>CM038794.1:22597942-22795313 GCA_021764765.1 Vicia sativa | reverse complement strand
TTAAATCTCTTAGGTCCTTGAAAACATTGCATTTGCATTCGCATAAACATTGCATATCATAACATTGCATCACAGGTACATTGGAGATTGGTTTTCTCATTTGCTCGCTATTTATTTTAGCATAAATGGCTCTTGAACAAACTGTCAAAGATCTCCGTGCTCGTAATGCTCGGCCAGATGTTTACCACTTGGTCCAAGGCCAAGAAGATCAAGAAGCTCATCAACAAGAAGAAGAAGGTTGTTGGTCTCCTCAACATGGGTAGACGCGTTCAAAGGGGTCCTAAAGTGGTCACCGATTGAGCTCTCAAGGAAGTGTCCATGCCGAGGGAGTACCAAGGGTGATGAAGGTGAGCATGAACCAAAGAAAGGAGGAGAGGATCATTCGATTATAGCCAACACTGATGAAGATGACAAGTACAAGCAACTCAAGACCGTCGAATCTGTGGAAAACCGAAGATGTCCGGCTGAACTTTGATGATCCGAGTCTTGTTTCGTGTTGTGATTCCTCCCAAGTTCAAAGTTCCTACTTTTGCTAAGTATGATGGCATGTCTTGCCCTAAGTCGCATTTGAAGTCCTATGTCCGTAAGATCAATCCCGATGATGAAAGTTGTGGATGCACTATTTTCAAGAGAGTTTGTCCGAACCCGTTGGAATGGTACTATCGCTAGAGAATGACCGTATCCGTACTTGGAGTGACTTAGCGATGCTTTCTGATATGAGTACAATGTTGAATTGACACCCACTCGCATGCAACTACAAAGCATGTCTATGGGTCGACGAGAAGTTCAAGGAGTATGCTCGAAGTGGAGAGATCTAGCGGTGAGTCCAGCCACCCTTGTCTAATAGGAGTTGGTTGATATGTTCATGGGGACACTAACAGCCCGTTCTTCAATCATCCGATTGGAAATTCTTCATCCGGATTCACCGTGATATTGACAAAGGCATTGAAGTGGGAAGATTCATGTAGAGACATCTTCAATCTGCGAAGAGATCTTTTGGTGCTAAGAAAGAAGTTAATCTTGTGGTCGAAAAAGCCGAGCCAAGACCGACCGTGCTCAATCTGTGGGCGCTTGTAATCTCCAATCCTACATCAAGACAACCTCGGTGAGACGGTAGCGTAACGCGCCACGAAGACAATTTACGAAGATCAACATGCCATTGTCGCAAGCCTTGCAACACATGTTGAAAGCAGAGCTGATCACCTTGAGGGATCCTCCTCAGAATATCAACACTTCCTCTCAAAGTACAATCCTAATGCTAAGTGTGCTTACCATTCCAACAGCCGGCACGACAACGACAATTGTTGGGCTCAAGAACAAGATTCGTGATATGATTGAAGCTAAGCATTGAATTTGACCCTCCCGCTGAGACTCCAAATGTGATCAACGCGCCTATGCCTAACCATGACAAGAGTTCCAATGTTGGTGGCGATACTTATGTTTTCAACATAGATGACTTGACCATTCCTCCGATGGTTAAGAAGAATTTGTTGCAAGCGGTCAATCCAGATGCCCAGAGTTGTCGTTGGTGCTGCGCACGATGGTTGTGCTTGGTTGAGAAGACGTGTTCAGTGCATGATGGATAACCGTGAGATACTATTTCTGAAACCACCTGTGCAGAAGTTGTGTGAAGAAATGTCTAAGTTGAAGATTGACAATGCGAACGAAACTGTGCCATCTGTGTGGGATACCTTGGGGCAGCCAAGTGGAAAATATGATTACATGGTGAAGTACACTGTCCCTGATAGTTACAAGATTCCTATTGAAGATGTTAAGGCGACCGGATGGGGTGACGATTTCCCTGAAGACTATGCTGATGTTAACACTATAAGGATTTCCTCTGCTGATTCCGTGCCTAGAGTGGCACCTCTCATTATCACTTCTCCAAGGCCAGTTCCATATTCCTCTGACAAGGCTATCCCTTGGAATTATGGAGCTGATGTTTACTATCATGGTGTCAAGCAAGACCCTCGACCATTGAAGATCTTACATTGAAGCTACCATTCGACATCGACAACATCACGGATCCAAGGGTGACCGAACCGGAAGGGTATTCTCTCGAGATATCTCTCCAAAGACATCATGCGACTCCACTCGCATTCCATACTCAATCAATATCCCGCTAGAGGAAAGAATCGTGGCTCATCCCTCAACCGTAGTACCAAAGGAAGTTACTGAAGACACCTCCAAACAAGAAATGGAGGAAATTCTGAAAATTATCAAGAAGAGTGACTACAATATTGTGGAACAGTTGGGACAGACTCCGTCCAAGATCTCCATGCTCGCTTTGCTCTTGTGCTCCGAGGCTCATGCTAATGCCTTGGTGAAGTTTCTGAAGAATGCTCATGTGCCGCAAGACACTACTACTGATCAATTCGAAGTTTGTATTGCTAGCCTGGCTGCCAACAACGGCCTAGGCTTCTCTGATGCTGATTTGACTCCTTCCGGAAAGAAACATAACAAGGCCTTGCACATCTCCGTTGAATGCAAGGGCACTACCTTGTCTCATGTTTTGGTGGATACCGGTTCTGCTCTGAATATCCTTCCGAAGACTGCTTTTGATCGACTTGATGTCGAAGGGTTGGTTCTGAGACCCAGTGACATTATCGTGAGAGCTTTTGATGGTTCTAAGCGCACAGGACTTGGAGAGCTCACTGTTAAAGTCGGTTCCCGACTTTTGATTCCACTTTCTTTGTCATGGACATCCGTCCATTATTCTTGCCTACTTGGGCCCTTGGATACATGGGGATACCTCTACTTTGCATCGAAACTGTACCGGTGAAAGGGAAAGTTGTTACGTGTGTGGTGAAGAAGAGTATATGGTCATCATCTACATTCATTATCTCGAGATGGAGGGTGAATTCTTCGAGACTCCTGTCAAGCTTTTGAAACAATTCCCGAGTCATGCCTGTTGACTCCCCGTCCTCTGAAGTTACACAAGCTCCACCTAGAATGGCCTCGAAAGATGCTCAAGCTCTTTGAACAAGGAGGTAGTGCTATTTGGGGACAGCTCCTAATCTTCCTTTCAAATTTGACAAGACCGGTTTAGGCTTCACCATCAAGGGTCGAAGATGATACGCCGTGACGTGCCGCCAACTTCCTTTCCACATCAGCCAGTGGAATCCATGCTATAGAAGACGACGAGCGGCTTCGACATCGCAAGTGGATCTTCCCAACTCGGATCATGGGCTCAACAATTGGAAGGCGACATACCAATCTCCTTTAGTCGAGTAATTGCTCTTGTTTTGTTTTGCTTTTCGTATTTCTTTATGTTTGAACAATAAACTTTGAAAGCCTAGTGCCTTGCCGGGCATCATGGCTCGTTGCGAGGTTATTATCTGTCGTTTGCGTATTTTCATTCAATAAATTCGTTGGACTTTTGCATTCAATTGTTTGTTTTCTTTCTTTTACTTTATCACCCTTCAAAAGCTATGTGTTCTTACACACACCCACGTGATACATGCGAATCACTCCGAATCTCGTTAATAACTATGCTAGTGCTAAATATGACTTGATAATCCGATCTACCAAGCCAAGACGAAAGTGAGGAAGATTGTGAAGTGCCGGAGAACTTGCGCTACAACAAGAAGAGCGAGTTATACAACCACGAAGAGCAGTTGAGGTTGTGAATTTGGTCCGACAAAGAGAAAAGAGATCAAGATAGGGCGGGTCTTGAGAATGTTAAAGAAAGGTTGGTTCAGATGCTACGAGATTACATTGAGGTTTTGCTTGGTCATACGAAGACATGCCTGGTTTAGACATTGATATTGTGGTACACCGATTGCCGACAAAGGAAGGTTTTCTCGTGAAAGAAGGTTGTCGATGCGTCCCGAGATGTCGAGAAAATCAAAGCCAAAGTTATGAAGCTTCAACGCTGGTTTCTTAGTCACCTCCTATCCCGGGTTGCAAATGTGGTACCCGTGCCTAAGAAGGATGGTAAGGTACGAATGTGTGTGGATTACAGAGATCTGAACAAAGCGAGCCCGAAAGACGATTTCCCACTTCCTCATATTGATGTTTTGGTTGACAATACCGCATAAGGTTTTCTCCTTCATGGATGGTTTCTTACAATCAAATCAAAATGGCTCCTCAAGACATGGAAAAGACTACTTTCGTTACGGTGGGGCACTTTCGCTACAAGGTTATGCCGTTCGGACTGAAGAACGCGGGCGCCACTTATCAGCGTGCTATGGTAACATTATTTCATGACATGATAGCTCGATCACAGACTGAAGAAGAACACCTCGGTCATTTGCAGAAATTGTTTGATAGGTTGAAGAACATCGAGACTTAATCCCAACAAGTGCACCTTTGGAGTCGATCCGAAAACTCCTAGGGTTTGTAGTCGATGGAAGAGGTATTGAGGTTGATCCCGCCAAGGTTAAAGCTATTCAAGAGATGCCACTCCCAGGGAAGTCGAGGTTTCTTGGGCCGATTGAACTACATTGCCGTTCATTGCACACTTAACGCTACTTGAGCCAATCTTCAAGTTACTTAAGAAAGATCAAGTAGTAGAATGGAACGATTGCCGATCGCTTTTGACAAAATCAAGGAGTACCTGAATCCTCCTATCCCGATGCCCAAAGGAAGACCTCTTATCATGTACTTAATGCTAGAGAATTCAATGGGTGTGTGTTGGGGCAACATGACGAGTCCAGTCGAAAAGAGCATGCAATATACTACCTTAGCAAAAGTTTACCGATGTGAAACAAGATACTCACACTCGAGAAAACTTGCAACGCTTTGCTTGGGCTTTCACCGACTAAGACAGATATGTTGACTCACACTACCTTGTTGATTTCTAAGATGGATCCGATAAAATACATCTTTGAGAAACCAGCTCTCCGGAAGAATAGCAAGATGGCAAATGATCTTGACCGAATATGACATCCAAACACTTCTCGAAAGCGATCAAAGGAAGTGTAGTAGCCGATCATTTGGCTCATCAAGCCGTAGACGACTATCAATCTATGCGTTCAATTTCCGAAGATGTTTTACTAGTTACAGATGCGAGAACCAGCCAGACGAAGGACCGAACAAGGATCCCGATGGACTATGGTCTTTGATGGAGCCTCAAACGCACTTGCAATGGCATTGGCGCCATCATTACGCCCCTGCAGGACATACTCCTTTCACCGCCAGATTATGTTTCATTGCACTAACAACATGGCCGAGTACGGCGTGCATCATGGGTATCAAAGTCTATTGACTTAAGAATCAAGTTCTTACAAGTGTATGGAGACTCGACTTTAGTGATTAGTCGATTAAGGGCGAGTGGGATACGAAGCATCCGAATCTCATTCCATATCGAGAGCATGTTCTGAGTTTGATTCCCTACTTTGAAGAGATTACATTCAATTATATTCCACGAGAAGAGAATCAGTTGGCAGACGCATTGGCTACTATGTCGTCTATGTTCAAGGTTAGATGGGACAACGAGGCTCCCCAGATCATCATTGAGAGGTTCGACGAACCAACGTTGTGAGCTTGACGGAAGAGAAACCTTGGTACTATGACGTGAAAAGGTATCTTGAGACTCAGGAATATCCCGCAGGGGCATCTGTTAATGACAAGAAGTTCATGAGAAGATTTGCATCCAAATTCTTCCTCAGCAACGACATCTTATACAAGCGCAACCATGACTTGTGCTTACTCGTAGACCGAAAACACGTATCATGGAAGAGTTACACGGCGAATTTGGTACCCACTCCGGGACACACTATGGCTAAGAAGATTTTGAGAACAGTTACTATTGGTCCACCATGGAAGCGATTGTCACCGCTATGCTCGATCTTGTCACAAATGCCGTTTATGCCGACAAAGTGCACGCCTCCAAGACCTCGAATGTTTTAACTTCTCCGTGGCCTTCGCAATGTGGGGCATTGACATGATTGGAGAGATTAAGCCCACTTCCAATGGACATCGTTTCATCCTCGTGGCAATTGACTATTTCACCAAATGGGTAGAAGCGACCTCGTATGCATCATTACCAAGAATGTAATGGCTCGATTCATCAAGCATAATCTTATCTCGGTATGGCACTCGAAAGGATTATCACGGATAATGGTTCCAATCTCAACAACAAGATGATCACCGAACTCGCACGCAGCTTCAAGATCAAGCATCACAACTCATCTCCTTATCGGCCTAAGATGAATGGCGCGAAGCCGCCAACAAGAACATTAAGAAGATTATAGAAGATGTGACTTACAAAGATTGGCATGAGATGTTACCATTTGCTCTTCATGGTTATCGCACTACACGGACATCAACAGGGCAACCCCTTCTCTCTTGTATACGGTATGGAAGCCGTCTTACCCATCGAGGTTCGGATACCTCAACCGAGTCCTCCGGAGTTAAGCGAAGACGATTGGGTCCGACTCTTGACCAGATTAATTTGATTGATGAGAACGACTCGCATCCATCCGCCATGGACATTTATCGAAACGAATGATCGAGCATTTAACAAGAAGGTCAAGCACCGAGTCTACCAAGTCGGTGATCTAGTAGTCAAGCGCATCATTCTTCCACAAGGTGATCCAGGGCAAATGGACTCCCACCTGAGGGACCATTTGTAGTCAAGACGATATTTTCGGAGCTATGATACTTAGCACCATGGATGGTGAAGAATTCCACACACCACAAACAGCTACTAAAAAAATACTCTGGCAAAAAAGACGGTTCAAATTAAACCTTACAAAACATCCTGGCGAACCAAAAGGCGGGCAAAAGTTAGATTTAACAAAACATTTCTTCCAATCACTCGGAGACGATTCAAATGGCGAGGGTCGGGACAGCGTAGAGTGGTAGAATAGTACGGGAGACTCGAGAATATCTTTCTTCTCTTGGCGTTCTTCCCAGAGGTTGAAATCCCCCAAATATCGCCCACCTTGATCTGGTTGCAATTATCACGTTACTTTCTCGAAATTCCATAGCATAAGCAAGCCTAGATATACCCAATCTTTCCCCCTGGGCGCTTTTCATCAATTTTTTTCTCTGGGGTAGCATTATTCAGACTTGGCTCTGATCTGGATCTACACCTAGCTGGCGGAAGGCATCTTAGAACTTTTCCAGCAGGTTCGACAAAAACCTCTCAAAGAGCCTTCTCAAAGGGTCGAGGATTAAGCCAACACGGAAAACTATCAAAGATTCTGGTTTATCTCAAAATATGATGGATCAAACACCGATGCACAACAGGCTATCACCTTTTGCCAACTCAATCTCTCCCGGAGTAATCAGTTTTCGGACTCTGAGCAAGACTCTTGCCTTGGATGGCATCTTAAGCCCATCTCCTCTCCATTCCAGAACATCTGATCTAACATCGACTCACCCTCCACATCGACCTTTCTAGATGGCATCTTCGCCCATCTTCGCTCTCCTATTAACAACCTCGAGTCTAGCGTCGACTCGTTCCCAATGATCTCCAACTTCTCCAAATGGCATCTGTAAGCCCATTCCGCATCATCCAACCGGTGCAAATTTCGTGTAATCGGTGTTCAATCATCTTCTACCTCCGTCACGAAGACAAGCATGTCAATCTAACCCTTCCATACAAGCAGATTGAGCAGGCAGTGTCATACCCCAAAATTTGCCCTCCATCGACTCAAGAGATTTCATACATCCATACTCAAGGATTCCTCAATTGATCGGACAAACTCTCTCCTAGACAATCAACCCAAACTAGGTTTGGTATCTCTCAAGTCAAGATGGATTTCCAACATCTCCAATGGCCTTCATGCCTCCTCATATGCTTCAAAGATTCTCCATGTCAAGTTTCAAGCCTCACAAGTCAAGTTTCCTCGACAATGGTTCGGATGGTTGAAAATCGGTGTATTGGACAAAAGTCAACGTGGTCAACATACCAAAACTTCGATTTTGGTCAACATCCTCATTTTGAAGTTACATTCATCATTTGATCAAGGATTGATCATGATTCATCAAGAAAACTCAAGATTTGCCCAAAAGTCAAACTTTCTAAATTAGGGTTTCTAGATGAAAAGTACAATGAACTTTGACTGATCATAACTTTCTCATACTTTCTCGTAAATTTTCCACCACCTCTTGTTTTGAAGGAAATTCAATTCTCTACAACTTCATGTCTCACAAGAATGTCCAAAAATGCTTCATTTGAGAGGTATAGCTCAAAACATTAGTGTCATTTTCAAAGTCAACAAAAGTCAACTTTTTGTATTGAAGATATTTTGAGCATGGTAACTCCAATTGAGATGAGACCAAAGACATTGGTTAGAGGACTCTTAGAGCTTTCCAAAAAGTCCAAGAACACTCAAAAATGTGGAAAATTGAGCAAGTTACACCATCTACAAGTTGGGCAATTTTGAAAGAATGCACAAAGAGAGTTACTTCAAAAAATCAAATCTTTTGCAAATGGGCCTATTTTTTCTTCATCCTAACTTGTTCCTCATACAATTAGGAATATCCAAGCCCAATGCCACGAATTTTTGATTTATTTTTCTATTTAATTTGGAATTTATTCATTTAAATACAAATTAAATTCAAAAATAAAGTATAAAATCAAAATTAATTGAAAGATTGATTTTTATTCTTTCCTTGATGTCCAATTAACTCACAAATGCTAGCCAAATCAGAATTGAAGCAAAAAAGGCAAGATTGGATTGAAATTGATCAAATTTGAAAATTTGATTTTCATGAAAAAATCAAATTTGATTATCATTGATTATTGATCAAATCTTTCCAAATTCAATCTCAAATCCTTCCAGTATATATACACAATGCATATCAATCAAAAGAGGACGGAAAAATTGCTCTACAAACCCTATTCCAAAGCTCAAAAAACCGTGCACTTGAAGCAATTGACAACCCTAGTTCCAGCCGTTTTCAATCGATTCTAAGGTGTCCATTGCATTCCTTGATACCTCCAGAGTGAATCCAGATACTTACATTGCCAAAAACTATCCAGAATCAAGGAATCCGAGTTTGGTTTGTTCTTACAAAAATCGAAATCGTATTTTAATTCTCATGCATTTTTAACATGTTTCGTGGTTTGTTTTGTGTTTAGATGGAAGTTTGCAAGCTTTCTGCATAGTTTGATTGCATTTTCATGGCCGGAATCGAAGCTTGCCATGGCTAGGGTTTCATGGACCGAATTGGGATTCCACGAAATAGGACAAATTGGCCAAAACGAATGCTACCATTGTGTTTAGAATGACAAATCCAATCGAACCATGCCTTTAAACTGAATTTATATTGCGTGTACTGGATTTTGGGATTTGCAGGGACTATAGCGTCGCTCTGAGGCCGACGCAAAATGCCCAGAATTCAAAATGAAAGAGATGAAGTTCTTGGCGCGGGAACGATGCAATCGGAGGGTGACGCGTGCATGTATCCCACTCACTTCGTTTTCAAACACCAGATGCAACGTGGCGTAGCGGTCAGCGCGTTAGTCCTCAAGGTTTCAGCCTCTGGTCACGAGTTCGATCCACTCCAATGCCAGTTTTGCATTTTCTCTCTCAAACTCTGCATATTTTTTATATTTTCCATATTTTAATTCAATTTTAGTTATTTTCATTTTTTTATTTAAGCATCAAAAAATCACCAAAAAACATTTTTCTTTTTACATTATTTTCATAAAAACCTTTATTTAATTTAATAAATTAAAAAATATAATTTTTGCATGCATATTTATTTTATTTTTATTTTTGCATTTAAATCATTATAAATTGCATTTTAATTGTTAAATCTTTTCCAAAAAATCCCAAAAAATTATTTTAGCTTATTTATCTTATTTCCAGCATATATTAATTTTCTCATATTTAAAATTGCATTTTTTCTAACATTTTCTCTTATTTCAATTTCATCATATTTCCCGATTTTCTTATTCTTTCACAGGTTGCTCCGATTCGGACGTTTTTTCTTTTATCATTTTATTTTCCAATAATGTAATTGCTCATGGGTTGTAATAGTTATTTAGGACTTTTACTTTTCGCACTCCTAATTATGTATCTGCCCCAAAGCCATGTAATAGCGTAGGATTTACCTTTACATTCCGCATTTTACTTTCCGCACCCTTATCAATTGCTAGTAATTAGGTGTATGGCAAGATAATAATTGGACATAGCTCACACTAATTTCAAGATAAAATATCTGAATTTGACACTCTCACACACGCACTTAGGGTAATTCTCTCGATGCCTTCGATTACAAATGGTCATGTCCCTCGAACGTAGAGGTATTCTAGCACCGTTGCCTTCCAAACAAATCATCATAGTCCCTTCGATACAAAGATCATAAGACCCACGATGTCGCTTCCGAATACATGATCTTGAACCTCGATTGTCGCCGAAAATGATGATAGTCCCTTCAAATGTGCTAGGATGCTTCCTAAGTTGCCTTCATGACCATCCGATGTCCCGAATGTCCCGATTACATCCAACGAATGGAGCTACCTACTAACTAATGGTATGGCTAGCGCTATTCTAAAGGAATGTAAAAGTAACGACCAATTCTGGGTAAATAAGTCTCTTAGTTGCTTGCTCTATCAAATGCTTTTCACACCACACTTTTTTAAAGTTCAAATTCTTTTCAAAACGAAACATTTCCGAACACTTTGTATACACTCCTACATGAGTCATTACAAAGTCAAAGCGAAATGCCTTTTCAAAACATCTTTGTCAAACACACAGAAAGCAATTTTAAAAGGTGATCTAGAGCAACTAAGAGCCCGTAGATAATCTGGATGGAAAGGGTGCTAATACCTTCCCTTTTCATAACCATTCTCCCGAACTCAGAATCTAACGAAGGTCTTTTTCTGTTACTTTTACCTTCCCTTAATTGGATAAAAATAAAAGTCGGTGGCGACTCTTGCTATCCGCACATTTGGATACAAAAATCCTACAAAGTCAGTTCACCGTATCACAACATGTTATGACTTTTATGAATAATGTATGAATGATAGATGTTGTGGTATTTCAAAACATATCCATCTTGAAGAAGATGTGAATGTCCTGATGGAGATTTTTGATTTCTTCTTGGGGATGAAATTGCTGAAAATCTTGCTTTGGAGGAGAAGGAAATGTCTTTGATTCCTCCGATGCACTATCTGACCAAGTTTCGAGCCTAGATATCAATGCTGCTGGGAATAGTAGAATCTGAGAGATACTCCACTGGGGATCTTGTGCGTAGACCCTGTTGAGGATAGTAGAAATTGGGAGACACTCCGTTGGGGATCTCGTGCGTAGATCTTGCTAGGGAGTATCTGATCGTTGCTGGGAGACAGGGCTTAATGGATCTGGAGCTCATTGAAGCCTCCAACTGGAGAATAAGAGATGTAGGTTTCCTCCGATGCACTATCTGACCAAGTCTCGAGTCTGGATATTGCCGCTGTCGGGGGAATGGTAATCGCTGAGAGATAAATATCTCTGCTAGAGATGAACCGTTACTGCTCGGAGATTGATGTAACAAGGTTAAGCTGGTTGGAATCACTACTCAGGGACTAACGTGATGAAGCTTGGAGTGTCGGAACACTAGTGGAAGGAAATTTGTACTCCGTCGAAGAAAGTTTACAGTGAGCGATGCCTCTGTGGGGATTGTACTCTGCAGGGGATCGTTGTGGTGACTTTCGTCGTCATCTCAATTCCTAGAGCCTATAGTAATTATCCTTGTTTGTCCTCTTTTTGCATGTTTGTGAACAAATGTTTGTTGTCAAATGCATATAATCATTCAAAGCAATCATTGGACTTTATGCAAAAACAAACAACAACGAACATTGTAAAAAGAATGAACTTGTATTAATTTGAAAGGTGGCGTATGGCCAAGCAGTTTGTATACAAGGAAAGTAAAAAGTTATGCGGAAACAATCTCGTTGAGTTTCAACTATGCTAGTACTCATATATTTCGACTATCTCATCTCCTTGCTGTCAGTAGAAAGTGAGTGAATTGATTTTCGCCATTTGAATCTTGAATGCTGATAGTAGTAGTCTGTAGGATGATCTGGACGAGACATACTCATACGCTTAAAACCCTAACTTTTTCCCAGACCGCCCTTTCGGGTTTTCAGTCTACCGGGATACCCTTTTTTGCCTAAGCCGCCTTTGTAGGTTTTCGACTTGTCGGGTGTACATGTCTTGTATATATCCTTAACTTTTGCCCGAACCCTTTTGGTTCGCCAGGATGCCCTTATTTTTGCCTAGGTCAGTCGACCTAGTGGGTCTCGTTCATGCATAGTATTTTTTGACTATGTTTGCGTTCACAGGGTTTGGGAAGTCTTCGCCATCCATGGTGTTAAGTATCATAGCTCCGCCGGAAAATACTGTCTTGACTACAAGTGGTCCCTCATAGGTGGGAGTCCATTTGCCCCTGGGGTCACTTTATGGAAGAATGATGCGCTTGACTACCAGATCACCGACTTGGTAGACTCGGTGCTTGACTTTCTTGTTGAATGTTCTGATCATTCGTTTCTGATAGATCTGTCCATGGCAGATCGATGCGAGTCATTTCTCGTCGATCAAGTTGATCTGGTCAAGGCGAGTTTGGAGCGATTCGTCTTCGCCTAGCTCTGCGTCCTGGAGGACCCTGGTTGAGGGTATCTGAACCTCGATTGGCAAGACTGCTTCCATACCGTATACGAGAGAAAAGGGGGTTGCCCCTGTAGATGTTTGTACTGTAGTGCGATAACCATGGACAGCAAATGGAAACATCTCGTGCCAATCCTTGTAGGTCACTATCATCTTCTGTATAATCTTCTTGATATTCTTGTTGGCGGCTTCCACTGCGCCATTCATCTTAGGCCGATATGTAGAAGAGTTGTGATGCTTGATCTTGAACTGCGTGCAGAGTTCGGTGATCATTTTGTTATTGAGATTAGAACCGTTATCTATGATGATCCTTTGGAGAGTTCCATACCGACAGATAAGATTATGCTTGATGAATCGAGCCACAATATTCTTGGTAACAGATGCGAACGAGGCTGCTTCTACCCACTTGGTAAAGTAGTCAATTGCCACAAGGATGAAACGATGTCCGTTCGAAGCGGTGGGATTGATTTCTCTAATCATGTCAATGCCCCACATTGCGAAAGGCCAAGGAGCGGTCAGAGAATTCAACGGTACTGGAGGTACGTGCACTTTGTCTGCGTATATTTGGAATTTGTGACAAGATCGAGCATAGCGGTGACAATCAGCTTCCATGGTGGACCAATAGTAACTTGTTCTCAGAATCTTTTTAGCCAATGTATGTCCACTGGAGTGGGTACCAAATGCGCCTTCGTGTAACTCTTCCATGATCCGTTATGCAGTTTTCTGATCTACACAGTGGAGTAAGCACAAGTCGTGATTGCGCTTGTATAAGATGTCGTTGATGAGAAAGAATTTGGATGCAAATCTTCTCAAGAACTTCTTATCATTGACAGATGCCCCTGCGGGATATTCTTGAGTCTCAAGATACCTCTTCACTTCGTAATACCAAGGTTTCTCTTATGTATCAAGCTCATAACAGTATGCTGGTTCGTCAAACTTTTCGATGATGATTTGGGGAGCCTCGTTGTCCCATTTGACCTTGAACATGGATGACATAGTAGCTAATGCGTCTGCCAGCTGATTTTCTTCTCGGGGAATGTGATTGAAAGTAATCTCTTCGAAGTAAGGGATCAGACTTAGAACATTCTCTCGATATGGAATGAGATTCGGATGCTTCGTATCCCACTCGCCTTTAATCTAACTGATCACTAAAGCTGAGTCTCCATACACTTGCAAGAACTTGACTCTTAAGTCAATAGCAGCTTTAATACCCATGATGCACGCTTCGTATTCGGCCATGTTGTTAGTGCAACTGAAACATAATCAGGAGGTGAAAGGCGTATGTCCGCCTGTAGGAGATGTAATGGTGGCGCCAATGCCATTGCCAAGTGCGTTTGAGGCTCCATCAAAGACCATAGTCCATCGGGATCCCTGTTCAGGTCCTTCGTCTGGTCCTGGTTCTTCGCAATCAGTAACTAACAAAACATCTTCGTCTGGAAACTCGAACTGCATAGACTGATAGTCATCTACGGCTTGATGAGCCAAATGATCGGCTACTACACTTCCTTTGATCGCTTTCTGAGAAGTATATTGGATAATAACAGTATGCAACACATGAGAGTTCCTTGTCTTTTCATAGTACAAGTGTGGAGAGAATGCACAATATCTCCGAGCAAAGTAGGTACGGGATTATGAGTGAGGAATATCTTGATGGTGTTCACGTCTATGAACTAATATAGATTAGTAAATAGCACCAAGCCATAGATTAGCAAGGCCAAAATGTCTTCAAAAGCGTGGAAACTCATAGACTTTAAGAGTTCTTGAGCCTTATTTATCAGAAATTTAGCAAGCAAACCCTTAACTCCACTTCTTGTTTCTAAATTGGCTTCAATGTCTGACCGTTTTAGGTGTAAAGCTAATGCAATATCTTCAAACCTCAGAACTTTTTCTGAAACGGTGAAAGGTATCTGATCAAGAATGGGTATCTCAAGTAGCTTATAGAAGTCTTCAATTTTAGGTACCAACTGATAATCTGGGAAAGTAAACAATGATGCTTCGGATCAAAGAACTGGAATACGACGCTCATCATATCTTCTTCAAAACTGGAGGTAACCAAGTCGAGTAGATAACCATGTCTTATGATGAACAGAGCGTGATCGGGAACTTGTGAGACTAATTACTTGAGCTGAGAAGGTATGCCCAAAATGTTGATTCGGATAGTCTTCCTGGAAGCCATAACCCTTTCAAGTTTACATATGATGACGGGAATGTTTTATTCCAACTTAACCAAGTCCTCCATCATTAATGTATTGCAACACAAGTCTCTAAAGAACTTACTTAATTTTGTTAATGGCTTCCATATCTCTACTGGCAAAGAACGAAAAGCAATTGGGAGTAAACACTACATAAAAACATGACAATCATGACTTTTCATACCATGCATCCTACCCTTGGTAACATCAGCACACCTAGCAAGGTTTGAAGTATAGCCATCAGGCATTTTTAGTTCCTTAATCCACTTACACATTGAATTTGCCTCCTCTAGTGTCAAAGTATATCTTGCCTTTGGTGTCAAAGTATATTTTAGGAAGATCTCTCATCTTTAAGTCACCACGCAAACAGAACTTCTTTAAATTTCATTGTCCTTTGTTTTTCTAGCAACATTCATGACAGTGTTGAACACATTATCAAAAACATTCTTCTCAATATGCATCACATCAAGATTGTGTCTTAACAAATTGTTCTTCCAATATGGAAGATCCCAAAATATACTTTTTTGGTCCAATGATGAGTTTTTCCGTACCTTGGAAATTTGGCTCCCCAACCAATATCTGTGACTTTTGGAAAATTACGAACAGCTTCCCACACATCTTCCCCTGAGTACATGTAAGGTGGACCAACTTTCTCGCCCTTATTTTTTCTAAAGCTTCTTTTACTTCTTCTAAAAGAATGATCAGTCAGAAGAAAACAACGATGACAATCAAACCACGAGCTTTTTCCACCAAATGTTAAGGTGAAAGCTTTTGTTTCGTCCATACAATAAGGGCATGCTAATTTACCTTGTGTTCCCCATCCAGATAGCATACCATAGGCCGGAAAATCATTGATTGTCGACATTAAACATGCCCTCATTAAAAAAAAAATTCTTTATAAATACATCATATGTCCAAACACCATCATTCCACAAGTGTTGTAAATCATCAATCAAGGGTTGCAAATAAACATCTATCTTTAATTTTGGGTTATATGGTCCAGGTACTAGACAAATCAAAAACATATATGGTCTAGTCATGCACATTTTTGGGGGAAGATTGTATGGTGTAACTATTATTGGCCAACATGAGTATGGAGAACATAGGCCTAATCATACATTTCTTGGTTCTCTAGCAAAATATGGATAAACATTATCGAAGTGCATGTTTTCATGTTTTTCCATCAGATGGATGGTGTAAAATATTCGGACGCTTTACATTCTCATGATGCCATCTCATTTAAGCGGCAGATTCTGTTGATGCATACAACCTTTGTAATCTTGGAATTATTGGCAAATAAAAAATTCTCTTTACAGGAACATCTTTGAAATTTCCCATACCACTCTTACGAGGAAGATACCTAGCAGCTTGACAAATTCTACACTCGGTTAAAGTGATATCTTCTTTGTAATACAACATACAACCATTCACACAACAATCAATTTTTATAGCTTTCAACCCTAACTTAGACACCAACTTTGTTGCTTGGTAATTATTTTTCTGGTAAACATTGTTTTGTTGGACAATCATCTGCAAGATTTTGTGCAAAAAAATCTATACACTTCTGTGGAACTTTCCAATTTGATCTAGTAGCCAAAATCTTAACGGAAATCGATAATTTGGATTTAGTAGCTCCCTCGTAGATGGGTTGATTTGCAGAGATCAAAGAATCATAAAATGATTTGGCTTATGGATTAGGCTCTTCATCCTCCATGTTTGTCTCATTTCCTGTATTATCATTCATATGCAGGTCATCGGTAAACGGCCTTATAACATCATGTACCATATGATTCATTGCAGCAAGTTGATCTTGATCTTCACAACCCACATTCCCTCCACTTCTAGAATGTCCTCCAAGGTTTGAATTAGGGTTAACTTCTCCATGCTCAGTCCAAACATAATAGTGTGGCTGAAACCCATTCCTATATAAGTGATACTTGACTTCTTTAGGAGCCATCAAGTCTATACACTTGCAATTTGCACAGGGACATCTTATTCCCCTTTATGCTAAAAAATTAGGACGTGTCATAGCCATTTCTACAAACTCAGCAACTCCATTAATGAAATTGTCTTTTAAACCATACCTATCAAAATTTACTGCATCATACATCCATGAACGGTCCATTTTCTACATGGAAAAATGAAGCTATATTCGATATAGTCAATATGTAATAGTAAAGGCTAATATAATATATAAGGTTGCTTCAACATCATATACTTATAACAGTCCATATAAACTCACAACTATAAACTCACAGTCATAAACTTATATAATACAAAGTTAGATAGCTAGAAAATGCGTTATAAATCAAATACATGTTATCAAAGTTGGATTTGAAAATTAGTATAACTCATTCAAAAAAAGATACATATTGGCAAGCCTCTGAAATAATATTCATGTCGTGATTTCAAAAAACATTGCAAAATTTTTGATGAGGCTAACTCATCATGTTGCAAATAAGGGGCGTATAGGAGTAGCTTGTGAGGTTTTAAACTAATCCCAAATACAAGGAAGATATTAAGTTGAATCTGTAAAGACTACACATGTTCAATTAAAATGAGGCAGACTCAAAGCAGAGTAAATCAAACCTTCTTCATTCTAAGTGTAAAAATAGCGTTCTCGTCCGAATTTGTTGATCCCAAAATTAGCTCTTCTGTTATGTTGAATTTCACGCTCTTATAATTTAGAAGATCCAGAGCCAAAGATTTTATCGTCCTTTCCACCTGGTATTGACGGCTAGAAAGAAAAAAACAATTAGGCAATCATAAAATATGAATTGAATGAGTGATAACTAGCTCGTCGACACTCTACTTAAAAATATTCAAATGTACTAATTTAATGAAATTTGTTCGAATCACTTAACTTTCTGGATCATAATGTCACTTAACTTATGTGATACATATAACATTTTGAATTTCATTCTAAAAATTTATATTCTGCCAATAGCTTTACTGATATAACAATGCATGCATATACTAACTACTAACTAGTATAATAGGTTAGTTGGCCCACATAGAAAAGAAACTCCATGTGACTTCTTCTACTTAAAATTAGTAAATTTTGTAACGTGCAAGAATCCTTTTGTTATTAATATTTTTAGTAAAAATTAAATGAAATTATTTCATTACACACTCATTAAAAAAAAAAGGAAATGACTTCGACTAGAGAAAGCATTATTGTGTATAAGCAGGATAATGCACACATATATCCTCAAACAAAAATACTCCAACACCATCCAATTGCTAAACTGATGGAATCAAGTGAAAATGTAAAATAGGACTCTAGTTAGAACGAAGGGAAAATAGCCTCTAAGGCATTGACACCGACAACAAATAGGACACCGACAACAAATAAGACACTGACACAAATAATTATTATCGGTGTCATCGTATCAGTGTCATGGTCGTATTCTAGGTGTATGTGCTTCATAGTAAAGGACCACGACACATCACCAATAAAAAGCCATCAAGACAATTCTTTAAATTATATTGCAACAATATACAAATATAATGCCAGCAAAGGTAGGATTTACAAAACCATCCATAGAAATACAGTCCCAACAAAAACTCATCAAGACATTTCTTGAAAATATATTGCAGCAGTACAAGAGTTATACCAAAGTGTCCACCAATGCACATATATCATTAATTAACAATACATCTCAGGCTTACCCAACATTACTCAATAACTAATGACATAATCATGAATTAGAGTTAACAGAGCTCATCTTAAAATATCATTTTGCATTCAAAAGACAAAGGATGGATAAAGCATGAAACAAGCAATCATTCAAAAACAAATGACAAAGACGAATTTTAGGAGTTTGTAATTGTACCTCACAAAAAGTATTCAGGTTGAGTAATAATTTATGCAGTCGACCCGAGTAACTCACGTGACAGCCTCTACATGAATTTATTCAATTTAGACACCACTAAATCCATATTTCAACAAAGGCTAATCAACAACATATAACAAAGAACCAACATATCTATACTCTGAATAAGGAAAAGCACAATACAAGCATTTATGAGATACCAATAAAAGGTGGAGCGAGATAATCAATATGAATCAAAACTAACTTGGCATAAAACCAATAAAAAACATCATTAAAACACAACATAAACACCACATGCTATCCACAACATAATTCAAGATTCATTGCACTAAAACCCCAGTCTTTAAAATAAGCAACAACCTTAAATACAACTTAAACACCGACAAAGAATGAAACATTTTAATAAACATATATAATCTACTTTTCACGTTAGGGTTTTCCTTTTCCCAACCACAATCACCACCACCACCCTTCGTTTCCGTGTCTGTTCTCCCAGAATCCACTCGGCGTTTCACGGCGGAGACAAGACCGTACAATACAAGGGCTATTGATGATACACAACCTACAGTTCTATGAGCTCAACCATGGACCAATTCAGATTCTCCATTTTTACAACCAGCAGTGTTCCCTTGTGACTCTCTTTCGCACCCCATTTGGACAACGGTGCCATTTCACCTTCTGATTTCTCAAATCTGTCAAAATTTCACAAAAGTCTTGCAAAATTTTTAGAAATTTACTAGTTAAATATAGAAGAGTAGATAACAGTGAGTGAAAATGGAAGAGATAACAATGGTACTCACTCAATGAGCGAAAATATAGATAACATTTGGGAAAATAGATTACTTGCCTTCGGTGAAGAATAATGAACGAAGGTCATATAAAAGAGTGAGCGGGGGTCTTCGAAAATTGTTGGTGAACAGAGGTAGGAGATGGTTGTTGAGTCGCAATAGTAAGAGAATAACGTGATAAATGAAAGAGAAATGTGCGAAATGAATGGTCGATAGTGATATTAGGTCTAAAATTCTGGCAGCAGATACTTGATGTCACAGAGAATGTTATGACAATGGTATCTGCAGACTTTTATAACAGTCTAAATAATAAACTAAAAGCAGTAAAGAATACAATCAATTGTTAACCCAGTTCAGTGTGTAACTACACCTACATCTGAGGGCTACCAAGCCAGGGAGGAAATTCACTATAAGTAGAATTAATTCAAGAATAAACCAAAGTTAACCTAAGGACTTGGTCTTTGCAACATAACAAATTAGGGTTAAACAAAGTTAACCTAATGTCCACGTGAGCATATGATCCAAACATATTAATCCACATCAGAACAACTCAACAGAATCCTGAAAACTCTCAGGAATTACAAATCTGCATAACAGTATATTCATCACAGAATGTCTTGACATTGGTCATGACATTATACATTCTGCTTACAGATTTCCAGTATAACAGATCATAACATGATCATTATGTTATGCAACCATACTGAGCTGTACCTGTAGAACACTTCTTCTGCAGAATTTATCTCCAACCCAGAATGTCATGACATCAGTCAAGACATTGACACACCAATCTGGTCAGAACAGCCCAACAGAATCCTGAAAACTCTCAGGAAATAAAAACCTGCACAATGACTTATTCAGTACAGGATGTCTTAACATTGGTCATGACATCATACATCCTGCACACTTCTCTTGCAAAACTTGTTCTTCTGAGAATAGCATAATCATCTGTTATGCAAATATTCTGAGCTGCACCTGTAAATACACTCCTTCTGCAAAATTTGTCTTCATATCAGAATGTCATGACATCAGTCAAAACATTGACACACAAATCTGGTTTTACCAAAAATTACAACCAACACAAAACACTTACAAGGTCAAAGAAAATTGAGGGAAAAATTTCTCTAAATTAAAAAGAGAGAAATATAAATAAAAAGGTGGGAACAGTTTTTGGTATAGCTTGTTTTAGCTTCAGAAATAATAAACACTAATTATAAAATTAAAATTTAGTAATACATTAGCATCAGAAAATGTTGATGCTATTTTAAAGTTAAATTATTAATTAATTAGTGTAAAAAAATATATTGTATAGAGTCTAAATTTACTTACTCTAATATTTGTAAGAAAATTAATTTAAAAAAATGAATTTGTGTTTGAATATATGGATGCTAAATAGATGCTATTATACACTATTAGCATCAAAAATTGACTAATGCTAAAACTTTTGAAGCTAAATGCTCAATAATCCACGCATAACCTCCATGTTCCATCCTTCTTCCTCACCAATAAAACAGTGGATGAAAAAGTACTTGTGCTTGGTTGAATAAGCCCATTACGTAACATCTCTTTAACTTGAGTTTCAATTTCATATTTTTGAAAATGGGGGTATCTGTATGGTCGAACGTTCACCAGGTCAAAGTTATTAAGGAGGGTATTTTGTGGTCTACGGGTCTTTTGGGAGGAAGTGGTGTAGGTGTTTGAAATATTTGGTGAAGAGAGGCGGAATACGTTCATAAATGGTGGTTGATGGGAGAATACCAGTGGTAGTGACAAGCTGCAGATGGATACAAGTGTCAATGGTGTTTGTGCTAATTAGTCTCTGGAGTTGATGAAGATTGGCCTCAAACGGCCCGGGTTTCGGGATCCCTTGTAAATGAACCGGTGAACCATTTGTGTGAAAGTCATGGTTAATTTGTCATAATCAGTGAGAATTGGACCAAGTGTTTTCAACCATTGCGCCCCTAAAACTAGTTCATCACCACTGAGGGGTAAAACAAAAATATCTAAAGCAAATTCATGCTGGTCCAATTTTAAGGATACCTGTGGGCACGTATCGGTGCACTATAGTTCCTCACCATTGCCGACTAACACCTTGAATGAGTGAGATGGTTCAATATGAAGCCCTAATTTCTTTGCCACACGATCTTGTAGGAAGCTATGTGTGCTGCCACTGTCTATCAAAATAGCAACTGGGCTTTTGTTAATTAGGCCCACCACGCGCAAGGTCTGAGGAATAGTGTGACCCATGAGAGAGTGAAGGCTAATCTGGGCCGGTTCAGGAACGGGTGCAGTGGGTTTTGTGAGATCCATAGATGGTTCCTCAGCGGCATCAGGTTCCACGATGAGTAGGTGAAATTGACGTTTGCAGTGGTGTCCAGTTTGATAGCGTTCATCACAATTATAACATAACCCTTTTTCGCGTCGGACTTGTAATTCTTCTAGAGAGAGACGTTTAACCGGTGTCTGAGATTTGGACGGCGTCACCAAAATGCTTGAAAGAAGACCCGGTGGAATTGGTGGGTGTGGGTTGAAACGATTTTGGGGGAAACGGTGCACGGTCAAGGAGTTTCTCTTCTTTTAGCTGTGCTATGTGGATCACTTGGGTGAGGGATATTGGTTAAAACACCTGAACTTCACGGCGGATAGTCGGTTTGAGACCGGAGATGAAGCAGCTCAAGTAAAACGGTGGTGGTAAACCCACAATACGATTGGCCAAAGCTTCGAACTGAGCTTGATAGTCTTTGACAGACCCAGTTTGACAGAGTTTGAAAAGTGCTTCCTTGGGATCTTCGTACAAGGACGGCGCAAAACGGGATTCTAAGGACTGCAAGAATGAGGGCCACGTCAACAGTTGGCCATTAGAGTGCATCCACTAGAACCAGGCAAGGGCGTCTCCCTCCATGTAAAAAGAGGCGATGCGAAGTCGTTGGTCTTCCGATGTGTGGTGAAAGTCGAAAAGCTGATTGATTTTAAAGATCCACCCGAAAGGATCGGAATCATTGAAGCGTGGTATGTCAAGTTTCATGGTGGTTGTAGGAGGTGGATGTATGTCAGGCTCGTGCGGAGTGAAGGGTGAATTGAACCGAGGTGGAGGAATGCATAAACTGAGGTCGTGGAATTCGGAGGTGAGAGTGTTGATGTTAGCTGAAACACTGGCCTGAAAAGACTGTTGGCTATAGAGGAGTTGAGTGAGTGTGGTGGAAAGTTCCTCGATAGAGGGAGGTGGTGGAGTCATGCCTCAATGAAAAGCACAACTGTAACAGAATCACTACTGTAGTGGCTATGCTAACAGAAAGATATAGCTAACAATACTAAAGAAAGAGAGCTACTTACATCATATTCCTCTCCTTACTCACTGTGTACGATAGTACTTAAATAGTACAAATTGGAAATAGAATCCAATGACACTTCTAACAAATTTAGTGACATCACCTACTAACAACTTGGTGAGTCATAGCTTAGGAATATTCTCTAAATGCTATTTTACTAATTCATAACAAAATCACCGAAATGTTTGGGCTTATTTATGTTCCTCTTGGGCCTTGGTGTAGGTATGTTCTCTTCTATTTCTTCCCAATCCTCTTGGGCCTCCTCCTCTGTTGATTCCGTATCACACTCCCATTGTTGCACTGGAGCACATTGCTGCTGATTGTAGAGAACTTCTAAGTACTCTTAGCTTAGGCTCTGTTATGTATGTTTCTAGATAATTTAATTCGGATGCCCACAATGTTGTTGAATTGGGGAAATTATATGGTTCTAGAACCTGGCTTGGGGGCTTCCCTGCTGCTATAGCCTCCAATGTTGTCTCTGTTTCCTCTTCATCTTAATGAAAACAGTTTTCATATAAAAAAAAAGGATGAAAAGTTAGAAAATCCTATTCATTTTTATTCATGTTAAAATATCAATATACTTTTTTTTTTAGTAGAGGACTAATATAAATTTTTTCGAAATAAAAATAAGAGGTAAACAATGTCTTTGTCATTAGAAATTGTATTGCTAGCATTCTTCAATTGGATATACTTCAGATGTCATCAAACACGTTGACCTTGATAGAAATAGCCTTCCCCAAATAGATTGACAATATATGAACCTAAGACATATGATCCATTATGAAGCCTCATTTAGCAATTAAATAAAGGACAGCAAACAATGTTTGCACTTTTCAACGAAGCTTTCAGAATCAACACAGCAAACCAAGCACGCGAATCAAAAGTCAGATATCACTAAGTAAATAACAAATAACGACTAAGTATTATAGCATTGGTTTCCTCGTGAATAAAATAAGTTGGTATCACAGTCTAGCTCAATGTATATATGATCATGTATCTGAAGAAACTATTACTATAACTACATACTTATATTTATGCTATTTTCCAATTTACATTAACATGGCAGAATTATTTGTTTTCGATATTGCTAATGTACTTGTAGGAAAGCTTGCTTCTTATGCTTATGAAGAAGTTTCACGAGTCTATGGTGTGTATAAAGATCTACAAGAGATCAAAGACACTTTGTTAATTGTCAATGGTGTGCTAATGGATGCTGAGTATAAGAAGGACCAGAAGCAAGGGGTGAGTGAATGGTTAAGACAGATTAAAAACATCTGCTTTGATGCTGAAGATATATTTGATGGACTTGAGTTCCAACACAAGAGGGAGCAAGTTGCCCAAGCTCCTAACTGTACTCGGACAAAGGTACGCCACTTCTTTTCTTCCTCTAATCCACTTGTTTTCCGTCATATGATGGCACGCAGAGTACAAGAGATTAGGGAAAGATTGGATAAGGTAGCAGCTGACGGGAATAAGTTTGGTCTTGCAAAAGTTTATGTTGGTACTGACCCTAGTTTGCAAAGGAGAGAGTTGACTCATTCTCATGTTGACGCTTCAAGTGTAATTGGGAGGGAGAATGATAGGGAAGAAATTATCAAGCTTTTGAGGCAACCATATGTTCACGGTGAGGGTGATAGAAGTTTGAAGGTTATTCCCATAGTAGGAATTGGAGGCTTGGGAAAGACCACACTTGCAAAGTTGGTGTTTAATGATGAGAGGATGGAAGAACTTTTTCAGATGAAGTTGTGGGCTTGTATCTCTGACTCTGATGATTTTGACATCAAAAAAATAATTATTAAAATCATCAACGCTGCTTCTGCTTCCGCTTTTGCCACATCTTCAGCTCCACCGAGTGTTGCTCTTGCTCACCAAGAAAACATCAACTTGTTAGATATTGAACAGTTACAAAGTCGTCTTAGACATGAACTTTCTAGCAAGAAGTTCTTACTTGTGCTAGATGATATTTGGAATGGCGATCGTGCAAAGTGGATTCAGTTGATAGATTTGATGAAAGTTGGTGCAACGGGAAGCCAAATCATATTGACAACACGTAGCAACTCAATTGCTTCAATGACAGGTACTCTTCCCTCATATGTTTTAGAAGGACTTTCTCAAGATGATTGTTTATCTTTGTTTGTCAAATGGGCATTTAAAGAAGGTGAAGTAATTAAATATCCAAAACTTGTTGAAATTGGAAAAGAAATCGTGAAAAAATGTGCAGGAGTTCCACTTGCTGTAAAAACATTAGGAAGTTCATTATTCACAAAATACGATTTAAACAAGTGGATATTTGTTAGAGATTCTGAGATATGGAACATAGAACAAAAAAGACAAGATATTTTACCTGCACTTAAGTTAAGCTATGATCAAATGCCGTCCTATTTAAGACAATGTTTTGTTTACTTTTCTCTTTATCCCAGAGATTATATCTTCCATAGTAATGATATAACTAGGCTTTGGGTAGCTCTTAGATTAGTACAACCTCGAAATGGAAGTGAACTAATGGATATTGCAAGAGAATATATACAAGAGTTGAATTCTAGATCATTTCTTCAAGAATTCAAAAGCTTTGGCTATTTTGTCACATTCAAAGTACATGATTTAATACATGATCTTGCTAGATATGTTGCAAAAGAGGAATGTGTAGCAGTGGACTTGCATACTGGGAATGTACCTGAATATGTAAGACACTTGGCTTTTGTTGAATATAAATCACTAGACAATGATCTGTTCCCTAAGTCCAAAAATTTGAGAACTATATTATTTCACACCAGAGGAAAGGGCCTTGACAATGGAACTTTGTTGGATACATGGATATCGAGAAACAAATACTTACGATATTTAGATTTAAGATATTCGTCGTTTGAGACTCTGCCTAAGTCCTTTTCTAAACTAAAGCAGTTGCGATTTCTCGACCTTTCTTATAACATCAAAATCAGAAGACTTTCTCAATCTATTTGCCAACTTCATAATTTGCAAGTCTTGAAACTCACCGGATGCATCGAGCTTGAAACATTGCCTAAATGGTTAGAGGGGTTGGTTAGCCTTCGTGAATTGTTTATAACAACAAAGCAATCAATTATGCCATTGACACTATTTTCAAAACTGAACAATCTTCAAGTTTTGGTTTTCTATAAGTGTGACAATATGAAGATCCTATTCAACGATGCACAACAACTCACTTCTGTTGAAACATTGATTGTTGAATTATGTGGTAGTCTAGAGTCCTTACCACTTTTTGTATTTCCTAAATTACAAACTCTAGTAGTTTCTGCGTGTCAAAAGGTAGACTTGTCAAAGTACAACGAAAGTCCAACCACAATATTGATGATGAAGCATTTATATATAGCAAGATTTACGGAGCTTCTATCAATTCCTAGTTGGATCGAAGGTGTTGTAGATTCTTTAGAGACCTTACAAATTTCTGGACTTCCCGATCTTAGGACACTCCCCGAGTGTCTAACAACAATGACACATCTTAAGAGGCTTTGGATTTCAGGCTGCCCTAAACTAGTGAGTCTTCCAACAGACTTCCATCACCTCATTGCCCTTGAACATTTGTATATATATGATTGTCCTGAACTGTACCTAAAATGTCAACCTGGGTCTGGTGAGTACTGGCCCATAATTGATCGCATGACAAACACTTCAATTGATATTCTACAAAGGAGAGGTGGAAGAACAAAGTCGTCTACTGTTAAAGTTAAATATAACTTTTTGTAATGAAGAATTCAAGTAGTTGATTGTTGATTCAATTGTTGAAAATGAATGTGGCTTTAGATTTTCAAAATGTTTGCATTTGTACGTTTACAGAAGAATTTGAAAGTGATTATTTGTATTTCCGATTTGTAAGATTTATGTTTGAAATAGCATTTGTGTTCGTGGAGCTTGAATTCACTATTATAAGTATACAGGCCTATATTGTATAGAGTATGGTTATATATGTGATACTTACAATCACGGTCTAGTAATTGTTGTGGTATAATGTCTATCACAACGGATTCATAAAATATATCATTTCACCACTATTTGACGTTCCAACCTTTGTGGTATATGTAATTGTCTCGGAGAATTTCGGGCAATCTGACTTTATATGACCTTGCTTGCCACATTCATACATTTTACATCTTGTGTTGAAGTCGAAACCTCTTTTTTCCTGAAATGTTTATTTCTATTTGCATAAAAGAAATATTTATCATTGTTACCAAAATACTTATCAAACCTTTTCACAAGGAGCATGAAATTTTCGTCTTCTTCAGGATTGTCTCCTTTTTCAACTTCTTTGGAATCAACTTTTAATTAAATGATTTAAGATTTCTTATCTTGTTTCTCATACTTTTCAAACCTTCCAAGTTCTTTTTCGTATTCTTGAAGTTTATCAAATAATGTTGCAGAAGACAAATTTGATAGGCTCTTCTTTTTGGAAATTGTGGTCACTTTAGGTTACCGAGTGATTTGTCTAAATGCGCGAATCTTTTTTACAAGTCGAAGATTGATTCTCCGGGCTACATTTTGAACAATTTGTATTTCTGATTCAATATATTCAATCTTGATCTTTTAACTTCAGTAGTTCCTTCATGAGTTACTACCAAATTACCCCATATTTCTTTTGTCGTTATGCATGCCGAAACATGAAAAATTCAACTATGCTAAATGCACCTTGAAGAAGATTGATTGCCTTTTGTCATAGAGAACCTTTTTCTTATCATCTTCATCCCATGATCCCTTAGGCTTTGACCATCCAACACCATTGACAACACATGTAAAAAAAAATGGAACATTTTGGATAACATCCCTCATTTCTTTTCCAAAAATCAAAGTATTCAGCAAGAAAAATGGATGCTTGTTATTGATTCCATCGTCTCTAAAAATCAGTTTTTGATTTGCGGAAGTCATTCTGGATCTTTAGTAACATGTTACCTAAAACATTTTATGACTCCAATTGTAAGTACGAAGTACGCCTAAGAGGCGGGGTAAATTAGGTACTTTAAAATTTTTATCATTTTTTAGTGAAGGATATTATTGTTCTGATTTTATGGTGGGGTTATGAAAGCGATAAAGTGCTAGGAAAAAAAGAACACAAAGATTTATCCTAGCTCCCTTAACAGTCCGAAGGGACGTCTTGTCCCCTTACAACATGCAAGAGATTTTAATATTGTTTGGACTTATGCATGACCAACACACAGATGCACCAAGAATAATCCTCTCTTAATGACTCTCTTGTTTCTAACAATTTTAGACAACAAGGAAATAACATAAACGGTCTTATTTTCAATAATTCTGAAAAATAAGATTTGAATATAACAATTGTTTTGAATATGAAAGATTGTTGAATGATTTTTCACTTAGAGTGATTTATTAATAAAATTGATCTTCTCTCCTAACAACAATAATTCACAAATTCTTAAAGTAATAGAATTCTCAAGTATTTTCTGGTTTGGATAATGTGAGAGTATGCAGAAATATCGTGAATGAAGTTTGAAGAATGAAATGTAAATTCTTAAAATTCTAAGAGTTTTTGATTGATTGGAAGATGTGATTTTTGAATTTTAAATATTGTGTATTTATAAGTGCATAACACCTCTATGAAACATGGTAAAGATATGCAAAATATCCTAAACAATTGTCAAGTTGAAATGAAATGGTTCCACGAAATCGTGCATGAAGAGGTGTTGAAAGAGTTGTTG
Organism: Vicia sativa; assembly: GCA_021764765.1. Classification (NCBI taxonomy): domain Eukaryota; kingdom Viridiplantae; phylum Streptophyta; class Magnoliopsida; order Fabales; family Fabaceae; genus Vicia; species Vicia sativa. Next base: position 22,766,930 of record CM038794.1, on the reverse strand, counting down.
TTTGTTCAAATTCGCTCGGAGGTAAATCGATTTACCAGATTGGTAAATACATTTACCCAATAACAACGTTAAAGAAAATTTCAAAAACAATAAGTGATAAATTGATTTCCCTAATAGGTAAATCGATTTACCTAGTGTAAAATGTGATTTTTTGCTTTTTGAAATATTTCACTTTAGTGGTAAATCGATTTACTTAGTTGAAACATTTATAAATTATTTTTAAAACATTTGCCATGAATATGAATGATTTATGCAATGATTGATTGATTACTTGAGCATGTAAAACTTTAGTGAAGGTAAAAATTATCATTATACCTTCTTGATACGCAATAGCTTGAAACCAAAGTCTTCAATAATGATGATTTAACTTTGAAATGTAATTGCTTGAATTTGAACATGATGTTTATCTTTGAATTTAATCTTTGCCTTATTGTCACTAAGAGATATATCTTCATCAAAACATATATTGATTATAGAGAAATTTGACTTCACAGTTTCTCTTCTAACGCATTGATTTCTAATTTGACCATTTGTTGAAAAACACTTCTAATCATTTGTGAAAAGCTCTTCTAATTGTTTTGAAAAACACTTTAATGGTTTGTGAAAAACATCTATTTATCTATTTATTTATTTTATTAATCTATTAAAATAGAGTCGTAGACTATATTGTTGACACGTCATCATTTTGATGCAAACTACTCTAAAAATTGCCAAGTCAAGTATAGTATTAGGTGTCACCCTTTAAAACACTTCAACTTGTATTTTCCGGCTACTATGCATGAAACTTCCTTTTCCAAAAAAAAATTTTAATTCATATTTATACAATTTTAATTTTCTTGAATTGTCAAATTATGTTTCTTATTGTCTTAACCCCAAAAAATTTAATTTTCTTAAGTTGTCAAATTGTGTTTCTTATTGTCTTAATTTCAAAATTAATATATATAGACAATTTTCTTTTCTAATCTCACCTCTTGTTCTACGTTAAAAAAAACCTTATTTCTTGTAGGATTATAAATTCTTAATTGTTTTCTCCAACACATCTTATAATCTATCTTTTCTCAAGAATTTTTCTCTAATCTACATTTTCATTCCATCAAAAATCTTCATGGATATAACAATTTGATGAGTAAAAAGTTTCAAATTCATTTTATATCAATGTTCTATCTAATTATACCTAATTTCATTGAGAAACAAAAAATAAATGATACTAATCTTCGCAAGATATTTTTTATTCTAATTTACAATGACAGGCCATCACAAATATTTGAAGGAGAGAACAATATGACGAGTTAAAGATTTCATTATTTTCTTTCACCCATTTAGATTTATTAGTATTAAGTATCAATGATTATCTACCAATCTATTTTCTAACATTAAAATTTTAAGCATATTTTTTTAATATTGGTTGAAAGTGATTATTACCCATCAATTTTTAATTCAACATTTAGTGTCATAAATTTAAACTCAATTTCTCACTAACTATTGTCAATGATTATCCACCTAGTCAAATCATCAATGTCATATTAAAAAGTTTAAAATTTATTTTTTATTATACAATTAATTAATAATTATATATAAATCATCTTATGTGATATCTTATGTGATATTATGACAAGATACTAAAAATGTTTTATCCTTTCAGTTAATAAATAATAAAAAATATTTAAATGATTAATGAATCAATAATTCATTGCCCAAATTACACAGGTTTTAGTAGTTCATTAAATTTCTGATGGAACAGGATTATTTAATTTATATATATTTTTAATCATTACTACATTTTCATGAAAACTAGTTAATTTGGATTTCTTTTATCACAATCCTTAACCATCATTGTGTTATATTTATTTATTATTTATAATGATATTGTGTGACCCGTGTGAAAATTTGTTTAAAATAAGGGAAAAATACATTTTTTTTTATATGTTTTTTTTATAATTTAACAATAAAGAAAATAAAGTTATTGAAAATTAAGTCATAGGTTTGATTTTAATCTTCATGTTGAATTTGTATGAACATATTTACATAGTTTATTAAATTTTGATGAGGTATTATTGTACTTTTAGATTTGTAAAATTTGTAAGAAGGTTTCAAATTTTTATTTAATGAAAAGAGGTCATACATTGTATATCGTAAGAAAAAATATAAATATTATATAATAAGAAAGTTATAAAATTGAAATTTGATGGAGGCTATCATACATTTTAGGAAAATAGATTAATATCTAAAATATGTTTAATAAATTTTTGGCTAAATTACAGTCTTGGTCCCCCTATTTTGGTGTTTTCACGATTTTAGTCTCCCTATTTTATTTTTAAATATTTTTGGTCCGTCATCCCCACTTTGGCTAAAAAAAACGCATATGGATCACTTTTTAAACACTTTTTCAAATGGCAGAACGTTCAAATGAGATCATCAATACATTATTGAAGAAAGTTAACAATTTTCAGAAGTAACACATAGGCGTTTTTTGTAGTCAAAGTGGGGATGAGGGACCAAAAGTGTTTAAAAACAAAATAGGGAGACTAAAATCGTGAAAACACCCAAATAAGGGGACCAAAACTGTAATTTAGGCTAAATTTTTAGAGTTAGGGTTTGTGAACATTTGGATTCACGGATAGATGTGAACATATTTGTGATATACGAGCTATTGATTGATCATTTTAATATATAGCTTTTAATTATTTCTTTTGTTGTTGTTTTATATAATTTGAGTTATAAAATGGTTGTACAATTTATTATGAATATTAATCGGTGCTGAAAAATTGATATTGTATGATTTATTATGAATACGAATTAATATTTAAAAGTTAGTATGTATTATTAGTGTATAATTGAAATTACATGACTATTAATGAATTGGTCACAATGCAGTCACTCACACGTGTAATAGAAATTCAGACGGAACCCGTGTGATAACATATGTTTTTTTAGTAGTTTAATTTATAATTAATGCTCCAACCTTAATATTTTACTATCTAATATATAAATATTTATCTTGCAATAAAAACCAAAAACTTAGAACTTTAAAATTTTTCTATTTATTATTATCAAGGATTATTATCCAAGTAAATTTTAACTAAATAGAAATATGTCAATAATATGTATTGAGTTACCATGAAAAATTGTTCTGGGTGTTCTTGAATTCTAAATTAAATTTGATTTAGTATCAGCAAACACAATACTTATCTTTCTATCATCAAAGCCAAGTTTACCAAATAAACCTTTGGATATTACCTGAATCACTATTGTTCTAGAAGTTCGTTTGTCACCTCATTGCATACAAGGGTCAATGTAGTTTGCATGAATTATTAGAATTTTTTTTCCCGCAATAATCAAATTTTAAAATATTCAGGACTATATAACATTTAAGAGCCATCTGAGATGGCTCCTGCATTTAAAAAATTCATATAGGCGTCACTTTATTTGGTGCCTCCTCATGTATAAGTCATCCTAGATGGCGCCTCCTTTATGTTTTTTACATGTAGGAGCCATTTCTGATGGCTCCTACGTGTATTTGTGTTTTTTATAAATAAACACACATGTCTTCTTCATTTTTCACATTTTTTCAACTTCTCATCTCATATTCTCTCTTATTTTTCTATCATGACATCTCCATACATCCATACCAGAGATGGATACGTTGTTTTCTCGGTCTCCAAACCTCCAATGGAAATGAAATTTTGACACATATTTACCATGTCCAAACTAAAAAAGAGTTGATGCGTTGGTTAGAGGGAGAAATAGAAGTTGGTGAAGAAATTAGAAGGATCCAGACGAAGAGAACAACCATGAACTTCACAATTGGACAACCTCGAATTTGGTTGGAGGAATTCAAAATAGACGTCAACGTTATTGCGATGATGTATGGTTCCGATGAAATATTTTTGACGGTTGTAGTGTCTTAAATAATTTTTTGTGTTGTTGATTGTCATAACCCAAAATTTTCCCTCCTACTTCTCAAGACATTTCTCATATCCATACTCAAGGATTTCACAAGGGTTGACCAGACAAACCCTCTCCTAAGCAATCAACCCAAACTAGGGTTTGGCTATCCTCAAGTCAAAGTAGACCTCCAACACTTCCAGTGGTCATCATGCCTCATAATATGCTTCAAAGAATCCCCATGTCAAGTTTCAAGCCTTACAAGTCAAGTTTCCTCAGACAATTGCTCAGATGGTTGAAAATCAATTGTATTGGACAAAAAGTTAATTGTGGTCAACATACAGTCAAACTTTATAATTTTTGGTCAACATCCATATTTTGAAGTAATATTCATCATTTGATCAAGGGTTGATCATGATTCATCAAGAAAAGTCAAGATTTGATTAAAAGTCAAAGTTTCCAAATTAGGGTTTTTGAATAAAAAGTCAACAAAACTTTGACCAGGCATAACTTTCACATACTTTATCAGAAATTTTCCACCACAGCTCATTTTGAAGAGAATTCAATTCTGTACAACTTCATGTCTAACAAGCTTAGTCAGAAAATGCTTCATTTGGAAGATATGGGTCAAAATATTACAGGTCCTTTTCAAAGTCAACAAAAAGTCAACTTTTTGTAAATAAGTGTTATTGAGAATGGAAACTTCAATTGAGATGAAACCAAAGAGGTTGTTTAGAGGACATCTTGAGCTTTCTAAAAAGTCCAAGAACACCCAAAAATGTTAAGAATTGAGCAAGATACAGTATGCACAAGTTGGGCATTTTTGATGAGGTGCACAAAGAGAAATACTTGACAAATGCAAATTTTTTCCAAATGGGCTTATAATTTTATGATCCAAACTAGATCTTAACATTATCCATGACCTCTCTACACCTTGCCACGCCTCCTTCCCATTTATTTAATTTATTTTTGAATTTAAAACATTTAATTCAATTTTAAATTAAATAAAATACAAAAGCAAGGTATAAAGCAAGTTGAGCTTGATTTCTATCTATCTTGAGGACCAAGGAAGCCCACGATACATGCCAAATTCGTGCAAAATGCTACAAGGAAGAGAAAATCCAATTTTGGAAAGATTTGATGGAAATTTACAAGGAAATATTTTTGCATTCAAAGCAATATATTTTTTTCATTCTTTTTGATCAAATCTCTTGCTCTATAAATACATGACACAATCACAAGAACAAAAAACGAAACCCTAGCCTCATGAGCCAACCCTAACTTCTCAAAAATTCTCTCAAAGTTGCAAAATTCGAATTTTGTCTCCCAGCCGTTTTCAATTCAATTCAAGCACTCCATCGTGCTCCTGATGTATCATAGAGTAAGTCCAGGCTAAGAACCATGGCCAAACATGCATGAATCATGCATATCATGAAGCTCCGATTTGCATCATGCAATTGGTCCATTCAAAAACCCAGGGCCACACAGACGCGCGCGTGTTTGTTTGCTCCAATTTGTATAATTTACAACGTTTATAACCAATTGTTTGCATATCTAAAACAACTAACACAACTGGCTCAGTTGGTAACATGCGTGTGGGTATATCCAGAGGGTCCTGGGTTCGATCCCTGGCTCCAGCCTTTCTTTTTACCACCTTGCAAACTAACTTTCTTTTTTCATATTTTTCATATTTTTTTCTTATTCAATTTAATTTCTTTTCAAACAATTTTCTCATGCATTAAAAATCACCAAAAAATATTTTCTTTTTGCATTTAGGTCAGAAAAATGTTTATTTAATTTTTGACATAAAAATTAATATTTTTACATGCATATTTTAATTAATTGTTAATTAACCATAAAATTGACTTTTAGTTATTTTTCTTCATTAAAACCGATCCAGAAAATTCCCTAAAATTTTTTCTATCATCTAATTAGAATTACTAACCTAAAATCTTTTCCTAACTCAAAAATATTTTTTTTACTAACATATTTTCTCTTATGCGAATTTCTTATGTTTTTCCGATTATTATGTATCTGCTTCCAGGATGTAATAGTTAGGACTTATTTTCTCGCATTCTTTTCCAATATTATGTAACTGCTCATGGGATGTAATAGATTAATTAGGATTTACTTTCCGCACTCCTATATTATGTAACTGCCCCAAAGCCATGTAATAGCGTAGGACATTTACTTTCTACAATTTACTTTCTGCACCCTATAAACTACTAGTAATTAGGCGTGTATGGCAAGATAAAAACAAACGTAGATCACTTCTAATTGCAAGATAATATATCTGAATCCAACACACTTCTTCACACATGCACCCCTTAGGGTAATTCTCTCTCGTTGCCTTTCGAACAAATGGTCAAGTCCCTCGAACATAGAGGTATCCTAGCACCGTTGCCTACAAACATATCATCATAGTCCCTTCGAATCAAAGATCATGAGTCCCTCGACATGGCCTACGAAAACATGATCCCGTCCCTCGATTGTTGCCTACGAAAAGTGATGATCGTCCCTTCGAATGTGCTAGGATACTTCCTACAAGTTGCCTTCTATGACCATCCGATGTCCCTTCGAATGTCCCTTCTACATCCAACGAATAGGGTTACCTACCAACTAATGGTATGGATAGCGCTATTCTAAAGGAACGTAAAACAACACGAAAACTACCATTCTGAGTAGGTAATAAGACTTTTAGTTGCTTTCTCTATCAAAATACCTTTTCGCACCTCATACTTTTGTCAAAGTTAAAACACTTTTCAAAACGAAACATTTCCAAACACTTCGTATACATTCCAGCGTGAGTCATTACGAAGTCAAAGCGAAATACCTTTTCAAAAACATTTTCAAACACACACACACAGAAAGCAAAATTTTAAAGATGAGCTAGAAGCAACTAAGAGCCCGTAGATAACTACGGATAGAAAGGAGTGCTAATACCTTTCCTTTTCATAACCTTCTCCCTTACTCAGAATCTAACGAAGGTCTTTTTCTGTACTTTTACCTTCCCTTAATTGGATAAAAATAAAAGTCGGTGGCGACTCTTGCTATCCGCACATTTGGATACAAAAATCCTACAAAGTCAGTTCACCGTATCACAACATGTTATGACTTTTATGAATAATGTATGAATGATAGATGTTGTGGTATTTCAAAACATATCCATCTTGAAGAAGATGTGAATGTCCTGATGGAGATTTTTGATTTCTTCTTGGGGATGAAATTGCTGAAAATCTTGCTTTGGAGGAGAAGGAAATGTCTTTGATTCCTCCGATGCACTATCTGACCAAGTTTCGAGCCTAGATATCAATGCTGCTGGGAATAGTAGAATCTGAGAGATACTCCACTGGGGATCTTGTGCGTAGACCCTGTTGAGGATAGTAGAAATTGGGAGACACTCCGTTGGGGATCTCGTGCGTAGATCTTGCTAGGGAGTATCTGATCGTTGCTGGGAGACAGGGCTTAATGGATCTGGAGCTCATTGAAGCCTCCAACTGGAGAATAAGAGATGTAGGTTTCCTCCGATGCACTATCTGACCAAGTCTCGAGTCTGGATATTGCCGCTGTCGGGGGAATGGTAATCGCTGAGAGATAAATATCTCTGCTAGAGATGAACCGTTACTGCTCGGAGATTGATGTAACAAGGTTAAGCTGGTTGGAATCACTACTCAGGGACTAACGTGATGAAGCTTGGAGTGTCGGAACACTAGTGGAAGGAAATTTGTACTCCGTCGAAGAAAGTTTACAGTGAGCGATGCCTCTGTGGGGATTGTACTCTGCAGGGGATCGTTGTGGTGACTTTCGTCGTCATCTCAATTCCTAGAGCCTATAGTAATTATCCTTGTTTGTCCTCTTTTTGCATGTTTGTGAACAAATGTTTGTTGTCAAATGCATATAATCATTCAAAGCAATCATTGGACTTTATGCAAAAACAAACAACAACGAACATTGTAAAAAGAATGAACTTGTATTAATTTGAAAGGTGGCGTATGGCCAAGCAGTTTGTATACAAGGAAAGTAAAAAGTTATGCGGAAACAATCTCGTTGAGTTTCAACTATGCTAGTACTCATATATTTCGACTATCTCATCTCCTTGCTGTCAGTAGAAAGTGAGTGAATTGATTTTCGCCATTTGAATCTTGAATGCTGATAGTAGTAGTCTGTAGGATGATCTGGACGAGACATACTCATACGCTTAAAACCCTAACTTTTTCCCAGACCGCCCTTTCGGGTTTTCAGTCTACCGGGATACCCTTTTTTGCCTAAGCCGCCTTTGTAGGTTTTCGACTTGTCGGGTGTACATGTCTTGTATATATCCTTAACTTTTGCCCGAACCCTTTTGGTTCGCCAGGATGCCCTTATTTTTGCCTAGGTCAGTCGACCTAGTGGGTCTCGTTCATGCATAGTATTTTTTGACTATGTTTGCGTTCACAGGGTTTGGGAAGTCTTCGCCATCCATGGTGTTAAGTATCATAGCTCCGCCGGAAAATACTGTCTTGACTACAAGTGGTCCCTCATAGGTGGGAGTCCATTTGCCCCTGGGGTCACTTTATGGAAGAATGATGCGCTTGACTACCAGATCACCGACTTGGTAGACTCGGTGCTTGACTTTCTTGTTGAATGTTCTGATCATTCGTTTCTGATAGATCTGTCCATGGCAGATCGATGCGAGTCATTTCTCGTCGATCAAGTTGATCTGGTCAAGGCGAGTTTGGAGCGATTCGTCTTCGCCTAGCTCTGCGTCCTGGAGGACCCTGGTTGAGGGTATCTGAACCTCGATTGGCAAGACTGCTTCCATACCGTATACGAGAGAAAAGGGGGTTGCCCCTGTAGATGTTTGTACTGTAGTGCGATAACCATGGACAGCAAATGGAAACATCTCGTGCCAATCCTTGTAGGTCACTATCATCTTCTGTATAATCTTCTTGATATTCTTGTTGGCGGCTTCCACTGCGCCATTCATCTTAGGCCGATATGTAGAAGAGTTGTGATGCTTGATCTTGAACTGCGTGCAGAGTTCGGTGATCATTTTGTTATTGAGATTAGAACCGTTATCTATGATGATCCTTTGGAGAGTTCCATACCGACAGATAAGATTATGCTTGATGAATCGAGCCACAATATTCTTGGTAACAGATGCGAACGAGGCTGCTTCTACCCACTTGGTAAAGTAGTCAATTGCCACAAGGATGAAACGATGTCCGTTCGAAGCGGTGGGATTGATTTCTCTAATCATGTCAATGCCCCACATTGCGAAAGGCCAAGGAGCGGTCAGAGAATTCAACGGTACTGGAGGTACGTGCACTTTGTCTGCGTATATTTGGAATTTGTGACAAGATCGAGCATAGCGGTGACAATCAGCTTCCATGGTGGACCAATAGTAACTTGTTCTCAGAATCTTTTTAGCCAATGTATGTCCACTGGAGTGGGTACCAAATGCGCCTTCGTGTAACTCTTCCATGATCCGTTATGCAGTTTTCTGATCTACACAGTGGAGTAAGCACAAGTCGTGATTGCGCTTGTATAAGATGTCGTTGATGAGAAAGAATTTGGATGCAAATCTTCTCAAGAACTTCTTATCATTGACAGATGCCCCTGCGGGATATTCTTGAGTCTCAAGATACCTCTTCACTTCGTAATACCAAGGTTTCTCTTATGTATCAAGCTCATAACAGTATGCTGGTTCGTCAAACTTTTCGATGATGATTTGGGGAGCCTCGTTGTCCCATTTGACCTTGAACATGGATGACATAGTAGCTAATGCGTCTGCCAGCTGATTTTCTTCTCGGGGAATGTGATTGAAAGTAATCTCTTCGAAGTAAGGGATCAGACTTAGAACATTCTCTCGATATGGAATGAGATTCGGATGCTTCGTATCCCACTCGCCTTTAATCTAACTGATCACTAAAGCTGAGTCTCCATACACTTGCAAGAACTTGACTCTTAAGTCAATAGCAGCTTTAATACCCATGATGCACGCTTCGTATTCGGCCATGTTGTTAGTGCAACTGAAACATAATCAGGAGGTGAAAGGCGTATGTCCGCCTGTAGGAGATGTAATGGTGGCGCCAATGCCATTGCCAAGTGCGTTTGAGGCTCCATCAAAGACCATAGTCCATCGGGATCCCTGTTCAGGTCCTTCGTCTGGTCCTGGTTCTTCGCAATCAGTAACTAACAAAACATCTTCGTCTGGAAACTCGAACTGCATAGACTGATAGTCATCTACGGCTTGATGAGCCAAATGATCGGCTACTACACTTCCTTTGATCGCTTTCTGAGAAGTATATTGGATAATAACAGTATGCAACACATGAGAGTTCCTTGTCTTTTCATAGTACAAGTGTGGAGAGAATGCACAATATCTCCGAGCAAAGTAGGTACGGGATTATGAGTGAGGAATATCTTGATGGTGTTCACGTCTATGAACTAATATAGATTAGTAAATAGCACCAAGCCATAGATTAGCAAGGCCAAAATGTCTTCAAAAGCGTGGAAACTCATAGACTTTAAGAGTTCTTGAGCCTTATTTATCAGAAATTTAGCAAGCAAACCCTTAACTCCACTTCTTGTTTCTAAATTGGCTTCAATGTCTGACCGTTTTAGGTGTAAAGCTAATGCAATATCTTCAAACCTCAGAACTTTTTCTGAAACGGTGAAAGGTATCTGATCAAGAATGGGTATCTCAAGTAGCTTATAGAAGTCTTCAATTTTAGGTACCAACTGATAATCTGGGAAAGTAAACAATGATGCTTCGGATCAAAGAACTGGAATACGACGCTCATCATATCTTCTTCAAAACTGGAGGTAACCAAGTCGAGTAGATAACCATGTCTTATGATGAACAGAGCGTGATCGGGAACTTGTGAGACTAATTACTTGAGCTGAGAAGGTATGCCCAAAATGTTGATTCGGATAGTCTTCCTGGAAGCCATAACCCTTTCAAGTTTACATATGATGACGGGAATGTTTTATTCCAACTTAACCAAGTCCTCCATCATTAATGTATTGCAACACAAGTCTCTAAAGAACTTACTTAATTTTGTTAATGGCTTCCATATCTCTACTGGCAAAGAACGAAAAGCAATTGGGAGTAAACACTACATAAAAACATGACAATCATGACTTTTCATACCATGCATCCTACCCTTGGTAACATCAGCACACCTAGCAAGGTTTGAAGTATAGCCATCAGGCATTTTTAGTTCCTTAATCCACTTACACATTGAATTTGCCTCCTCTAGTGTCAAAGTATATCTTGCCTTTGGTGTCAAAGTATATTTTAGGAAGATCTCTCATCTTTAAGTCACCACGCAAACAGAACTTCTTTAAATTTCATTGTCCTTTGTTTTTCTAGCAACATTCATGACAGTGTTGAACACATTATCAAAAACATTCTTCTCAATATGCATCACATCAAGATTGTGTCTTAACAAATTGTTCTTCCAATATGGAAGATCCCAAAATATACTTTTTTGGTCCAATGATGAGTTTTTCCGTACCTTGGAAATTTGGCTCCCCAACCAATATCTGTGACTTTTGGAAAATTACGAACAGCTTCCCACACATCTTCCCCTGAGTACATGTAAGGTGGACCAACTTTCTCGCCCTTATTTTTTCTAAAGCTTCTTTTACTTCTTCTAAAAGAATGATCAGTCAGAAGAAAACAACGATGACAATCAAACCACGAGCTTTTTCCACCAAATGTTAAGGTGAAAGCTTTTGTTTCGTCCATACAATAAGGGCATGCTAATTTACCTTGTGTTCCCCATCCAGATAGCATACCATAGGCCGGAAAATCATTGATTGTCGACATTAAACATGCCCTCATTAAAAAAAAAATTCTTTATAAATACATCATATGTCCAAACACCATCATTCCACAAGTGTTGTAAATCATCAATCAAGGGTTGCAAATAAACATCTATCTTTAATTTTGGGTTATATGGTCCAGGTACTAGACAAATCAAAAACATATATGGTCTAGTCATGCACATTTTTGGGGGAAGATTGTATGGTGTAACTATTATTGGCCAACATGAGTATGGAGAACATAGGCCTAATCATACATTTCTTGGTTCTCTAGCAAAATATGGATAAACATTATCGAAGTGCATGTTTTCATGTTTTTCCATCAGATGGATGGTGTAAAATATTCGGACGCTTTACATTCTCATGATGCCATCTCATTTAAGCGGCAGATTCTGTTGATGCATACAACCTTTGTAATCTTGGAATTATTGGCAAATAAAAAATTCTCTTTACAGGAACATCTTTGAAATTTCCCATACCACTCTTACGAGGAAGATACCTAGCAGCTTGACAAATTCTACACTCGGTTAAAGTGATATCTTCTTTGTAATACAACATACAACCATTCACACAACAATCAATTTTTATAGCTTTCAACCCTAACTTAGACACCAACTTTGTTGCTTGGTAATTATTTTTCTGGTAAACATTGTTTTGTTGGACAATCATCTGCAAGATTTTGTGCAAAAAAATCTATACACTTCTGTGGAACTTTCCAATTTGATCTAGTAGCCAAAATCTTAACGGAAATCGATAATTTGGATTTAGTAGCTCCCTCGTAGATGGGTTGATTTGCAGAGATCAAAGAATCATAAAATGATTTGGCTTATGGATTAGGCTCTTCATCCTCCATGTTTGTCTCATTTCCTGTATTATCATTCATATGCAGGTCATCGGTAAACGGCCTTATAACATCATGTACCATATGATTCATTGCAGCAAGTTGATCTTGATCTTCACAACCCACATTCCCTCCACTTCTAGAATGTCCTCCAAGGTTTGAATTAGGGTTAACTTCTCCATGCTCAGTCCAAACATAATAGTGTGGCTGAAACCCATTCCTATATAAGTGATACTTGACTTCTTTAGGAGCCATCAAGTCTATACACTTGCAATTTGCACAGGGACATCTTATTCCCCTTTATGCTAAAAAATTAGGACGTGTCATAGCCATTTCTACAAACTCAGCAACTCCATTAATGAAATTGTCTTTTAAACCATACCTATCAAAATTTACTGCATCATACATCCATGAACGGTCCATTTTCTACATGGAAAAATGAAGCTATATTCGATATAGTCAATATGTAATAGTAAAGGCTAATATAATATATAAGGTTGCTTCAACATCATATACTTATAACAGTCCATATAAACTCACAACTATAAACTCACAGTCATAAACTTATATAATACAAAGTTAGATAGCTAGAAAATGCGTTATAAATCAAATACATGTTATCAAAGTTGGATTTGAAAATTAGTATAACTCATTCAAAAAAAGATACATATTGGCAAGCCTCTGAAATAATATTCATGTCGTGATTTCAAAAAACATTGCAAAATTTTTGATGAGGCTAACTCATCATGTTGCAAATAAGGGGCGTATAGGAGTAGCTTGTGAGGTTTTAAACTAATCCCAAATACAAGGAAGATATTAAGTTGAATCTGTAAAGACTACACATGTTCAATTAAAATGAGGCAGACTCAAAGCAGAGTAAATCAAACCTTCTTCATTCTAAGTGTAAAAATAGCGTTCTCGTCCGAATTTGTTGATCCCAAAATTAGCTCTTCTGTTATGTTGAATTTCACGCTCTTATAATTTAGAAGATCCAGAGCCAAAGATTTTATCGTCCTTTCCACCTGGTATTGACGGCTAGAAAGAAAAAAACAATTAGGCAATCATAAAATATGAATTGAATGAGTGATAACTAGCTCGTCGACACTCTACTTAAAAATATTCAAATGTACTAATTTAATGAAATTTGTTCGAATCACTTAACTTTCTGGATCATAATGTCACTTAACTTATGTGATACATATAACATTTTGAATTTCATTCTAAAAATTTATATTCTGCCAATAGCTTTACTGATATAACAATGCATGCATATACTAACTACTAACTAGTATAATAGGTTAGTTGGCCCACATAGAAAAGAAACTCCATGTGACTTCTTCTACTTAAAATTAGTAAATTTTGTAACGTGCAAGAATCCTTTTGTTATTAATATTTTTAGTAAAAATTAAATGAAATTATTTCATTACACACTCATTAAAAAAAAAAGGAAATGACTTCGACTAGAGAAAGCATTATTGTGTATAAGCAGGATAATGCACACATATATCCTCAAACAAAAATACTCCAACACCATCCAATTGCTAAACTGATGGAATCAAGTGAAAATGTAAAATAGGACTCTAGTTAGAACGAAGGGAAAATAGCCTCTAAGGCATTGACACCGACAACAAATAGGACACCGACAACAAATAAGACACTGACACAAATAATTATTATCGGTGTCATCGTATCAGTGTCATGGTCGTATTCTAGGTGTATGTGCTTCATAGTAAAGGACCACGACACATCACCAATAAAAAGCCATCAAGACAATTCTTTAAATTATATTGCAACAATATACAAATATAATGCCAGCAAAGGTAGGATTTACAAAACCATCCATAGAAATACAGTCCCAACAAAAACTCATCAAGACATTTCTTGAAAATATATTGCAGCAGTACAAGAGTTATACCAAAGTGTCCACCAATGCACATATATCATTAATTAACAATACATCTCAGGCTTACCCAACATTACTCAATAACTAATGACATAATCATGAATTAGAGTTAACAGAGCTCATCTTAAAATATCATTTTGCATTCAAAAGACAAAGGATGGATAAAGCATGAAACAAGCAATCATTCAAAAACAAATGACAAAGACGAATTTTAGGAGTTTGTAATTGTACCTCACAAAAAGTATTCAGGTTGAGTAATAATTTATGCAGTCGACCCGAGTAACTCACGTGACAGCCTCTACATGAATTTATTCAATTTAGACACCACTAAATCCATATTTCAACAAAGGCTAATCAACAACATATAACAAAGAACCAACATATCTATACTCTGAATAAGGAAAAGCACAATACAAGCATTTATGAGATACCAATAAAAGGTGGAGCGAGATAATCAATATGAATCAAAACTAACTTGGCATAAAACCAATAAAAAACATCATTAAAACACAACATAAACACCACATGCTATCCACAACATAATTCAAGATTCATTGCACTAAAACCCCAGTCTTTAAAATAAGCAACAACCTTAAATACAACTTAAACACCGACAAAGAATGAAACATTTTAATAAACATATATAATCTACTTTTCACGTTAGGGTTTTCCTTTTCCCAACCACAATCACCACCACCACCCTTCGTTTCCGTGTCTGTTCTCCCAGAATCCACTCGGCGTTTCACGGCGGAGACAAGACCGTACAATACAAGGGCTATTGATGATACACAACCTACAGTTCTATGAGCTCAACCATGGACCAATTCAGATTCTCCATTTTTACAACCAGCAGTGTTCCCTTGTGACTCTCTTTCGCACCCCATTTGGACAACGGTGCCATTTCACCTTCTGATTTCTCAAATCTGTCAAAATTTCACAAAAGTCTTGCAAAATTTTTAGAAATTTACTAGTTAAATATAGAAGAGTAGATAACAGTGAGTGAAAATGGAAGAGATAACAATGGTACTCACTCAATGAGCGAAAATATAGATAACATTTGGGAAAATAGATTACTTGCCTTCGGTGAAGAATAATGAACGAAGGTCATATAAAAGAGTGAGCGGGGGTCTTCGAAAATTGTTGGTGAACAGAGGTAGGAGATGGTTGTTGAGTCGCAATAGTAAGAGAATAACGTGATAAATGAAAGAGAAATGTGCGAAATGAATGGTCGATAGTGATATTAGGTCTAAAATTCTGGCAGCAGATACTTGATGTCACAGAGAATGTTATGACAATGGTATCTGCAGACTTTTATAACAGTCTAAATAATAAACTAAAAGCAGTAAAGAATACAATCAATTGTTAACCCAGTTCAGTGTGTAACTACACCTACATCTGAGGGCTACCAAGCCAGGGAGGAAATTCACTATAAGTAGAATTAATTCAAGAATAAACCAAAGTTAACCTAAGGACTTGGTCTTTGCAACATAACAAATTAGGGTTAAACAAAGTTAACCTAATGTCCACGTGAGCATATGATCCAAACATATTAATCCACATCAGAACAACTCAACAGAATCCTGAAAACTCTCAGGAATTACAAATCTGCATAACAGTATATTCATCACAGAATGTCTTGACATTGGTCATGACATTATACATTCTGCTTACAGATTTCCAGTATAACAGATCATAACATGATCATTATGTTATGCAACCATACTGAGCTGTACCTGTAGAACACTTCTTCTGCAGAATTTATCTCCAACCCAGAATGTCATGACATCAGTCAAGACATTGACACACCAATCTGGTCAGAACAGCCCAACAGAATCCTGAAAACTCTCAGGAAATAAAAACCTGCACAATGACTTATTCAGTACAGGATGTCTTAACATTGGTCATGACATCATACATCCTGCACACTTCTCTTGCAAAACTTGTTCTTCTGAGAATAGCATAATCATCTGTTATGCAAATATTCTGAGCTGCACCTGTAAATACACTCCTTCTGCAAAATTTGTCTTCATATCAGAATGTCATGACATCAGTCAAAACATTGACACACAAATCTGGTTTTACCAAAAATTACAACCAACACAAAACACTTACAAGGTCAAAGAAAATTGAGGGAAAAATTTCTCTAAATTAAAAAGAGAGAAATATAAATAAAAAGGTGGGAACAGTTTTTGGTATAGCTTGTTTTAGCTTCAGAAATAATAAACACTAATTATAAAATTAAAATTTAGTAATACATTAGCATCAGAAAATGTTGATGCTATTTTAAAGTTAAATTATTAATTAATTAGTGTAAAAAAATATATTGTATAGAGTCTAAATTTACTTACTCTAATATTTGTAAGAAAATTAATTTAAAAAAATGAATTTGTGTTTGAATATATGGATGCTAAATAGATGCTATTATACACTATTAGCATCAAAAATTGACTAATGCTAAAACTTTTGAAGCTAAATGCTCAATAATCCACGCATAACCTCCATGTTCCATCCTTCTTCCTCACCAATAAAACAGTGGATGAAAAAGTACTTGTGCTTGGTTGAATAAGCCCATTACGTAACATCTCTTTAACTTGAGTTTCAATTTCATATTTTTGAAAATGGGGGTATCTGTATGGTCGAACGTTCACCAGGTCAAAGTTATTAAGGAGGGTATTTTGTGGTCTACGGGTCTTTTGGGAGGAAGTGGTGTAGGTGTTTGAAATATTTGGTGAAGAGAGGCGGAATACGTTCATAAATGGTGGTTGATGGGAGAATACCAGTGGTAGTGACAAGCTGCAGATGGATACAAGTGTCAATGGTGTTTGTGCTAATTAGTCTCTGGAGTTGATGAAGATTGGCCTCAAACGGCCCGGGTTTCGGGATCCCTTGTAAATGAACCGGTGAACCATTTGTGTGAAAGTCATGGTTAATTTGTCATAATCAGTGAGAATTGGACCAAGTGTTTTCAACCATTGCGCCCCTAAAACTAGTTCATCACCACTGAGGGGTAAAACAAAAATATCTAAAGCAAATTCATGCTGGTCCAATTTTAAGGATACCTGTGGGCACGTATCGGTGCACTATAGTTCCTCACCATTGCCGACTAACACCTTGAATGAGTGAGATGGTTCAATATGAAGCCCTAATTTCTTTGCCACACGATCTTGTAGGAAGCTATGTGTGCTGCCACTGTCTATCAAAATAGCAACTGGGCTTTTGTTAATTAGGCCCACCACGCGCAAGGTCTGAGGAATAGTGTGACCCATGAGAGAGTGAAGGCTAATCTGGGCCGGTTCAGGAACGGGTGCAGTGGGTTTTGTGAGATCCATAGATGGTTCCTCAGCGGCATCAGGTTCCACGATGAGTAGGTGAAATTGACGTTTGCAGTGGTGTCCAGTTTGATAGCGTTCATCACAATTATAACATAACCCTTTTTCGCGTCGGACTTGTAATTCTTCTAGAGAGAGACGTTTAACCGGTGTCTGAGATTTGGACGGCGTCACCAAAATGCTTGAAAGAAGACCCGGTGGAATTGGTGGGTGTGGGTTGAAACGATTTTGGGGGAAACGGTGCACGGTCAAGGAGTTTCTCTTCTTTTAGCTGTGCTATGTGGATCACTTGGGTGAGGGATATTGGTTAAAACACCTGAACTTCACGGCGGATAGTCGGTTTGAGACCGGAGATGAAGCAGCTCAAGTAAAACGGTGGTGGTAAACCCATAATACGATTGGCCAAAGCTTCGAACTAAGCTTGATAGTCTTTGACAGACCCAGTTTGACAGAGTTTGAAAAGTGCTTCCTTGGGATCTTCGTACAAGGACGGCGCAAAACGGGATTCTAAGGACTGCAAGAATGAGGGCCACGTCAACAGTTGGCCATTAGAGTGCATCCACTAGAACCAGGCAAGGGCGTCTCCCTCCATGTAAAAAGAGGCGATGCGAAGTCGTTGGTCTTCCGATGTGTGGTGAAAGTCGAAAAGCTGATTGATTTTAAAGATCCACCCGAAAGGATCGGAATCATTGAAGCGTGGTATGTCAAGTTTCATGGTGGTTGTAGGAGGTGGATGTATGTCAGGCTCGTGCGGAGTGAAGGGTGAATTGAACCGAGGTGGAGGAATGCATAAACTGAGGTCGTGGAATTCGGAGGTGAGAGTGTTGATGTTAGCTGAAACACTGGCCTGAAAAGACTGTTGGCTATAGAGGAGTTGAGTGAGTGTGGTGGAAAGTTCCTCGATAGAGGGAGGTGGTGGAGTCATGCCTCAATGAAAAGCACAACTGTAACAGAATCACTACTGTAGTGGCTATGCTAACAGAAAGATATAGCTAACAATACTAAAGAAAGAGAGCTACTTACATCATATTCCTCTCCTTACTCACTGTGTACGATAGTACTTAAATAGTACAAATTGGAAATAGAATCCAATGACACTTCTAACAAATTTAGTGACATCACCTACTAACAACTTGGTGAGTCATAGCTTAGGAATATTCTCTAAATGCTATTTTACTAATTCATAACAAAATCACCGAAATGTTTGGGCTTATTTATGTTCCTCTTGGGCCTTGGTGTAGGTATGTTCTCTTCTATTTCTTCCCAATCCTCTTGGGCCTCCTCCTCTGTTGATTCCGTATCACACTCCCATTGTTGCACTGGAGCACATTGCTGCTGATTGTAGAGAACTTCTAAGTACTCTTAGCTTAGGCTCTGTTATGTATGTTTCTAGATAATTTAATTCGGATGCCCACAATGTTGTTGAATTGGGGAAATTATATGGTTCTAGAACCTGGCTTGGGGGCTTCCCTGCTGCTATAGCCTCCAATGTTGTCTCTGTTTCCTCTTCATCTTAATGAAAACAGTTTTCATATAAAAAAAAAGGATGAAAAGTTAGAAAATCCTATTCATTTTTATTCATGTTAAAATATCAATATACTTTTTTTTTTAGTAGAGGACTAATATAAATTTTTTCGAAATAAAAATAAGAGGTAAACAATGTCTTTGTCATTAGAAATTGTATTGCTAGCATTCTTCAATTGGATATACTTCAGATGTCATCAAACACGTTGACCTTGATAGAAATAGCCTTCCCCAAATAGATTGACAATATATGAACCTAAGACATATGATCCATTATGAAGCCTCATTTAGCAATTAAATAAAGGACAGCAAACAATGTTTGCACTTTTCAACGAAGCTTTCAGAATCAACACAGCAAACCAAGCACGCGAATCAAAAGTCAGATATCACTAAGTAAATAACAAATAACGACTAAGTATTATAGCATTGGTTTCCTCGTGAATAAAATAAGTTGGTATCACAGTCTAGCTCAATGTATATATGATCATGTATCTGAAGAAACTATTACTATAACTACATACTTATATTTATGCTATTTTCCAATTTACATTAACATGGCAGAATTATTTGTTTTCGATATTGCTAATGTACTTGTAGGAAAGCTTGCTTCTTATGCTTATGAAGAAGTTTCACGAGTCTATGGTGTGTATAAAGATCTACAAGAGATCAAAGACACTTTGTTAATTGTCAATGGTGTGCTAATGGATGCTGAGTATAAGAAGGACCAGAAGCAAGGGGTGAGTGAATGGTTAAGACAGATTAAAAACATCTGCTTTGATGCTGAAGATATATTTGATGGACTTGAGTTCCAACACAAGAGGGAGCAAGTTGCCCAAGCTCCTAACTGTACTCGGACAAAGGTACGCCACTTCTTTTCTTCCTCTAATCCACTTGTTTTCCGTCATATGATGGCACGCAGAGTACAAGAGATTAGGGAAAGATTGGATAAGGTAGCAGCTGACGGGAATAAGTTTGGTCTTGCAAAAGTTTATGTTGGTACTGACCCTAGTTTGCAAAGGAGAGAGTTGACTCATTCTCATGTTGACGCTTCAAGTGTAATTGGGAGGGAGAATGATAGGGAAGAAATTATCAAGCTTTTGAGGCAACCATATGTTCACGGTGAGGGTGATAGAAGTTTGAAGGTTATTCCCATAGTAGGAATTGGAGGCTTGGGAAAGACCACACTTGCAAAGTTGGTGTTTAATGATGAGAGGATGGAAGAACTTTTTCAGATGAAGTTGTGGGCTTGTATCTCTGACTCTGATGATTTTGACATCAAAAAAATAATTATTAAAATCATCAACGCTGCTTCTGCTTCCGCTTTTGCCACATCTTCAGCTCCACCGAGTGTTGCTCTTGCTCACCAAGAAAACATCAACTTGTTAGATATTGAACAGTTACAAAGTCGTCTTAGACATGAACTTTCTAGCAAGAAGTTCTTACTTGTGCTAGATGATATTTGGAATGGCGATCGTGCAAAGTGGATTCAGTTGATAGATTTGATGAAAGTTGGTGCAACGGGAAGCCAAATCATATTGACAACACGTAGCAACTCAATTGCTTCAATGACAGGTACTCTTCCCTCATATGTTTTAGAAGGACTTTCTCAAGATGATTGTTTATCTTTGTTTGTCAAATGGGCATTTAAAGAAGGTGAAGTAATTAAATATCCAAAACTTGTTGAAATTGGAAAAGAAATCGTGAAAAAATGTGCAGGAGTTCCACTTGCTGTAAAAACATTAGGAAGTTCATTATTCACAAAATACGATTTAAACAAGTGGATATTTGTTAGAGATTCTGAGATATGGAACATAGAACAAAAAAGACAAGATATTTTACCTGCACTTAAGTTAAGCTATGATCAAATGCCGTCCTATTTAAGACAATGTTTTGTTTACTTTTCTCTTTATCCCAGAGATTATATCTTCCATAGTAATGATATAACTAGGCTTTGGGTAGCTCTTAGATTAGTACAACCTCGAAATGGAAGTGAACTAATGGATATTGCAAGAGAATATATACAAGAGTTGAATTCTAGATCATTTCTTCAAGAATTCAAAAGCTTTGGCTATTTTGTCACATTCAAAGTACATGATTTAATACATGATCTTGCTAGATATGTTGCAAAAGAGGAATGTGTAGCAGTGGACTTGCATACTGGGAATGTACCTGAATATGTAAGACACTTGGCTTTTGTTGAATATAAATCACTAGACAATGATCTGTTCCCTAAGTCCAAAAATTTGAGAACTATATTATTTCACACCAGAGGAAAGGGCCTTGACAATGGAACTTTGTTGGATACATGGATATCGAGAAACAAATACTTACGATATTTAGATTTAAGATATTCGTCGTTTGAGACTCTGCCTAAGTCCTTTTCTAAACTAAAGCAGTTGCGATTTCTCGACCTTTCTTATAACATCAAAATCAGAAGACTTTCTCAATCTATTTGCCAACTTCATAATTTGCAAGTCTTGAAACTCACCGGATGCATCGAGCTTGAAACATTGCCTAAATGGTTAGAGGGGTTGGTTAGCCTTCGTGAATTGTTTATAACAACAAAGCAATCAATTATGCCATTGACACTATTTTCAAAACTGAACAATCTTCAAGTTTTGGTTTTCTATAAGTGTGACAATATGAAGATCCTATTCAACGATGCACAACAACTCACTTCTGTTGAAACATTGATTGTTGAATTATGTGGTAGTCTAGAGTCCTTACCACTTTTTGTATTTCCTAAATTACAAACTCTAGTAGTTTCTGCGTGTCAAAAGGTAGACTTGTCAAAGTACAACGAAAGTCCAACCACAATATTGATGATGAAGCATTTATATATAGCAAGATTTACGGAGCTTCTATCAATTCCTAGTTGGATCGAAGGTGTTGTAGATTCTTTAGAGACCTTACAAATTTCTGGACTTCCCGATCTTAGGACACTCCCCGAGTGTCTAACAACAATGACACATCTTAAGAGGCTTTGGATTTCAGGCTGCCCTAAACTAGTGAGTCTTCCAACAGACTTCCATCACCTCATTGCCCTTGAACATTTGTATATATATGATTGTCCTGAACTGTACCTAAAATGTCAACCTGGGTCTGGTGAGTACTGGCCCATAATTGATCGCATGACAAACACTTCAATTGATATTCTACAAAGGAGAGGTGGAAGAACAAAGTCGTCTACTGTTAAAGTTAAATATAACTTTTTGTAATGAAGAATTCAAGTAGTTGATTGTTGATTCAATTGTTGAAAATGAATGTGGCTTTAGATTTTCAAAATGTTTGCATTTGTACGTTTACAGAAGAATTTGAAAGTGATTATTTGTATTTCCGATTTGTAAGATTTATGTTTGAAATAGCATTTGTGTTCGTGGAGCTTGAATTCACTATTATAAGTATACAGGCCTATATTGTATAGAGTATGGTTATATATGTGATACTTACAATCACGGTCTAGTAATTGTTGTGGTATAATGTCTATCACAACGGATTCATAAAATATATCATTTCACCACTATTTGACGTTCCAACCTTTGTGGTATATGTAATTGTCTCGGAGAATTTCGGGCAATCTGACTTTATATGACCTTGCTTGCCACATTCATACATTTTACATCTTGTGTTGAAGTCGAAACCTCTTTTTTCCTGAAATGTTTATTTCTATTTGCATAAAAGAAATATTTATCATTGTTACCAAAATACTTATCAAACCTTTTCACAAGGAGCATGAAATTTTCGTCTTCTTCAGGATTGTCTCCTTTTTCAACTTCTTTGGAATCAACTTTTAATTAAATGATTTAAGATTTCTTATCTTGTTTCTCATACTTTTCAAACCTTCCAAGTTCTTTTTCGTATTCTTGAAGTTTATCAAATAATGTTGCAGAAGACAAATTTGATAGGCTCTTCTTTTTGGAAATTGTGGTCACTTTAGGTTACCGAGTGATTTGTCTAAATGCGCGAATCTTTTTTACAAGTCGAAGATTGATTCTCCGGGCTACATTTTGAACAATTTGTATTTCTGATTCAATATATTCAATCTTGATCTTTTAACTTCAGTAGTTCCTTCATGAGTTACTACCAAATTACCCCATATTTCTTTTGTCGTTATGCATGCCGAAACATGAAAAATTCAACTATGCTAAATGCACCTTGAAGAAGATTGATTGCCTTTTGTCATAGAGAACCTTTTTCTTATCATCTTCATCCCATGATCCCTTAGGCTTTGACCATCCAACACCATTGACAACACATGTAAAAAAAAATGGAACATTTTGGATAACATCCCTCATTTCTTTTCCAAAAATCAAAGTATTCAGCAAGAAAAATGGATGCTTGTTATTGATTCCATCGTCTCTAAAAATCAGTTTTTGATTTGCGGAAGTCATTCTGGATCTTTAGTAACATGTTACCTAAAACATTTTATGACTCCAATTGTAAGTACGAAGTACGCCTAAGAGGCGGGGTAAATTAGGTACTTTAAAATTTTTATCATTTTTTAGTGAAGGATATTATTGTTCTGATTTTATGGTGGGGTTATGAAAGCGATAAAGTGCTAGGAAAAAAAGAACACAAAGATTTATCCTAGCTCCCTTAACAGTCCGAAGGGACGTCTTGTCCCCTTACAACATGCAAGAGATTTTAATATTGTTTGGACTTATGCATGACCAACACACAGATGCACCAAGAATAATCCTCTCTTAATGACTCTCTTGTTTCTAACAATTTTAGACAACAAGGAAATAACATAAACGGTCTTATTTTCAATAATTCTGAAAAATAAGATTTGAATATAACAATTGTTTTGAATATGAAAGATTGTTGAATGATTTTTCACTTAGAGTGATTTATTAATAAAATTGATCTTCTCTCCTAACAACAATAATTCACAAATTCTTAAAGTAATAGAATTCTCAAGTATTTTCTGGTTTGGATAATGTGAGAGTATGCAGAAATATCGTGAATGAAGTTTGAAGAATGAAATGTAAATTCTTAAAATTCTAAGAGTTTTTGATTGATTGGAAGATGTGATTTTTGAATTTTAAATATTGTGTATTTATAAGTGCATAACACCTCTATGAAACATGGTAAAGATATGCAAAATATCCTAAACAATTGTCAAGTTGAAATGAAATGGTTCCACGAAATCGTGCATGAAGAGGTGTTGAAAGAGTTGTTGTTTGTTCAAATTCGCTCGGAGGTAAATCGATTTACCAGATTGGTAAATACATTTACCCAATAACAACGTTAAAGAAAATTTCAAAAACAATAAGTGATAAATTGATTTCCCTAATAGGTAAATCGATTTACCTAGTGTAAAATGTGATTTTTTGCTTTTTGAAATATTTCACTTTAGTGGTAAATCGATTTACTTAGTTGAAACATTTATAAATTATTTTTAAAACATTTGCCATGAATATGAATGATTTATGCAATGATTGATTGATTACTTGAGCATGTAAAACTTTAGTGAAGGTAAAAATTATCATTATACCTTCTTGATACGCAATAGCTTGAAACCAAAGTCTTCAATAATGATGATTTAACTTTGAAATGTAATTGCTTGAATTTGAACATGATGTTTATCTTTGAATTTAATCTTTGCCTTATTGTCACTAAGAGATATATCTTCATCAAAACATATATTGATTATAGAGAAATTTGACTTCACAGTTTCTCTTCTAACGCATTGATTTCTAATTTGACCATTTGTTGAAAAACACTTCTAATCATTTGTGAAAAGCTCTTCTAATTGTTTTGAAAAACACTTTAATGGTTTGTGAAAAACATCTATTTATCTATTTATTTATTTTATTAATCTATTAAAATAGAGTCGTAGACTATATTGTTGACACGTCATCATTTTGATGCAAACTACTCTAAAAATTGCCAAGTCAAGTATAGTATTAGGTGTCACCCTTTAAAACACTTCAACTTGTATTTTCCGGCTACTATGCATGAAACTTCCTTTTCCAAAAAAAAATTTTAATTCATATTTATACAATTTTAATTTTCTTGAATTGTCAAATTATGTTTCTTATTGTCTTAACCCCAAAAAATTTAATTTTCTTAAGTTGTCAAATTGTGTTTCTTATTGTCTTAATTTCAAAATTAATATATATAGACAATTTTCTTTTCTAATCTCACCTCTTGTTCTACGTTAAAAAAAACCTTATTTCTTGTAGGATTATAAATTCTTAATTGTTTTCTCCAACACATCTTATAATCTATCTTTTCTCAAGAATTTTTCTCTAATCTACATTTTCATTCCATCAAAAATCTTCATGGATATAACAATTTGATGAGTAAAAAGTTTCAAATTCATTTTATATCAATGTTCTATCTAATTATACCTAATTTCATTGAGAAACAAAAAATAAATGATACTAATCTTCGCAAGATATTTTTTATTCTAATTTACAATGACAGGCCATCACAAATATTTGAAGGAGAGAACAATATGACGAGTTAAAGATTTCATTATTTTCTTTCACCCATTTAGATTTATTAGTATTAAGTATCAATGATTATCTACCAATCTATTTTCTAACATTAAAATTTTAAGCATATTTTTTTAATATTGGTTGAAAGTGATTATTACCCATCAATTTTTAATTCAACATTTAGTGTCATAAATTTAAACTCAATTTCTCACTAACTATTGTCAATGATTATCCACCTAGTCAAATCATCAATGTCATATTAAAAAGTTTAAAATTTATTTTTTATTATACAATTAATTAATAATTATATATAAATCATCTTATGTGATATCTTATGTGATATTATGACAAGATACTAAAAATGTTTTATCCTTTCAGTTAATAAATAATAAAAAATATTTAAATGATTAATGAATCAATAATTCATTGCCCAAATTACACAGGTTTTAGTAGTTCATTAAATTTCTGATGGAACAGGATTATTTAATTTATATATATTTTTAATCATTACTACATTTTCATGAAAACTAGTTAATTTGGATTTCTTTTATCACAATCCTTAACCATCATTGTGTTATATTTATTTATTATTTATAATGATATTGTGTGACCCGTGTGAAAATTTGTTTAAAATAAGGGAAAAATACATTTTTTTTTATATGTTTTTTTTATAATTTAACAATAAAGAAAATAAAGTTATTGAAAATTAAGTCATAGGTTTGATTTTAATCTTCATGTTGAATTTGTATGAACATATTTACATAGTTTATTAAATTTTGATGAGGTATTATTGTACTTTTAGATTTGTAAAATTTGTAAGAAGGTTTCAAATTTTTATTTAATGAAAAGAGGTCATACATTGTATATCGTAAGAAAAAATATAAATATTATATAATAAGAAAGTTATAAAATTGAAATTTGATGGAGGCTATCATACATTTTAGGAAAATAGATTAATATCTAAAATATGTTTAATAAATTTTTGGCTAAATTACAGTCTTGGTCCCCCTATTTTGGTGTTTTCACGATTTTAGTCTCCCTATTTTATTTTTAAATATTTTTGGTCCGTCATCCCCACTTTGGCTAAAAAAAACGCATATGGATCACTTTTTAAACACTTTTTCAAATGGCAGAACGTTCAAATGAGATCATCAATACATTATTGAAGAAAGTTAACAATTTTCAGAAGTAACACATAGGCGTTTTTTGTAGTCAAAGTGGGGATGAGGGACCAAAAGTGTTTAAAAACAAAATAGGGAGACTAAAATCGTGAAAACACCCAAATAAGGGGACCAAAACTGTAATTTAGGCTAAATTTTTAGAGTTAGGGTTTGTGAACATTTGGATTCACGGATAGATGTGAACATATTTGTGATATACGAGCTATTGATTGATCATTTTAATATATAGCTTTTAATTATTTCTTTTGTTGTTGTTTTATATAATTTGAGTTATAAAATGGTTGTACAATTTATTATGAATATTAATCGGTGCTGAAAAATTGATATTGTATGATTTATTATGAATACGAATTAATATTTAAAAGTTAGTATGTATTATTAGTGTATAATTGAAATTACATGACTATTAATGAATTGGTCACAATGCAGTCACTCACACGTGTAATAGAAATTCAGACGGAACCCGTGTGATAACATATGTTTTTTTAGTAGTTTAATTTATAATTAATGCTCCAACCTTAATATTTTACTATCTAATATATAAATATTTATCTTGCAATAAAAACCAAAAACTTAGAACTTTAAAATTTTTCTATTTATTATTATCAAGGATTATTATCCAAGTAAATTTTAACTAAATAGAAATATGTCAATAATATGTATTGAGTTACCATGAAAAATTGTTCTGGGTGTTCTTGAATTCTAAATTAAATTTGATTTAGTATCAGCAAACACAATACTTATCTTTCTATCATCAAAGCCAAGTTTACCAAATAAACCTTTGGATATTACCTGAATCACTATTGTTCTAGAAGTTCGTTTGTCACCTCATTGCATACAAGGGTCAATGTAGTTTGCATGAATTATTAGAATTTTTTTTCCCGCAATAATCAAATTTTAAAATATTCAGGACTATATAACATTTAAGAGCCATCTGAGATGGCTCCTGCATTTAAAAAATTCATATAGGCGTCACTTTATTTGGTGCCTCCTCATGTATAAGTCATCCTAGATGGCGCCTCCTTTATGTTTTTTACATGTAGGAGCCATTTCTGATGGCTCCTACGTGTATTTGTGTTTTTTATAAATAAACACACATGTCTTCTTCATTTTTCACATTTTTTCAACTTCTCATCTCATATTCTCTCTTATTTTTCTATCATGACATCTCCATACATCCATACCAGAGATGGATACGTTGTTTTCTCGGTCTCCAAACCTCCAATGGAAATGAAATTTTGACACATATTTACCATGTCCAAACTAAAAAAGAGTTGATGCGTTGGTTAGAGGGAGAAATAGAAGTTGGTGAAGAAATTAGAAGGATCCAGACGAAGAGAACAACCATGAACTTCACAATTGGACAACCTCGAATTTGGTTGGAGGAATTCAAAATAGACGTCAACGTTATTGCGATGATGTATGGTTCCGATGAAATATTTTTGACGGTTGTAGTGTCTTAAATAATTTTTTGTGTTGTTGATTGTCATAACCCAAAATTTTCCCTCCTACTTCTCAAGACATTTCTCATATCCATACTCAAGGATTTCACAAGGGTTGACCAGACAAACCCTCTCCTAAGCAATCAACCCAAACTAGGGTTTGGCTATCCTCAAGTCAAAGTAGACCTCCAACACTTCCAGTGGTCATCATGCCTCATAATATGCTTCAAAGAATCCCCATGTCAAGTTTCAAGCCTTACAAGTCAAGTTTCCTCAGACAATTGCTCAGATGGTTGAAAATCAATTGTATTGGACAAAAAGTTAATTGTGGTCAACATACAGTCAAACTTTATAATTTTTGGTCAACATCCATATTTTGAAGTAATATTCATCATTTGATCAAGGGTTGATCATGATTCATCAAGAAAAGTCAAGATTTGATTAAAAGTCAAAGTTTCCAAATTAGGGTTTTTGAATAAAAAGTCAACAAAACTTTGACCAGGCATAACTTTCACATACTTTATCAGAAATTTTCCACCACAGCTCATTTTGAAGAGAATTCAATTCTGTACAACTTCATGTCTAACAAGCTTAGTCAGAAAATGCTTCATTTGGAAGATATGGGTCAAAATATTACAGGTCCTTTTCAAAGTCAACAAAAAGTCAACTTTTTGTAAATAAGTGTTATTGAGAATGGAAACTTCAATTGAGATGAAACCAAAGAGGTTGTTTAGAGGACATCTTGAGCTTTCTAAAAAGTCCAAGAACACCCAAAAATGTTAAGAATTGAGCAAGATACAGTATGCACAAGTTGGGCATTTTTGATGAGGTGCACAAAGAGAAATACTTGACAAATGCAAATTTTTTCCAAATGGGCTTATAATTTTATGATCCAAACTAGATCTTAACATTATCCATGACCTCTCTACACCTTGCCACGCCTCCTTCCCATTTATTTAATTTATTTTTGAATTTAAAACATTTAATTCAATTTTAAATTAAATAAAATACAAAAGCAAGGTATAAAGCAAGTTGAGCTTGATTTCTATCTATCTTGAGGACCAAGGAAGCCCACGATACATGCCAAATTCGTGCAAAATGCTACAAGGAAGAGAAAATCCAATTTTGGAAAGATTTGATGGAAATTTACAAGGAAATATTTTTGCATTCAAAGCAATATATTTTTTTCATTCTTTTTGATCAAATCTCTTGCTCTATAAATACATGACACAATCACAAGAACAAAAAACGAAACCCTAGCCTCATGAGCCAACCCTAACTTCTCAAAAATTCTCTCAAAGTTGCAAAATTCGAATTTTGTCTCCCAGCCGTTTTCAATTCAATTCAAGCACTCCATCGTGCTCCTGATGTATCATAGAGTAAGTCCAGGCTAAGAACCATGGCCAAACATGCATGAATCATGCATATCATGAAGCTCCGATTTGCATCATGCAATTGGTCCATTCAAAAACCCAGGGCCACACAGACGCGCGCGTGTTTGTTTGCTCCAATTTGTATAATTTACAACGTTTATAACCAATTGTTTGCATATCTAAAACAACTAACACAACTGGCTCAGTTGGTAACATGCGTGTGGGTATATCCAGAGGGTCCTGGGTTCGATCCCTGGCTCCAGCCTTTCTTTTTACCACCTTGCAAACTAACTTTCTTTTTTCATATTTTTCATATTTTTTTCTTATTCAATTTAATTTCTTTTCAAACAATTTTCTCATGCATTAAAAATCACCAAAAAATATTTTCTTTTTGCATTTAGGTCAGAAAAATGTTTATTTAATTTTTGACATAAAAATTAATATTTTTACATGCATATTTTAATTAATTGTTAATTAACCATAAAATTGACTTTTAGTTATTTTTCTTCATTAAAACCGATCCAGAAAATTCCCTAAAATTTTTTCTATCATCTAATTAGAATTACTAACCTAAAATCTTTTCCTAACTCAAAAATATTTTTTTTACTAACATATTTTCTCTTATGCGAATTTCTTATGTTTTTCCGATTATTATGTATCTGCTTCCAGGATGTAATAGTTAGGACTTATTTTCTCGCATTCTTTTCCAATATTATGTAACTGCTCATGGGATGTAATAGATTAATTAGGATTTACTTTCCGCACTCCTATATTATGTAACTGCCCCAAAGCCATGTAATAGCGTAGGACATTTACTTTCTACAATTTACTTTCTGCACCCTATAAACTACTAGTAATTAGGCGTGTATGGCAAGATAAAAACAAACGTAGATCACTTCTAATTGCAAGATAATATATCTGAATCCAACACACTTCTTCACACATGCACCCCTTAGGGTAATTCTCTCTCGTTGCCTTTCGAACAAATGGTCAAGTCCCTCGAACATAGAGGTATCCTAGCACCGTTGCCTACAAACATATCATCATAGTCCCTTCGAATCAAAGATCATGAGTCCCTCGACATGGCCTACGAAAACATGATCCCGTCCCTCGATTGTTGCCTACGAAAAGTGATGATCGTCCCTTCGAATGTGCTAGGATACTTCCTACAAGTTGCCTTCTATGACCATCCGATGTCCCTTCGAATGTCCCTTCTACATCCAACGAATAGGGTTACCTACCAACTAATGGTATGGATAGCGCTATTCTAAAGGAACGTAAAACAACACGAAAACTACCATTCTGAGTAGGTAATAAGACTTTTAGTTGCTTTCTCTATCAAAATACCTTTTCGCACCTCATACTTTTGTCAAAGTTAAAACACTTTTCAAAACGAAACATTTCCAAACACTTCGTATACATTCCAGCGTGAGTCATTACGAAGTCAAAGCGAAATACCTTTTCAAAAACATTTTCAAACACACACACACAGAAAGCAAAATTTTAAAGATGAGCTAGAAGCAACTAAGAGCCCGTAGATAACTACGGATAGAAAGGAGTGCTAATACCTTTCCTTTTCATAACCTTCTCCCTTACTCAGAATCTAACGAAGGTCTTTTTCTGTACTTTTACCTTCCCTTAATTGGATAAAAATAAAAGTCGGTGGCGACTCTTGCTATCCGCACATTTGGATACAAAAATCCTACAAAGTCAGTTCACCGTATCACAACATGTTATGACTTTTATGAATAATGTATGAATGATAGATGTTGTGGTATTTCAAAACATATCCATCTTGAAGAAGATGTGAATGTCCTGATGGAGATTTTTGATTTCTTCTTGGGGATGAAATTGCTGAAAATCTTGCTTTGGAGGAGAAGGAAATGTCTTTGATTCCTCCGATGCACTATCTGACCAAGTTTCGAGCCTAGATATCAATGCTGCTGGGAATAGTAGAATCTGAGAGATACTCCACTGGGGATCTTGTGCGTAGACCCTGTTGAGGATAGTAGAAATTGGGAGACACTCCGTTGGGGATCTCGTGCGTAGATCTTGCTAGGGAGTATCTGATCGTTGCTGGGAGACAGGGCTTAATGGATCTGGAGCTCATTGAAGCCTCCAACTGGAGAATAAGAGATGTAGGTTTCCTCCGATGCACTATCTGACCAAGTCTCGAGTCTGGATATTGCCGCTGTCGGGGGAATGGTAATCGCTGAGAGATAAATATCTCTGCTAGAGATGAACCGTTACTGCTCGGAGATTGATGTAACAAGGTTAAGCTGGTTGGAATCACTACTCAGGGACTAACGTGATGAAGCTTGGAGTGTCGGAACACTAGTGGAAGGAAATTTGTACTCCGTCGAAGAAAGTTTACAGTGAGCGATGCCTCTGTGGGGATTGTACTCTGCAGGGGATCGTTGTGGTGACTTTCGTCGTCATCTCAATTCCTAGAGCCTATAGTAATTATCCTTGTTTGTCCTCTTTTTGCATGTTTGTGAACAAATGTTTGTTGTCAAATGCATATAATCATTCAAAGCAATCATTGGACTTTATGCAAAAACAAACAACAACGAACATTGTAAAAAGAATGAACTTGTATTAATTTGAAAGGTGGCGTATGGCCAAGCAGTTTGTATACAAGGAAAGTAAAAAGTTATGCGGAAACAATCTCGTTGAGTTTCAACTATGCTAGTACTCATATATTTCGACTATCTCATCTCCTTGCTGTCAGTAGAAAGTGAGTGAATTGATTTTCGCCATTTGAATCTTGAATGCTGATAGTAGTAGTCTGTAGGATGATCTGGACGAGACATACTCATACGCTTAAAACCCTAACTTTTTCCCAGACCGCCCTTTCGGGTTTTCAGTCTACCGGGATACCCTTTTTTGCCTAAGCCGCCTTTGTAGGTTTTCGACTTGTCGGGTGTACATGTCTTGTATATATCCTTAACTTTTGCCCGAACCCTTTTGGTTCGCCAGGATGCCCTTATTTTTGCCTAGGTCAGTCGACCTAGTGGGTCTCGTTCATGCATAGTATTTTTTGACTATGTTTGCGTTCACAGGGTTTGGGAAGTCTTCGCCATCCATGGTGTTAAGTATCATAGCTCCGCCGGAAAATACTGTCTTGACTACAAGTGGTCCCTCATAGGTGGGAGTCCATTTGCCCCTGGGGTCACTTTATGGAAGAATGATGCGCTTGACTACCAGATCACCGACTTGGTAGACTCGGTGCTTGACTTTCTTGTTGAATGTTCTGATCATTCGTTTCTGATAGATCTGTCCATGGCAGATCGATGCGAGTCATTTCTCGTCGATCAAGTTGATCTGGTCAAGGCGAGTTTGGAGCGATTCGTCTTCGCCTAGCTCTGCGTCCTGGAGGACCCTGGTTGAGGGTATCTGAACCTCGATTGGCAAGACTGCTTCCATACCGTATACGAGAGAAAAGGGGGTTGCCCCTGTAGATGTTTGTACTGTAGTGCGATAACCATGGACAGCAAATGGAAACATCTCGTGCCAATCCTTGTAGGTCACTATCATCTTCTGTATAATCTTCTTGATATTCTTGTTGGCGGCTTCCACTGCGCCATTCATCTTAGGCCGATATGTAGAAGAGTTGTGATGCTTGATCTTGAACTGCGTGCAGAGTTCGGTGATCATTTTGTTATTGAGATTAGAACCGTTATCTATGATGATCCTTTGGAGAGTTCCATACCGACAGATAAGATTATGCTTGATGAATCGAGCCACAATATTCTTGGTAACAGATGCGAACGAGGCTGCTTCTACCCACTTGGTAAAGTAGTCAATTGCCACAAGGATGAAACGATGTCCGTTCGAAGCGGTGGGATTGATTTCTCTAATCATGTCAATGCCCCACATTGCGAAAGGCCAAGGAGCGGTCAGAGAATTCAACGGTACTGGAGGTACGTGCACTTTGTCTGCGTATATTTGGAATTTGTGACAAGATCGAGCATAGCGGTGACAATCAGCTTCCATGGTGGACCAATAGTAACTTGTTCTCAGAATCTTTTTAGCCAATGTATGTCCACTGGAGTGGGTACCAAATGCGCCTTCGTGTAACTCTTCCATGATCCGTTATGCAGTTTTCTGATCTACACAGTGGAGTAAGCACAAGTCGTGATTGCGCTTGTATAAGATGTCGTTGATGAGAAAGAATTTGGATGCAAATCTTCTCAAGAACTTCTTATCATTGACAGATGCCCCTGCGGGATATTCTTGAGTCTCAAGATACCTCTTCACTTCGTAATACCAAGGTTTCTCTTATGTATCAAGCTCATAACAGTATGCTGGTTCGTCAAACTTTTCGATGATGATTTGGGGAGCCTCGTTGTCCCATTTGACCTTGAACATGGATGACATAGTAGCTAATGCGTCTGCCAGCTGATTTTCTTCTCGGGGAATGTGATTGAAAGTAATCTCTTCGAAGTAAGGGATCAAGACTTAGAACATTCTCTCGATATGGAATGAGATTCGGATGCTTCGTATCCCACTCGCCTTTAATCTAACTGATCACTAAAGCTGAGTCTCCATACACTTGCAAGAACTTGACTCTTAAGTCAATAGCAGCTTTAATACCCATGATGCACGCTTCGTATTCGGCCATGTTGTTAGTGCAACTGAAACATAATCAGGAGGTGAAAGGCGTATGTCCGCCTGTAGGAGATGTAATGGTGGCGCCAATGCCATTGCCAAGTGCGTTTGAGGCTCCATCAAAGACCATAGTCCATCGGGATCCCTGTTCAGGTCCTTCGTCTGGTCCTGGTTCTTCGCAATCAGTAACTAACAAAACATCTTCGTCTGGAAACTCGAACTGCATAGACTGATAGTCATCTACGGCTTGATGAGCCAAATGATCGGCTACTACACTTCCTTTGATCGCTTTCTGAGAAGTATATTGGATAATAACAGTATGCAACACATGAGAGTTCCTTGTCTTTTCATAGTACAAGTGTGGAGAGAATGCACAATATCTCCGAGCAAAGTAGGTACGGGATTATGAGTGAGGAATATCTTGATGGTGTTCACGTCTATGAACTAATATAGATTAGTAAATAGCACCAAGCCATAGATTAGCAAGGCCAAAATGTCTTCAAAAGCGTGGAAACTCATAGACTTTAAGAGTTCTTGAGCCTTATTTATCAGAAATTTAGCAAGCAAACCCTTAACTCCACTTCTTGTTTCTAAATTGGCTTCAATGTCTGACCGTTTTAGGTGTAAAGCTAATGCAATATCTTCAAACCTCAGAACTTTTTCTGAAACGGTGAAAGGTATCTGATCAAGAATGGGTATCTCAAGTAGCTTATAGAAGTCTTCAATTTTAGGTACCAACTGATAATCTGGGAAAGTAAACAATGATGCTTCGGATCAAAGAACTGGAATACGACGCTCATCATATCTTCTTCAAAACTGGAGGTAACCAAGTCGAGTAGATAACCATGTCTTATGATGAACAGAGCGTGATCGGGAACTTGTGAGACTAATTACTTGAGCTGAGAAGGTATGCCCAAAATGTTGATTCGGATAGTCTTCCTGGAAGCCATAACCCTTTCAAGTTTACATATGATGACGGGAATGTTTTATTCCAACTTAACCAAGTCCTCCATCATTAATGTATTGCAACACAAGTCTCTAAAGAACTTACTTAATTTTGTTAATGGCTTCCATATCTCTACTGGCAAAGAACGAAAAGCAATTGGGAGTAAACACTACATAAAAACATGACAATCATGACTTTTCATACCATGCATCCTACCCTTGGTAACATCAGCACACCTAGCAAGGTTTGAAGTATAGCCATCAGGCATTTTTAGTTCCTTAATCCACTTACACATTGAATTTGCCTCCTCTAGTGTCAAAGTATATCTTGCCTTTGGTGTCAAAGTATATTTTAGGAAGATCTCTCATCTTTAAGTCACCACGCAAACAGAACTTCTTTAAATTTCATTGTCCTTTGTTTTTCTAGCAACATTCATGACAGTGTTGAACACATTATCAAAAACATTCTTCTCAATATGCATCACATCAAGATTGTGTCTTAACAAATTGTTCTTCCAATATGGAAGATCCCAAAATATACTTTTTTGGTCCAATGATGAGTTTTTCCGTACCTTGGAAATTTGGCTCCCCAACCAATATCTGTGACTTTTGGAAAATTACGAACAGCTTCCCACACATCTTCCCCTGAGTACATGTAAGGTGGACCAACTTTCTCGCCCTTATTTTTTCTAAAGCTTCTTTTACTTCTTCTAAAAGAATGATCAGTCAGAAGAAAACAACGATGACAATCAAACCACGAGCTTTTTCCACCAAATGTTAAGGTGAAAGCTTTTGTTTCGTCCATACAATAAGGGCATGCTAATTTACCTTGTGTTCCCCATCCAGATAGCATACCATAGGCCGGAAAATCATTGATTGTCGACATTAAACATGCCCTCATTAAAAAAAAAATTCTTTATAAATACATCATATGTCCAAACACCATCATTCCACAAGTGTTGTAAATCATCAATCAAGGGTTGCAAATAAACATCTATCTTTAATTTTGGGTTATATGGTCCAGGTACTAGACAAATCAAAAACATATATGGTCTAGTCATGCACATTTTTGGGGGAAGATTGTATGGTGTAACTATTATTGGCCAACATGAGTATGGAGAACATAGGCCTAATCATACATTTCTTGGTTCTCTAGCAAAATATGGATAAACATTATCGAAGTGCATGTTTTCATGTTTTTCCATCAGATGGATGGTGTAAAATATTCGGACGCTTTACATTCTCATGATGCCATCTCATTTAAGCGGCAGATTCTGTTGATGCATACAACCTTTGTAATCTTGGAATTATTGGCAAATAAAAAATTCTCTTTACAGGAACATCTTTGAAATTTCCCATACCACTCTTACGAGGAAGATACCTAGCAGCTTGACAAATTCTACACTCGGTTAAAGTGATATCTTCTTTGTAATACAACATACAACCATTCACACAACAATCAATTTTTATAGCTTTCAACCCTAACTTAGACACCAACTTTGTTGCTTGGTAATTATTTTTCTGGTAAACATTGTTTTGTTGGACAATCATCTGCAAGATTTTGTGCAAAAAAATCTATACACTTCTGTGGAACTTTCCAATTTGATCTAGTAGCCAAAATCTTAACGGAAATCGATAATTTGGATTTAGTAGCTCCCTCGTAGATGGGTTGATTTGCAGAGATCAAAGAATCATAAAATGATTTGGCTTATGGATTAGGCTCTTCATCCTCCATGTTTGTCTCATTTCCTGTATTATCATTCATATGCAGGTCATCGGTAAACGGCCTTATAACATCATGTACCATATGATTCATTGCAGCAAGTTGATCTTGATCTTCACAACCCACATTCCCTCCACTTCTAGAATGTCCTCCAAGGTTTGAATTAGGGTTAACTTCTCCATGCTCAGTCCAAACATAATAGTGTGGCTGAAACCCATTCCTATATAAGTGATACTTGACTTCTTTAGGAGCCATCAAGTCTATACACTTGCAATTTGCACAGGGACATCTTATTCCCCTTTATGCTAAAAAATTAGGACGTGTCATAGCCATTTCTACAAACTCAGCAACTCCATTAATGAAATTGTCTTTTAAACCATACCTATCAAAATTTACTGCATCATACATCCATGAACGGTCCATTTTCTACATGGAAAAATGAAGCTATATTCGATATAGTCAATATGTAATAGTAAAGGCTAATATAATATATAAGGTTGCTTCAACATCATATACTTATAACAGTCCATATAAACTCACAACTATAAACTCACAGTCATAAACTTATATAATACAAAGTTAGATAGCTAGAAAATGCGTTATAAATCAAATACATGTTATCAAAGTTGGATTTGAAAATTAGTATAACTCATTCAAAAAAAGATACATATTGGCAAGCCTCTGAAATAATATTCATGTCGTGATTTCAAAAAACATTGCAAAATTTTTGATGAGGCTAACTCATCATGTTGCAAATAAGGGGCGTATAGGAGTAGCTTGTGAGGTTTTAAACTAATCCCAAATACAAGGAAGATATTAAGTTGAATCTGTAAAGACTACACATGTTCAATTAAAATGAGGCAGACTCAAAGCAGAGTAAATCAAACCTTCTTCATTCTAAGTGTAAAAATAGCGTTCTCGTCCGAATTTGTTGATCCCAAAATTAGCTCTTCTGTTATGTTGAATTTCACGCTCTTATAATTTAGAAGATCCAGAGCCAAAGATTTTATCGTCCTTTCCACCTGGTATTGACGGCTAGAAAGAAAAAAACAATTAGGCAATCATAAAATATGAATTGAATGAGTGATAACTAGCTCGTCGACACTCTACTTAAAAATATTCAAATGTACTAATTTAATGAAATTTGTTCGAATCACTTAACTTTCTGGATCATAATGTCACTTAACTTATGTGATACATATAACATTTTGAATTTCATTCTAAAAATTTATATTCTGCCAATAGCTTTACTGATATAACAATGCATGCATATACTAACTACTAACTAGTATAATAGGTTAGTTGGCCCACATAGAAAAGAAACTCCATGTGACTTCTTCTACTTAAAATTAGTAAATTTTGTAACGTGCAAGAATCCTTTTGTTATTAATATTTTTAGTAAAAATTAAATGAAATTATTTCATTACACACTCATTAAAAAAAAAAGGAAATGACTTCGACTAGAGAAAGCATTATTGTGTATAAGCAGGATAATGCACACATATATCCTCAAACAAAAATACTCCAACACCATCCAATTGCTAAACTGATGGAATCAAGTGAAAATGTAAAATAGGACTCTAGTTAGAACGAAGGGAAAATAGCCTCTAAGGCATTGACACCGACAACAAATAGGACACCGACAACAAATAAGACACTGACACAAATAATTATTATCGGTGTCATCGTATCAGTGTCATGGTCGTATTCTAGGTGTATGTGCTTCATAGTAAAGGACCACGACACATCACCAATAAAAAGCCATCAAGACAATTCTTTAAATTATATTGCAACAATATACAAATATAATGCCAGCAAAGGTAGGATTTACAAAACCATCCATAGAAATACAGTCCCAACAAAAACTCATCAAGACATTTCTTGAAAATATATTGCAGCAGTACAAGAGTTATACCAAAGTGTCCACCAATGCACATATATCATTAATTAACAATACATCTCAGGCTTACCCAACATTACTCAATAACTAATGACATAATCATGAATTAGAGTTAACAGAGCTCATCTTAAAATATCATTTTGCATTCAAAAGACAAAGGATGGATAAAGCATGAAACAAGCAATCATTCAAAAACAAATGACAAAGACGAATTTTAGGAGTTTGTAATTGTACCTCACAAAAAGTATTCAGGTTGAGTAATAATTTATGCAGTCGACCCGAGTAACTCACGTGACAGCCTCTACATGAATTTATTCAATTTAGACACCACTAAATCCATATTTCAACAAAGGCTAATCAACAACATATAACAAAGAACCAACATATCTATACTCTGAATAAGGAAAAGCACAATACAAGCATT
Source organism: Vicia sativa (assembly GCA_021764765.1). Classification (NCBI taxonomy): domain Eukaryota; kingdom Viridiplantae; phylum Streptophyta; class Magnoliopsida; order Fabales; family Fabaceae; genus Vicia; species Vicia sativa. The sequence continues at coordinate 22,727,591 of CM038794.1, read as the reverse complement.
TATGAGATACCAATAAAAGGTGGAGCGAGATAATCAATATGAATCAAAACTAACTTGGCATAAAACCAATAAAAAACATCATTAAAACACAACATAAACACCACATGCTATCCACAACATAATTCAAGATTCATTGCACTAAAACCCCAGTCTTTAAAATAAGCAACAACCTTAAATACAACTTAAACACCGACAAAGAATGAAACATTTTAATAAACATATATAATCTACTTTTCACGTTAGGGTTTTCCTTTTCCCAACCACAATCACCACCACCACCCTTCGTTTCCGTGTCTGTTCTCCCAGAATCCACTCGGCGTTTCACGGCGGAGACAAGACCGTACAATACAAGGGCTATTGATGATACACAACCTACAGTTCTATGAGCTCAACCATGGACCAATTCAGATTCTCCATTTTTTACAACCAGCAGTGTTCCCTTGTGACTCTCTTTCGCACCCCATTTGGACAACGGTGCCATTTCACCTTCTGATTTCTCAAATCTGTCAAAATTTCACAAAAGTCTTGCAAAATTTTTAGAAATTTACTAGTTAAATATAGAAGAGTAGATAACAGTGAGTGAAAATGGAAGAGATAACAATGGTACTCACTCAATGAGCGAAAATATAGATAACATTTGGGAAAATAGATTACTTGCCTTCGGTGAAGAATAATGAACGAAGGTCATATAAAAGAGTGAGCGGGGGTCTTCGAAAATTGTTGGTGAACAGAGGTAGGAGATGGTTGTTGAGTCGCAATAGTAAGAGAATAACGTGATAAATGAAAGAGAAATGTGCGAAATGAATGGTCGATAGTGATATTAGGTCTAAAATTCTGGCAGCAGATACTTGATGTCACAGAGAATGTTATGACAATGGTATCTGCAGACTTTTATAACAGTCTAAATAATAAACTAAAAGCAGTAAAGAATACAATCAATTGTTAACCCAGTTCAGTGTGTAACTACACCTACATCTGAGGGCTACCAAGCCAGGGAGGAAATTCACTATAAGTAGAATTAATTCAAGAATAAACCAAAGTTAACCTAAGGACTTGGTCTTTGCAACATAACAAATTAGGGTTAAACAAAGTTAACCTAATGTCCACGTGAGCATATGATCCAAACATATTAATCCACATCAGAACAACTCAACAGAATCCTGAAAACTCTCAGGAATTACAAATCTGCATAACAGTATATTCAGCACAGAATGTCTTGACATTGGTCATGACATTATACATTCTGCTTACAGATTTCCAGTATAACAGATCATAACATGATCATTATGTTATGCAACCATACTGAGCTGTACCTGTAGAACACTTCTTCTGCAGAATTTATCTCCAACCCAGAATGTCATGACATCAGTCAAGACATTGACACACCAATCTGGTCAGAACAGCCCAACAGAATCCTGAAAACTCTCAGGAAATAAAAACCTGCACAATGACTTATTCAGTACAGGATGTCTTAACATTGGTCATGACATCATACATCCTGCACACTTCTCTTGCAAAACTTGTTCTTCTGAGAATAGCATAATCATCTGTTATGCAAATATTCTGAGCTGCACCTGTAAATACACTCCTTCTGCAAAATTTGTCTTCATATCAGAATGTCATGACATCAGTCAAAACATTGACACACAAATCTGGTTTTACCAAAAATTACAACCAACACAAAACACTTACAAGGTCAAAGAAAATTGAGGGAAAAATTTCTCTAAATTAAAAAGAGAGAAATATAAATAAAAAGGTGGGAACAGTTTTTGGTATAGCTTGTTTTAGCTTCAGAAATAATAAACACTAATTATAAAATTAAAATTTAGTAATACATTAGCATCAGAAAATGTTGATGCTATTTTAAAGTTAAATTATTAATTAATTAGTGTAAAAAAATATATTGTATAGAGTCTAAATTTACTTACTCTAATATTTGTAAGAAAATTAATTTAAAAAAATGAATTTGTGTTTGAATATATGGATGCTAAATAGATGCTATTATACACTATTAGCATCAAAAATTGACTAATGCTAAAACTTTTGAAGCTAAATGCTCAATAATCCACGCATAACCTCCATGTTCCATCCTTCTTCCTCACCAATAAAACAGTGGATGAAAAAGTACTTGTGCTTGGTTGAATAAGCCCATTACGTAACATCTCTTTAACTTGAGTTTCAATTTCATATTTTTGAAAATGGGGGTATCTGTATGGTCGAACGTTCACCAGGTCAAAGTTATTAAGGAGGGTATTTTGTGGTCTACGGGTCTTTTGGGAGGAAGTGGTGTAGGTGTTTGAAATATTTGGTGAAGAGAGGCGGAATACGTTCATAAATGGTGGTTGATGGGAGAATACCAGTGGTAGTGACAAGCTGCAGATGGATACAAGTGTCAATGGTGTTTGTGCTAATTAGTCTCTGGAGTTGATGAAGATTGGCCTCAAACGGCCCGGGTTTCGGGATCCCTTGTAAATGAACCGGTGAACCATTTGTGTGAAAGTCATGGTTAATTTGTCATAATCAGTGAGAATTGGACCAAGTGTTTTCAACCATTGCGCCCCTAAAACTAGTTCATCACCACTGAGGGGTAAAACAAAAATATCTAAAGCAAATTCATGCTGGTCCAATTTTAAGGATACCTGTGGGCACGTATCGGTGCACTATAGTTCCTCACCATTGCCGACTAACACCTTGAATGAGTGAGATGGTTCAATATGAAGCCCTAATTTCTTTGCCACACGATCTTGTAGGAAGCTATGTGTGCTGCCACTGTCTATCAAAATAGCAACTGGGCTTTTGTTAATTAGGCCCACCACGCGCAAGGTCTGAGGAATAGTGTGACCCATGAGAGAGTGAAGGCTAATCTGGGCCGGTTCAGGAACGGGTGCAGTGGGTTTTGTGAGATCCATAGATGGTTCCTCAGCGGCATCAGGTTCCACGATGAGTAGGTGAAATTGACGTTTGCAGTGGTGTCCAGTTTGATAGCGTTCATCACAATTATAACATAACCCTTTTTCGCGTCGGACTTGTAATTCTTCTAGAGAGAGACGTTTAACCGGTGTCTGAGATTTGGACGGCGTCACCAAAATGCTTGAAAGAAGACCCGGTGGAATTGGTGGGTGTGGGTTGAAACGATTTTGGGGGAAACGGTGCACGGTCAAGGAGTTTCTCTTCTTTTAGCTGTGCTATGTGGATCACTTGGGTGAGGGATATTGGTTAAAACACCTGAACTTCACGGCGGATAGTCGGTTTGAGACCGGAGATGAAGCAGCTCAAGTAAAACGGTGGTGGTAAACCCACAATACGATTGGCCAAAGCTTCGAACTGAGCTTGATAGTCTTTGACAGACCCAGTTTGACAGAGTTTGAAAAGTGCTTCCTTGGGATCTTCGTACAAGGACGGCGCAAAACGGGATTCTAAGGACTGCAAGAATGAGGGCCACGTCAACAGTTGGCCATTAGAGTGCATCCACTAGAACCAGGCAAGGGCGTCTCCCTCCATGTAAAAAGAGGCGATGCGAAGTCGTTGGTCTTCCGATGTGTGGTGAAAGTCGAAAAGCTGATTGATTTTAAAGATCCACCCGAAAGGATCGGAATCATTGAAGCGTGGTATGTCAAGTTTCATGGTGGTTGTAGGAGGTGGATGTATGTCAGGCTCGTGCGGAGTGAAGGGTGAATTGAACCGAGGTGGAGGAATGCATAAACTGAGGTCGTGGAATTCGGAGGTGAGAGTGTTGATGTTAGCTGAAACACTGGCCTGAAAAGACTGTTGGCTATAGAGGAGTTGAGTGAGTGTGGTGGAAAGTTCCTCGATAGAGGGAGGTGGTGGAGTCATGCCTCAATGAAAAGCACAACTGTAACAGAATCACTACTGTAGTGGCTATGCTAACAGAAAGATATAGCTAACAATACTAAAGAAAGAGAGCTACTTACATCATATTCCTCTCCTTACTCACTGTGTACGATAGTACTTAAATAGTACAAATTGGAAATAGAATCCAATGACACTTCTAACAAATTTAGTGACATCACCTACTAACAACTTGGTGAGTCATAGCTTAGGAATATTCTCTAAATGCTATTTTACTAATTCATAACAAAATCACCGAAATGTTTGGGCTTATTTATGTTCCTCTTGGGCCTTGGTGTAGGTATGTTCTCTTCTATTTCTTCCCAATCCTCTTGGGCCTCCTCCTCTGTTGATTCCGTATCACACTCCCATTGTTGCACTGGAGCACATTGCTGCTGATTGTAGAGAACTTCTAAGTACTCTTAGCTTAGGCTCTGTTATGTATGTTTCTAGATAATTTAATTCGGATGCCCACAATGTTGTTGAATTGGGGAAATTATATGGTTCTAGAACCTGGCTTGGGGGCTTCCCTGCTGCTATAGCCTCCAATGTTGTCTCTGTTTCCTCTTCATCTTAATGAAAACAGTTTTCATATAAAAAAAAAGGATGAAAAGTTAGAAAATCCTATTCATTTTTATTCATGTTAAAATATCAATATACTTTTTTTTTTAGTAGAGGACTAATATAAATTTTTTCGAAATAAAAATAAGAGGTAAACAATGTCTTTGTCATTAGAAATTGTATTGCTAGCATTCTTCAATTGGATATACTTCAGATGTCATCAAACACGTTGACCTTGATAGAAATAGCCTTCCCCAAATAGATTGACAATATATGAACCTAAGACATATGATCCATTATGAAGCCTCATTTAGCAATTAAATAAAGGACAGCAAACAATGTTTGCACTTTTCAACGAAGCTTTCAGAATCAACACAGCAAACCAAGCACGCGAATCAAAAGTCAGATATCACTAAGTAAATAACAAATAACGACTAAGTATTATAGCATTGGTTTCCTCGTGAATAAAATAAGTTGGTATCACAGTCTAGCTCAATGTATATATGATCATGTATCTGAAGAAACTATTACTATAACTACATACTTATATTTATGCTATTTTCCAATTTACATTAACATGGCAGAATTATTTGTTTTCGATATTGCTAATGTACTTGTAGGAAAGCTTGCTTCTTATGCTTATGAAGAAGTTTCACGAGTCTATGGTGTGTATAAAGATCTACAAGAGATCAAAGACACTTTGTTAATTGTCAATGGTGTGCTAATGGATGCTGAGTATAAGAAGGACCAGAAGCAAGGGGTGAGTGAATGGTTAAGACAGATTAAAAACATCTGCTTTGATGCTGAAGATATATTTGATGGACTTGAGTTCCAACACAAGAGGGAGCAAGTTGCCCAAGCTCCTAACTGTACTCGGACAAAGGTACGCCACTTCTTTTCTTCCTCTAATCCACTTGTTTTCCGTCATATGATGGCACGCAGAGTACAAGAGATTAGGGAAAGATTGGATAAGGTAGCAGCTGACGGGAATAAGTTTGGTCTTGCAAAAGTTTATGTTGGTACTGACCCTAGTTTGCAAAGGAGAGAGTTGACTCATTCTCATGTTGACGCTTCAAGTGTAATTGGGAGGGAGAATGATAGGGAAGAAATTATCAAGCTTTTGAGGCAACCATATGTTCACGGTGAGGGTGATAGAAGTTTGAAGGTTATTCCCATAGTAGGAATTGGAGGCTTGGGAAAGACCACACTTGCAAAGTTGGTGTTTAATGATGAGAGGATGGAAGAACTTTTTCAGATGAAGTTGTGGGCTTGTATCTCTGACTCTGATGATTTTGACATCAAAAAAATAATTATTAAAATCATCAACGCTGCTTCTGCTTCCGCTTTTGCCACATCTTCAGCTCCACCGAGTGTTGCTCTTGCTCACCAAGAAAACATCAACTTGTTAGATATTGAACAGTTACAAAGTCGTCTTAGACATGAACTTTCTAGCAAGAAGTTCTTACTTGTGCTAGATGATATTTGGAATGGCGATCGTGCAAAGTGGATTCAGTTGATAGATTTGATGAAAGTTGGTGCAACGGGAAGCCAAATCATATTGACAACACGTAGCAACTCAATTGCTTCAATGACAGGTACTCTTCCCTCATATGTTTTAGAAGGACTTTCTCAAGATGATTGTTTATCTTTGTTTGTCAAATGGGCATTTAAAGAAGGTGAAGTAATTAAATATCCAAAACTTGTTGAAATTGGAAAAGAAATCGTGAAAAAATGTGCAGGAGTTCCACTTGCTGTAAAAACATTAGGAAGTTCATTATTCACAAAATACGATTTAAACAAGTGGATATTTGTTAGAGATTCTGAGATATGGAACATAGAACAAAAAAGACAAGATATTTTACCTGCACTTAAGTTAAGCTATGATCAAATGCCGTCCTATTTAAGACAATGTTTTGTTTACTTTTCTCTTTATCCCAGAGATTATATCTTCCATAGTAATGATATAACTAGGCTTTGGGTAGCTCTTAGATTAGTACAACCTCGAAATGGAAGTGAACTAATGGATATTGCAAGAGAATATATACAAGAGTTGAATTCTAGATCATTTCTTCAAGAATTCAAAAGCTTTGGCTATTTTGTCACATTCAAAGTACATGATTTAATACATGATCTTGCTAGATATGTTGCAAAAGAGGAATGTGTAGCAGTGGACTTGCATACTGGGAATGTACCTGAATATGTAAGACACTTGGCTTTTGTTGAATATAAATCACTAGACAATGATCTGTTCCCTAAGTCCAAAAATTTGAGAACTATATTATTTCACACCAGAGGAAAGGGCCTTGACAATGGAACTTTGTTGGATACATGGATATCGAGAAACAAATACTTACGATATTTAGATTTAAGATATTCGTCGTTTGAGACTCTGCCTAAGTCCTTTTCTAAACTAAAGCAGTTGCGATTTCTCGACCTTTCTTATAACATCAAAATCAGAAGACTTTCTCAATCTATTTGCCAACTTCATAATTTGCAAGTCTTGAAACTCACCGGATGCATCGAGCTTGAAACATTGCCTAAATGGTTAGAGGGGTTGGTTAGCCTTCGTGAATTGTTTATAACAACAAAGCAATCAATTATGCCATTGACACTATTTTCAAAACTGAACAATCTTCAAGTTTTGGTTTTCTATAAGTGTGACAATATGAAGATCCTATTCAACGATGCACAACAACTCACTTCTGTTGAAACATTGATTGTTGAATTATGTGGTAGTCTAGAGTCCTTACCACTTTTTGTATTTCCTAAATTACAAACTCTAGTAGTTTCTGCGTGTCAAAAGGTAGACTTGTCAAAGTACAACGAAAGTCCAACCACAATATTGATGATGAAGCATTTATATATAGCAAGATTTACGGAGCTTCTATCAATTCCTAGTTGGATCGAAGGTGTTGTAGATTCTTTAGAGACCTTACAAATTTCTGGACTTCCCGATCTTAGGACACTCCCCGAGTGTCTAACAACAATGACACATCTTAAGAGGCTTTGGATTTCAGGCTGCCCTAAACTAGTGAGTCTTCCAACAGACTTCCATCACCTCATTGCCCTTGAACATTTGTATATATATGATTGTCCTGAACTGTACCTAAAATGTCAACCTGGGTCTGGTGAGTACTGGCCCATAATTGATCGCATGACAAACACTTCAATTGATATTCTACAAAGGAGAGGTGGAAGAACAAAGTCGTCTACTGTTAAAGTTAAATATAACTTTTTGTAATGAAGAATTCAAGTAGTTGATTGTTGATTCAATTGTTGAAAATGAATGTGGCTTTAGATTTTCAAAATGTTTGCATTTGTACGTTTACAGAAGAATTTGAAAGTGATTATTTGTATTTCCGATTTGTAAGATTTATGTTTGAAATAGCATTTGTGTTCGTGGAGCTTGAATTCACTATTATAAGTATACAGGCCTATATTGTATAGAGTATGGTTATATATGTGATACTTACAATCACGGTCTAGTAATTGTTGTGGTATAATGTCTATCACAACGGATTCATAAAATATATCATTTCACCACTATTTGACGTTCCAACCTTTGTGGTATATGTAATTGTCTCGGAGAATTTCGGGCAATCTGACTTTATATGACCTTGCTTGCCACATTCATACATTTTACATCTTGTGTTGAAGTCGAAACCTCTTTTTTCCTGAAATGTTTATTTCTATTTGCATAAAAGAAATATTTATCATTGTTACCAAAATACTTATCAAACCTTTTCACAAGGAGCATGAAATTTTCGTCTTCTTCAGGATTGTCTCCTTTTTCAACTTCTTTGGAATCAACTTTTAATTAAATGATTTAAGATTTCTTATCTTGTTTCTCATACTTTTCAAACCTTCCAAGTTCTTTTTCGTATTCTTGAAGTTTATCAAATAATGTTGCAGAAGACAAATTTGATAGGCTCTTCTTTTTGGAAATTGTGGTCACTTTAGGTTACCGAGTGATTTGTCTAAATGCGCGAATCTTTTTTACAAGTCGAAGATTGATTCTCCGGGCTACATTTTGAACAATTTGTATTTCTGATTCAATATATTCAATCTTGATCTTTTAACTTCAGTAGTTCCTTCATGAGTTACTACCAAATTACCCCATATTTCTTTTGTCGTTATGCATGCCGAAACATGAAAAATTCAACTATGCTAAATGCACCTTGAAGAAGATTGATTGCCTTTTGTCATAGAGAACCTTTTTCTTATCATCTTCATCCCATGATCCCTTAGGCTTTGACCATCCAACACCATTGACAACACATGTAAAAAAAAATGGAACATTTTGGATAACATCCCTCATTTCTTTTCCAAAAATCAAAGTATTCAGCAAGAAAAATGGATGCTTGTTATTGATTCCATCGTCTCTAAAAATCAGTTTTTGATTTGCGGAAGTCATTCTGGATCTTTAGTAACATGTTACCTAAAACATTTTATGACTCCAATTGTAAGTACGAAGTACGCCTAAGAGGCGGGGTAAATTAGGTACTTTAAAATTTTTATCATTTTTTAGTGAAGGATATTATTGTTCTGATTTTATGGTGGGGTTATGAAAGCGATAAAGTGCTAGGAAAAAAAGAACACAAAGATTTATCCTAGCTCCCTTAACAGTCCGAAGGGACGTCTTGTCCCCTTACAACATGCAAGAGATTTTAATATTGTTTGGACTTATGCATGACCAACACACAGATGCACCAAGAATAATCCTCTCTTAATGACTCTCTTGTTTCTAACAATTTTAGACAACAAGGAAATAACATAAACGGTCTTATTTTCAATAATTCTGAAAAATAAGATTTGAATATAACAATTGTTTTGAATATGAAAGATTGTTGAATGATTTTTCACTTAGAGTGATTTATTAATAAAATTGATCTTCTCTCCTAACAACAATAATTCACAAATTCTTAAAGTAATAGAATTCTCAAGTATTTTCTGGTTTGGATAATGTGAGAGTATGCAGAAATATCGTGAATGAAGTTTGAAGAATGAAATGTAAATTCTTAAAATTCTAAGAGTTTTTGATTGATTGGAAGATGTGATTTTTGAATTTTAAATATTGTGTATTTATAAGTGCATAACACCTCTATGAAACATGGTAAAGATATGCAAAATATCCTAAACAATTGTCAAGTTGAAATGAAATGGTTCCACGAAATCGTGCATGAAGAGGTGTTGAAAGAGTTGTTGTTTGTTCAAATTCGCTCGGAGGTAAATCGATTTACCAGATTGGTAAATACATTTACCCAATAACAACGTTAAAGAAAATTTCAAAAACAATAAGTGATAAATTGATTTCCCTAATAGGTAAATCGATTTACCTAGTGTAAAATGTGATTTTTTGCTTTTTGAAATATTTCACTTTAGTGGTAAATCGATTTACTTAGTTGAAACATTTATAAATTATTTTTAAAACATTTGCCATGAATATGAATGATTTATGCAATGATTGATTGATTACTTGAGCATGTAAAACTTTAGTGAAGGTAAAAATTATCATTATACCTTCTTGATACGCAATAGCTTGAAACCAAAGTCTTCAATAATGATGATTTAACTTTGAAATGTAATTGCTTGAATTTGAACATGATGTTTATCTTTGAATTTAATCTTTGCCTTATTGTCACTAAGAGATATATCTTCATCAAAACATATATTGATTATAGAGAAATTTGACTTCACAGTTTCTCTTCTAACGCATTGATTTCTAATTTGACCATTTGTTGAAAAACACTTCTAATCATTTGTGAAAAGCTCTTCTAATTGTTTTGAAAAACACTTTAATGGTTTGTGAAAAACATCTATTTATCTATTTATTTATTTTATTAATCTATTAAAATAGAGTCGTAGACTATATTGTTGACACGTCATCATTTTGATGCAAACTACTCTAAAAATTGCCAAGTCAAGTATAGTATTAGGTGTCACCCTTTAAAACACTTCAACTTGTATTTTCCGGCTACTATGCATGAAACTTCCTTTTCCAAAAAAAAATTTTAATTCATATTTATACAATTTTAATTTTCTTGAATTGTCAAATTATGTTTCTTATTGTCTTAACCCCAAAAAATTTAATTTTCTTAAGTTGTCAAATTGTGTTTCTTATTGTCTTAATTTCAAAATTAATATATATAGACAATTTTCTTTTCTAATCTCACCTCTTGTTCTACGTTAAAAAAAACCTTATTTCTTGTAGGATTATAAATTCTTAATTGTTTTCTCCAACACATCTTATAATCTATCTTTTCTCAAGAATTTTTCTCTAATCTACATTTTCATTCCATCAAAAATCTTCATGGATATAACAATTTGATGAGTAAAAAGTTTCAAATTCATTTTATATCAATGTTCTATCTAATTATACCTAATTTCATTGAGAAACAAAAAATAAATGATACTAATCTTCGCAAGATATTTTTTATTCTAATTTACAATGACAGGCCATCACAAATATTTGAAGGAGAGAACAATATGACGAGTTAAAGATTTCATTATTTTCTTTCACCCATTTAGATTTATTAGTATTAAGTATCAATGATTATCTACCAATCTATTTTCTAACATTAAAATTTTAAGCATATTTTTTTAATATTGGTTGAAAGTGATTATTACCCATCAATTTTTAATTCAACATTTAGTGTCATAAATTTAAACTCAATTTCTCACTAACTATTGTCAATGATTATCCACCTAGTCAAATCATCAATGTCATATTAAAAAGTTTAAAATTTATTTTTTATTATACAATTAATTAATAATTATATATAAATCATCTTATGTGATATCTTATGTGATATTATGACAAGATACTAAAAATGTTTTATCCTTTCAGTTAATAAATAATAAAAAATATTTAAATGATTAATGAATCAATAATTCATTGCCCAAATTACACAGGTTTTAGTAGTTCATTAAATTTCTGATGGAACAGGATTATTTAATTTATATATATTTTTAATCATTACTACATTTTCATGAAAACTAGTTAATTTGGATTTCTTTTATCACAATCCTTAACCATCATTGTGTTATATTTATTTATTATTTATAATGATATTGTGTGACCCGTGTGAAAATTTGTTTAAAATAAGGGAAAAATACATTTTTTTTTATATGTTTTTTTTATAATTTAACAATAAAGAAAATAAAGTTATTGAAAATTAAGTCATAGGTTTGATTTTAATCTTCATGTTGAATTTGTATGAACATATTTACATAGTTTATTAAATTTTGATGAGGTATTATTGTACTTTTAGATTTGTAAAATTTGTAAGAAGGTTTCAAATTTTTATTTAATGAAAAGAGGTCATACATTGTATATCGTAAGAAAAAATATAAATATTATATAATAAGAAAGTTATAAAATTGAAATTTGATGGAGGCTATCATACATTTTAGGAAAATAGATTAATATCTAAAATATGTTTAATAAATTTTTGGCTAAATTACAGTCTTGGTCCCCCTATTTTGGTGTTTTCACGATTTTAGTCTCCCTATTTTATTTTTAAATATTTTTGGTCCGTCATCCCCACTTTGGCTAAAAAAAACGCATATGGATCACTTTTTAAACACTTTTTCAAATGGCAGAACGTTCAAATGAGATCATCAATACATTATTGAAGAAAGTTAACAATTTTCAGAAGTAACACATAGGCGTTTTTTGTAGTCAAAGTGGGGATGAGGGACCAAAAGTGTTTAAAAACAAAATAGGGAGACTAAAATCGTGAAAACACCCAAATAAGGGGACCAAAACTGTAATTTAGGCTAAATTTTTAGAGTTAGGGTTTGTGAACATTTGGATTCACGGATAGATGTGAACATATTTGTGATATACGAGCTATTGATTGATCATTTTAATATATAGCTTTTAATTATTTCTTTTGTTGTTGTTTTATATAATTTGAGTTATAAAATGGTTGTACAATTTATTATGAATATTAATCGGTGCTGAAAAATTGATATTGTATGATTTATTATGAATACGAATTAATATTTAAAAGTTAGTATGTATTATTAGTGTATAATTGAAATTACATGACTATTAATGAATTGGTCACAATGCAGTCACTCACACGTGTAATAGAAATTCAGACGGAACCCGTGTGATAACATATGTTTTTTTAGTAGTTTAATTTATAATTAATGCTCCAACCTTAATATTTTACTATCTAATATATAAATATTTATCTTGCAATAAAAACCAAAAACTTAGAACTTTAAAATTTTTCTATTTATTATTATCAAGGATTATTATCCAAGTAAATTTTAACTAAATAGAAATATGTCAATAATATGTATTGAGTTACCATGAAAAATTGTTCTGGGTGTTCTTGAATTCTAAATTAAATTTGATTTAGTATCAGCAAACACAATACTTATCTTTCTATCATCAAAGCCAAGTTTACCAAATAAACCTTTGGATATTACCTGAATCACTATTGTTCTAGAAGTTCGTTTGTCACCTCATTGCATACAAGGGTCAATGTAGTTTGCATGAATTATTAGAATTTTTTTTCCCGCAATAATCAAATTTTAAAATATTCAGGACTATATAACATTTAAGAGCCATCTGAGATGGCTCCTGCATTTAAAAAATTCATATAGGCGTCACTTTATTTGGTGCCTCCTCATGTATAAGTCATCCTAGATGGCGCCTCCTTTATGTTTTTTACATGTAGGAGCCATTTCTGATGGCTCCTACGTGTATTTGTGTTTTTTATAAATAAACACACATGTCTTCTTCATTTTTCACATTTTTTCAACTTCTCATCTCATATTCTCTCTTATTTTTCTATCATGACATCTCCATACATCCATACCAGAGATGGATACGTTGTTTTCTCGGTCTCCAAACCTCCAATGGAAATGAAATTTTGACACATATTTACCATGTCCAAACTAAAAAAGAGTTGATGCGTTGGTTAGAGGGAGAAATAGAAGTTGGTGAAGAAATTAGAAGGATCCAGACGAAGAGAACAACCATGAACTTCACAATTGGACAACCTCGAATTTGGTTGGAGGAATTCAAAATAGACGTCAACGTTATTGCGATGATGTATGGTTCCGATGAAATATTTTTGACGGTTGTAGTGTCTTAAATAATTTTTTGTGTTGTTGATTGTCATAACCCAAAATTTTCCCTCCTACTTCTCAAGACATTTCTCATATCCATACTCAAGGATTTCACAAGGGTTGACCAGACAAACCCTCTCCTAAGCAATCAACCCAAACTAGGGTTTGGCTATCCTCAAGTCAAAGTAGACCTCCAACACTTCCAGTGGTCATCATGCCTCATAATATGCTTCAAAGAATCCCCATGTCAAGTTTCAAGCCTTACAAGTCAAGTTTCCTCAGACAATTGCTCAGATGGTTGAAAATCAATTGTATTGGACAAAAAGTTAATTGTGGTCAACATACAGTCAAACTTTATAATTTTTGGTCAACATCCATATTTTGAAGTAATATTCATCATTTGATCAAGGGTTGATCATGATTCATCAAGAAAAGTCAAGATTTGATTAAAAGTCAAAGTTTCCAAATTAGGGTTTTTGAATAAAAAGTCAACAAAACTTTGACCAGGCATAACTTTCACATACTTTATCAGAAATTTTCCACCACAGCTCATTTTGAAGAGAATTCAATTCTGTACAACTTCATGTCTAACAAGCTTAGTCAGAAAATGCTTCATTTGGAAGATATGGGTCAAAATATTACAGGTCCTTTTCAAAGTCAACAAAAAGTCAACTTTTTGTAAATAAGTGTTATTGAGAATGGAAACTTCAATTGAGATGAAACCAAAGAGGTTGTTTAGAGGACATCTTGAGCTTTCTAAAAAGTCCAAGAACACCCAAAAATGTTAAGAATTGAGCAAGATACAGTATGCACAAGTTGGGCATTTTTGATGAGGTGCACAAAGAGAAATACTTGACAAATGCAAATTTTTTCCAAATGGGCTTATAATTTTATGATCCAAACTAGATCTTAACATTATCCATGACCTCTCTACACCTTGCCACGCCTCCTTCCCATTTATTTAATTTATTTTTGAATTTAAAACATTTAATTCAATTTTAAATTAAATAAAATACAAAAGCAAGGTATAAAGCAAGTTGAGCTTGATTTCTATCTATCTTGAGGACCAAGGAAGCCCACGATACATGCCAAATTCGTGCAAAATGCTACAAGGAAGAGAAAATCCAATTTTGGAAAGATTTGATGGAAATTTACAAGGAAATATTTTTGCATTCAAAGCAATATATTTTTTTCATTCTTTTTGATCAAATCTCTTGCTCTATAAATACATGACACAATCACAAGAACAAAAAACGAAACCCTAGCCTCATGAGCCAACCCTAACTTCTCAAAAATTCTCTCAAAGTTGCAAAATTCGAATTTTGTCTCCCAGCCGTTTTCAATTCAATTCAAGCACTCCATCGTGCTCCTGATGTATCATAGAGTAAGTCCAGGCTAAGAACCATGGCCAAACATGCATGAATCATGCATATCATGAAGCTCCGATTTGCATCATGCAATTGGTCCATTCAAAAACCCAGGGCCACACAGACGCGCGCGTGTTTGTTTGCTCCAATTTGTATAATTTACAACGTTTATAACCAATTGTTTGCATATCTAAAACAACTAACACAACTGGCTCAGTTGGTAACATGCGTGTGGGTATATCCAGAGGGTCCTGGGTTCGATCCCTGGCTCCAGCCTTTCTTTTTACCACCTTGCAAACTAACTTTCTTTTTTCATATTTTTCATATTTTTTTCTTATTCAATTTAATTTCTTTTCAAACAATTTTCTCATGCATTAAAAATCACCAAAAAATATTTTCTTTTTGCATTTAGGTCAGAAAAATGTTTATTTAATTTTTGACATAAAAATTAATATTTTTACATGCATATTTTAATTAATTGTTAATTAACCATAAAATTGACTTTTAGTTATTTTTCTTCATTAAAACCGATCCAGAAAATTCCCTAAAATTTTTTCTATCATCTAATTAGAATTACTAACCTAAAATCTTTTCCTAACTCAAAAATATTTTTTTTACTAACATATTTTCTCTTATGCGAATTTCTTATGTTTTTCCGATTATTATGTATCTGCTTCCAGGATGTAATAGTTAGGACTTATTTTCTCGCATTCTTTTCCAATATTATGTAACTGCTCATGGGATGTAATAGATTAATTAGGATTTACTTTCCGCACTCCTATATTATGTAACTGCCCCAAAGCCATGTAATAGCGTAGGACATTTACTTTCTACAATTTACTTTCTGCACCCTATAAACTACTAGTAATTAGGCGTGTATGGCAAGATAAAAACAAACGTAGATCACTTCTAATTGCAAGATAATATATCTGAATCCAACACACTTCTTCACACATGCACCCCTTAGGGTAATTCTCTCTCGTTGCCTTTCGAACAAATGGTCAAGTCCCTCGAACATAGAGGTATCCTAGCACCGTTGCCTACAAACATATCATCATAGTCCCTTCGAATCAAAGATCATGAGTCCCTCGACATGGCCTACGAAAACATGATCCCGTCCCTCGATTGTTGCCTACGAAAAGTGATGATCGTCCCTTCGAATGTGCTAGGATACTTCCTACAAGTTGCCTTCTATGACCATCCGATGTCCCTTCGAATGTCCCTTCTACATCCAACGAATAGGGTTACCTACCAACTAATGGTATGGATAGCGCTATTCTAAAGGAACGTAAAACAACACGAAAACTACCATTCTGAGTAGGTAATAAGACTTTTAGTTGCTTTCTCTATCAAAATACCTTTTCGCACCTCATACTTTTGTCAAAGTTAAAACACTTTTCAAAACGAAACATTTCCAAACACTTCGTATACATTCCAGCGTGAGTCATTACGAAGTCAAAGCGAAATACCTTTTCAAAAACATTTTCAAACACACACACACAGAAAGCAAAATTTTAAAGATGAGCTAGAAGCAACTAAGAGCCCGTAGATAACTACGGATAGAAAGGAGTGCTAATACCTTTCCTTTTCATAACCTTCTCCCTTACTCAGAATCTAACGAAGGTCTTTTTCTGTACTTTTACCTTCCCTTAATTGGATAAAAATAAAAGTCGGTGGCGACTCTTGCTATCCGCACATTTGGATACAAAAATCCTACAAAGTCAGTTCACCGTATCACAACATGTTATGACTTTTATGAATAATGTATGAATGATAGATGTTGTGGTATTTCAAAACATATCCATCTTGAAGAAGATGTGAATGTCCTGATGGAGATTTTTGATTTCTTCTTGGGGATGAAATTGCTGAAAATCTTGCTTTGGAGGAGAAGGAAATGTCTTTGATTCCTCCGATGCACTATCTGACCAAGTTTCGAGCCTAGATATCAATGCTGCTGGGAATAGTAGAATCTGAGAGATACTCCACTGGGGATCTTGTGCGTAGACCCTGTTGAGGATAGTAGAAATTGGGAGACACTCCGTTGGGGATCTCGTGCGTAGATCTTGCTAGGGAGTATCTGATCGTTGCTGGGAGACAGGGCTTAATGGATCTGGAGCTCATTGAAGCCTCCAACTGGAGAATAAGAGATGTAGGTTTCCTCCGATGCACTATCTGACCAAGTCTCGAGTCTGGATATTGCCGCTGTCGGGGGAATGGTAATCGCTGAGAGATAAATATCTCTGCTAGAGATGAACCGTTACTGCTCGGAGATTGATGTAACAAGGTTAAGCTGGTTGGAATCACTACTCAGGGACTAACGTGATGAAGCTTGGAGTGTCGGAACACTAGTGGAAGGAAATTTGTACTCCGTCGAAGAAAGTTTACAGTGAGCGATGCCTCTGTGGGGATTGTACTCTGCAGGGGATCGTTGTGGTGACTTTCGTCGTCATCTCAATTCCTAGAGCCTATAGTAATTATCCTTGTTTGTCCTCTTTTTGCATGTTTGTGAACAAATGTTTGTTGTCAAATGCATATAATCATTCAAAGCAATCATTGGACTTTATGCAAAAACAAACAACAACGAACATTGTAAAAAGAATGAACTTGTATTAATTTGAAAGGTGGCGTATGGCCAAGCAGTTTGTATACAAGGAAAGTAAAAAGTTATGCGGAAACAATCTCGTTGAGTTTCAACTATGCTAGTACTCATATATTTCGACTATCTCATCTCCTTGCTGTCAGTAGAAAGTGAGTGAATTGATTTTCGCCATTTGAATCTTGAATGCTGATAGTAGTAGTCTGTAGGATGATCTGGACGAGACATACTCATACGCTTAAAACCCTAACTTTTTCCCAGACCGCCCTTTCGGGTTTTCAGTCTACCGGGATACCCTTTTTTGCCTAAGCCGCCTTTGTAGGTTTTCGACTTGTCGGGTGTACATGTCTTGTATATATCCTTAACTTTTGCCCGAACCCTTTTGGTTCGCCAGGATGCCCTTATTTTTGCCTAGGTCAGTCGACCTAGTGGGTCTCGTTCATGCATAGTATTTTTTGACTATGTTTGCGTTCACAGGGTTTGGGAAGTCTTCGCCATCCATGGTGTTAAGTATCATAGCTCCGCCGGAAAATACTGTCTTGACTACAAGTGGTCCCTCATAGGTGGGAGTCCATTTGCCCCTGGGGTCACTTTATGGAAGAATGATGCGCTTGACTACCAGATCACCGACTTGGTAGACTCGGTGCTTGACTTTCTTGTTGAATGTTCTGATCATTCGTTTCTGATAGATCTGTCCATGGCAGATCGATGCGAGTCATTTCTCGTCGATCAAGTTGATCTGGTCAAGGCGAGTTTGGAGCGATTCGTCTTCGCCTAGCTCTGCGTCCTGGAGGACCCTGGTTGAGGGTATCTGAACCTCGATTGGCAAGACTGCTTCCATACCGTATACGAGAGAAAAGGGGGTTGCCCCTGTAGATGTTTGTACTGTAGTGCGATAACCATGGACAGCAAATGGAAACATCTCGTGCCAATCCTTGTAGGTCACTATCATCTTCTGTATAATCTTCTTGATATTCTTGTTGGCGGCTTCCACTGCGCCATTCATCTTAGGCCGATATGTAGAAGAGTTGTGATGCTTGATCTTGAACTGCGTGCAGAGTTCGGTGATCATTTTGTTATTGAGATTAGAACCGTTATCTATGATGATCCTTTGGAGAGTTCCATACCGACAGATAAGATTATGCTTGATGAATCGAGCCACAATATTCTTGGTAACAGATGCGAACGAGGCTGCTTCTACCCACTTGGTAAAGTAGTCAATTGCCACAAGGATGAAACGATGTCCGTTCGAAGCGGTGGGATTGATTTCTCTAATCATGTCAATGCCCCACATTGCGAAAGGCCAAGGAGCGGTCAGAGAATTCAACGGTACTGGAGGTACGTGCACTTTGTCTGCGTATATTTGGAATTTGTGACAAGATCGAGCATAGCGGTGACAATCAGCTTCCATGGTGGACCAATAGTAACTTGTTCTCAGAATCTTTTTAGCCAATGTATGTCCACTGGAGTGGGTACCAAATGCGCCTTCGTGTAACTCTTCCATGATCCGTTATGCAGTTTTCTGATCTACACAGTGGAGTAAGCACAAGTCGTGATTGCGCTTGTATAAGATGTCGTTGATGAGAAAGAATTTGGATGCAAATCTTCTCAAGAACTTCTTATCATTGACAGATGCCCCTGCGGGATATTCTTGAGTCTCAAGATACCTCTTCACTTCGTAATACCAAGGTTTCTCTTATGTATCAAGCTCATAACAGTATGCTGGTTCGTCAAACTTTTCGATGATGATTTGGGGAGCCTCGTTGTCCCATTTGACCTTGAACATGGATGACATAGTAGCTAATGCGTCTGCCAGCTGATTTTCTTCTCGGGGAATGTGATTGAAAGTAATCTCTTCGAAGTAAGGGATCAGACTTAGAACATTCTCTCGATATGGAATGAGATTCGGATGCTTCGTATCCCACTCGCCTTTAATCTGACTGATCACTAAAGCTGAGTCTCCATACACTTGCAAGAACTTGATTCTTAAGTCAATAGCAGCTTTAATACCCATGATGCACGCTTCGTATTCGGCCATGTTGTTAGTGCAACTGAAACATAATCAGGAGGTGAAAGGCGTATGTCCGCCTGTAGGAGATGTAATGGTGGCGCCAATGCCATTGCCAAGTGAGTTTGAGGCTCCATCAAAGACCATGGTCCATCGGGATCCCTGTTCAGGTCCTTCGTCTGGTCCTGGTTCTTCGCAATCAGTAACTAACAAAACATCTTCGTCTGGAAACTCGAACTGCATAGACTGATAGTCATCTACGGCTTGATGAGCCAAATGATCGGCTACTACACTTCCTTTGATCGCTTTCTGAGAAGTATATTGGATAATAACAGTATGCAACACATGAGAGTTCCTTGTCTTTTCATAGTACAAGTGTGGAGAGAATGCACAATATCTCCGAGCAAAGTAGGTACGGGATTATGAGTGAGGAATATCTTGATGGTGTTCACGTCTATGAACTAATATAGATTAGTAAATAGCACCAAGCCATAGATTAGCAAGGCCAAAATGTCTTCAAAAGCGTGGAAACTCATAGACTTTAAGAGTTCTTGAGCCTTATTTATCAGAAATTTAGCAAGCAAACCCTTAACTCCACTTCTTGTTTCTAAATTGGCTTCAATGTCTGACCGTTTTAGGTGTAAAGCTAATGCAATATCTTCAAACCTCAGAACTTTTTCTGAAACGGTGAAAGGTATCTGATCAAGAATGGGTATCTCAAGTAGCTTATAGAAGTCTTCAATTTTAGGTACCAACTGATAATCTGGGAAAGTAAACAATGATGCTTCGGATCAAAGAACTGGAATACGACGCTCATCATATCTTCTTCAAAACTGGAGGTAACCAAGTCGAGTAGATAACCATGTCTTATGATGAACAGAGCGTGATCGGGAACTTGTGAGACTAATTACTTGAGCTGAGAAGGTATGCCCAAAATGTTGATTCGGATAGTCTTCCTGGAAGCCATAACCCTTTCAAGTTTACATATGATGACGGGAATGTTTTATTCCAACTTAACCAAGTCCTCCATCATTAATGTATTGCAACACAAGTCTCTAAAGAACTTACTTAATTTTGTTAATGGCTTCCATATCTCTACTGGCAAAGAACGAAAAGCAATTGGGAGTAAACACTACATAAAAACATGACAATCATGACTTTTCATACCATGCATCCTACCCTTGGTAACATCAGCACACCTAGCAAGGTTTGAAGTATAGCCATCAGGCATTTTTAGTTCCTTAATCCACTTACACATTGAATTTGCCTCCTCTAGTGTCAAAGTATATCTTGCCTTTGGTGTCAAAGTATATTTTAGGAAGATCTCTCATCTTTAAGTCACCACGCAAACAGAACTTCTTTAAATTTCATTGTCCTTTGTTTTTCTAGCAACATTCATGACAGTGTTGAACACATTATCAAAAACATTCTTCTCAATATGCATCACATCAAGATTGTGTCTTAACAAATTGTTCTTCCAATATGGAAGATCCCAAAATATACTTTTTTGGTCCAATGATGAGTTTTTCCGTACCTTGGAAATTTGGCTCCCCAACCAATATCTGTGACTTTTGGAAAATTACGAACAGCTTCCCACACATCTTCCCCTGAGTACATGTAAGGTGGACCAACTTTCTCGCCCTTATTTTTTCTAAAGCTTCTTTTACTTCTTCTAAAAGAATGATCAGTCAGAAGAAAACAACGATGACAATCAAACCACGAGCTTTTTCCACCAAATGTTAAGGTGAAAGCTTTTGTTTCGTCCATACAATAAGGGCATGCTAATTTACCTTGTGTTCCCCATCCAGATAGCATACCATAGGCCGGAAAATCATTGATTGTCGACATTAAACATGCCCTCATTAAAAAAAAAATTCTTTATAAATACATCATATGTCCAAACACCATCATTCCACAAGTGTTGTAAATCATCAATCAAGGGTTGCAAATAAACATCTATCTTTAATTTTGGGTTATATGGTCCAGGTACTAGACAAATCAAAAACATATATGGTCTAGTCATGCACATTTTTGGGGGAAGATTGTATGGTGTAACTATTATTGGCCAACATGAGTATGGAGAACATAGGCCTAATCATACATTTCTTGGTTCTCTAGCAAAATATGGATAAACATTATCGAAGTGCATGTTTTCATGTTTTTCCATCAGATGGATGGTGTAAAATATTCGGACGCTTTACATTCTCATGATGCCATCTCATTTAAGCGGCAGATTCTGTTGATGCATACAACCTTTGTAATCTTGGAATTATTGGCAAATAAAAAATTCTCTTTACAGGAACATCTTTGAAATTTCCCATACCACTCTTACGAGGAAGATACCTAGCAGCTTGACAAATTCTACACTCGGTTAAAGTGATATCTTCTTTGTAATACAACATACAACCATTCACACAACAATCAATTTTTATAGCTTTCAACCCTAACTTAGACACCAACTTTGTTGCTTGGTAATTATTTTTCTGGTAAACATTGTTTTGTTGGACAATCATCTGCAAGATTTTGTGCAAAAAAATCTATACACTTCTGTGGAACTTTCCAATTTGATCTAGTAGCCAAAATCTTAACGGAAATCGATAATTTGGATTTAGTAGCTCCCTCGTAGATGGGTTGATTTGCAGAGATCAAAGAATCATAAAATGATTTGGCTTATGGATTAGGCTCTTCATCCTCCATGTTTGTCTCATTTCCTGTATTATCATTCATATGCAGGTCATCGGTAAACGGCCTTATAACATCATGTACCATATGATTCATTGCAGCAAGTTGATCTTGATCTTCACAACCCACATTCCCTCCACTTCTAGAATGTCCTCCAAGGTTTGAATTAGGGTTAACTTCTCCATGCTCAGTCCAAACATAATAGTGTGGCTGAAACCCATTCCTATATAAGTGATACTTGACTTCTTTAGGAGCCATCAAGTCTATACACTTGCAATTTGCACAGGGACATCTTATTCCCCTTTATGCTAAAAAATTAGGACGTGTCATAGCCATTTCTACAAACTCAGCAACTCCATTAATGAAATTGTCTTTTAAACCATACCTATCAAAATTTACTGCATCATACATCCATGAACGGTCCATTTTCTACATGGAAAAATGAAGCTATATTCGATATAGTCAATATGTAATAGTAAAGGCTAATATAATATATAAGGTTGCTTCAACATCATATACTTATAACAGTCCATATAAACTCACAACTATAAACTCACAGTCATAAACTTATATAATACAAAGTTAGATAGCTAGAAAATGCGTTATAAATCAAATACATGTTATCAAAGTTGGATTTGAAAATTAGTATAACTCATTCAAAAAAAGATACATATTGGCAAGCCTCTGAAATAATATTCATGTCGTGATTTCAAAAAACATTGCAAAATTTTTGATGAGGCTAACTCATCATGTTGCAAATAAGGGGCGTATAGGAGTAGCTTGTGAGGTTTTAAACTAATCCCAAATACAAGGAAGATATTAAGTTGAATCTGTAAAGACTACACATGTTCAATTAAAATGAGGCAGACTCAAAGCAGAGTAAATCAAACCTTCTTCATTCTAAGTGTAAAAATAGCGTTCTCGTCCGAATTTGTTGATCCCAAAATTAGCTCTTCTGTTATGTTGAATTTCACGCTCTTATAATTTAGAAGATCCAGAGCCAAAGATTTTATCGTCCTTTCCACCTGGTATTGACGGCTAGAAAGAAAAAAACAATTAGGCAATCATAAAATATGAATTGAATGAGTGATAACTAGCTCGTCGACACTCTACTTAAAAATATTCAAATGTACTAATTTAATGAAATTTGTTCGAATCACTTAACTTTCTGGATCATAATGTCACTTAACTTATGTGATACATATAACATTTTGAATTTCATTCTAAAAATTTATATTCTGCCAATAGCTTTACTGATATAACAATGCATGCATATACTAACTACTAACTAGTATAATAGGTTAGTTGGCCCACATAGAAAAGAAACTCCATGTGACTTCTTCTACTTAAAATTAGTAAATTTTGTAACGTGCAAGAATCCTTTTGTTATTAATATTTTTAGTAAAAATTAAATGAAATTATTTCATTACACACTCATTAAAAAAAAAAGGAAATGACTTCGACTAGAGAAAGCATTATTGTGTATAAGCAGGATAATGCACACATATATCCTCAAACAAAAATACTCCAACACCATCCAATTGCTAAACTGATGGAATCAAGTGAAAATGTAAAATAGGACTCTAGTTAGAACGAAGGGAAAATAGCCTCTAAGGCATTGACACCGACAACAAATAGGACACCGACAACAAATAAGACACTGACACAAATAATTATTATCGGTGTCATCGTATCAGTGTCATGGTCGTATTCTAGGTGTATGTGCTTCATAGTAAAGGACCACGACACATCACCAATAAAAAGCCATCAAGACAATTCTTTAAATTATATTGCAACAATATACAAATATAATGCCAGCAAAGGTAGGATTTACAAAACCATCCATAGAAATACAGTCCCAACAAAAACTCATCAAGACATTTCTTGAAAATATATTGCAGCAGTACAAGAGTTATACCAAAGTGTCCACCAATGCACATATATCATTAATTAACAATACATCTCAGGCTTACCCAACATTACTCAATAACTAATGACATAATCATGAATTAGAGTTAACAGAGCTCATCTTAAAATATCATTTTGCATTCAAAAGACAAAGGATGGATAAAGCATGAAACAAGCAATCATTCAAAAACAAATGACAAAGACGAATTTTAGGAGTTTGTAATTGTACCTCACAAAAAGTATTCAGGTTGAGTAATAATTTATGCAGTCGACCCGAGTAACTCACGTGACAGCCTCTACATGAATTTATTCAATTTAGACACCACTAAATCCATATTTCAACAAAGGCTAATCAACAACATATAACAAAGAACCAACATATCTATACTCTGAATAAGGAAAAGCACAATACAAGCATTTATGAGATACCAATAAAAGGTGGAGCGAGATAATCAATATGAATCAAAACTAACTTGGCATAAAACCAATAAAAAACATCATTAAAACACAACATAAACACCACATGCTATCCACAACATAATTCAAGATTCATTGCACTAAAACCCCAGTCTTTAAAATAAGCAACAACCTTAAATACAACTTAAACACCGACAAAGAATGAAACATTTTAATAAACATATATAATCTACTTTTCACGTTAGGGTTTTCCTTTTCCCAACCACAATCACCACCACCACCCTTCGTTTCCGTGTCTGTTCTCCCAGAATCCACTCGGCGTTTCACGGCGGAGACAAGACCGTACAATACAAGGGCTATTGATGATACACAACCTACAGTTCTATGAGCTCAACCATGGACCAATTCAGATTCTCCATTTTTACAACCAGCAGTGTTCCCTTGTGACTCTCTTTCGCACCCCATTTGGACAACGGTGCCATTTCACCTTCTGATTTCTCAAATCTGTCAAAATTTCACAAAAGTCTTGCAAAATTTTTAGAAATTTACTAGTTAAATATAGAAGAGTAGATAACAGTGAGTGAAAATGGAAGAGATAACAATGGTACTCACTCAATGAGCGAAAATATAGATAACATTTGGGAAAATAGATTACTTGCCTTCGGTGAAGAATAATGAACGAAGGTCATATAAAAGAGTGAGCGGGGGTCTTCGAAAATTGTTGGTGAACAGAGGTAGGAGATGGTTGTTGAGTCGCAATAGTAAGAGAATAACGTGATAAATGAAAGAGAAATGTGCGAAATGAATGGTCGATAGTGATATTAGGTCTAAAATTCTGGCAGCAGATACTTGATGTCACAGAGAATGTTATGACAATGGTATCTGCAGACTTTTATAACAGTCTAAATAATAAACTAAAAGCAGTAAAGAATACAATCAATTGTTAACCCAGTTCAGTGTGTAACTACACCTACATCTGAGGGCTACCAAGCCAGGGAGGAAATTCACTATAAGTAGAATTAATTCAAGAATAAACCAAAGTTAACCTAAGGACTTGGTCTTTGCAACATAACAAATTAGGGTTAAACAAAGTTAACCTAATGTCCACGTGAGCATATGATCCAAACATATTAATCCACATCAGAACAACTCAACAGAATCCTGAAAACTCTCAGGAATTACAAATCTGCATAACAGTATATTCATCACAGAATGTCTTGACATTGGTCATGACATTATACATTCTGCTTACAGATTTCCAGTATAACAGATCATAACATGATCATTATGTTATGCAACCATACTGAGCTGTACCTGTAGAACACTTCTTCTGCAGAATTTATCTCCAACCCAGAATGTCATGACATCAGTCAAGACATTGACACACCAATCTGGTCAGAACAGCCCAACAGAATCCTGAAAACTCTCAGGAAATAAAAACCTGCACAATGACTTATTCAGTACAGGATGTCTTAACATTGGTCATGACATCATACATCCTGCACACTTCTCTTGCAAAACTTGTTCTTCTGAGAATAGCATAATCATCTGTTATGCAAATATTCTGAGCTGCACCTGTAAATACACTCCTTCTGCAAAATTTGTCTTCATATCAGAATGTCATGACATCAGTCAAAACATTGACACACAAATCTGGTTTTACCAAAAAATTACAACCAACACAAAACACTTACAAGGTCAAAGAAAATTGAGGGAAAAATTTCTCTAAATTAAAAAGAGAGAAATATAAATAAAAAGGTGGGAACAGTTTTTGGTATAGCTTGTTTTAGCTTCAGAAATAATAAACACTAATTATAAAATTAAAATTTAGTAATACATTAGCATCAGAAAATGTTGATGCTATTTTAAAGTTAAATTATTAATTAATTAGTGTAAAAAAATATATTGTATAGAGTCTAAATTTACTTACTCTAATATTTGTAAGAAAATTAATTTAAAAAAATGAATTTGTGTTTGAATATATGGATGCTAAATAGATGCTATTATACACTATTAGCATCAAAAATTGACTAATGCTAAAACTTTTGAAGCTAAATGCTCAATAATCCACGCATAACCTCCATGTTCCATCCTTCTTCCTCACCAATAAAACAGTGGATGAAAAAGTACTTGTGCTTGGTTGAATAAGCCCATTACGTAACATCTCTTTAACTTGAGTTTCAATTTCATATTTTTGAAAATGGGGGTATCTGTATGGTCGAACGTTCACCAGGTCAAAGTTATTAAGGAGGGTATTTTGTGGTCTACGGGTCTTTTGGGAGGAAGTGGTGTAGGTGTTTGAAATATTTGGTGAAGAGAGGCGGAATACGTTCATAAATGGTGGTTGATGGGAGAATACCAGTGGTAGTGACAAGCTGCAGATGGATACAAGTGTCAATGGTGTTTGTGCTAATTAGTCTCTGGAGTTGATGAAGATTGGCCTCAAACGGCCCGGGTTTCGGGATCCCTTGTAAATGAACCGGTGAACCATTTGTGTGAAAGTCATGGTTAATTTGTCATAATCAGTGAGAATTGGACCAAGTGTTTTCAACCATTGCGCCCCTAAAACTAGTTCATCACCACTGAGGGGTAAAACAAAAATATCTAAAGCAAATTCATGCTGGTCCAATTTTAAGGATACCTGTGGGCACGTATCGGTGCACTATAGTTCCTCACCATTGCCGACTAACACCTTGAATGAGTGAGATGGTTCAATATGAAGCCCTAATTTCTTTGCCACACGATCTTGTAGGAAGCTATGTGTGCTGCCACTGTCTATCAAAATAGCAACTGGGCTTTTGTTAATTAGGCCCACCACGCGCAAGGTCTGAGGAATAGTGTGACCCATGAGAGAGTGAAGGCTAATCTGGGCCGGTTCAGGAACGGGTGCAGTGGGTTTTGTGAGATCCATAGATGGTTCCTCAGAGGCATCAGGTTCCACGATGAGTAGGTGAAATTGACGTTTGCAGTGGTGTCCAGTTTGATAGCGTTCATCACAATTATAACATAACCCTTTTTCGCGTCGGACTTGTAATTCTTCTAGAGAGAGACGTTTAACCGGTGTCTGAGATTTGGACGGCGTCACCAAAATGCTTGAAAGAAGACCCGGTGGAATTGGTGGGTGTGGGTTGAAACGATTTTGGGGGAAACGGTGCACGGTCAAGGAGTTTCTCTTCTTTTAGCTGTGCTATGTGGATCACTTGGGTGAGGGATATTGGTTAAAACACCTGAACTTCACGGCGGATAGTCGGTTTGAGACCGGAGATGAAGCAGCTCAAGTAAAACGGTGGTGGTAAACCCATAATACGATTGGCCAAAGCTTCGAACTAAGCTTGATAGTCTTTGACAGACCCAGTTTGACAGAGTTTGAAAAGTGCTTCCTTGGGATCTTCGTACAAGGACGGCGCAAAACGGGATTCTAAGGACTGCAAGAATGAGGGCCACGTCAACAGTTGGCCATTAGAGTGCATCCACTAGAACCAGGCAAGGGCGTCTCCCTCCATGTAAAAAGAGGCGATGCGAAGTCGTTGGTCTTCCGATGTGTGGTGAAAGTCGAAAAGCCGATTGATTTTAAAGATCCACCCGAAAGGATCGGAATCATTGAAGCGTGGTATGTCAAGTTTCATGGTGGTTGTAGGAGGTGGATGTATGTCAGGCTCGTGCGGAGTGAAGGGTGAATTGAACCGAGGTGGAGGAATGCATAAACTGAGGTCGTGGAATTCGGAGGTGAGAGTGTTGATGTTAGCTGAAACACTGGCCTGAAAAGACTGTTGGCTATAGAGGAGTTGAGTGAGTGTGGTGGAAAGTTCCTCGATAGAGGGAGGTGGTGGAGTCATGCCTCAATGAAAAGCACAACTGTAACAGAATCACTACTGTAGTGGCTATGCTAACTGAAAGATATAGCTAACAATACTAAAGAAAGAGAGCTACTTACATCATATTCCTCTCCTTACTCACTGTGTACGATAGTACTTAAATAGTACAAATTGGAAATAGAATCCAATGACACTTCTAACAAATTTAGTGACATCACCTACTAACAACTTGGTGAGTCATAGCTTAGGAATATTCTCTAAATGCTATTTTACTAATTCATAACAAAATCACCGAAATGTTTGGGCTTATTTATGTTCCTCTTGGGCCTTGGTGTAGGTATGTTCTCTTCTATTTCTTCCCAATCCTCTTGGGCCTCCTCCTCTGTTGATTCCGTATCACACTCCCATTGTTGCACTGGAGCACATTGCTGCTGATTGTAGAGAACTTCTAAGTACTCTTAGCTTAGGCTCTGTTATGTATGTTTCTAGATAATTTAATTCGGATGCCCACAATGTTGTTGAATTGGGGAAATTATATGGTTCTAGAACCTGGCTTGGGGGCTTCCCTGCTGCTATAGCCTCCAATGTTGTCTCTGTTTCCTCTTCATCTTAATGAAAACAGTTTTCATATAAAAAAAAAGGATGAAAAGTTAGAAAATCCTATTCATTTTTATTCATGTTAAAATATCAATATACTTTTTTTTTTAGTAGAGGACTAATATAAATTTTTTCGAAATAAAAATAAGAGGTAAACAATGTCTTTGTCATTAGAAATTGTATTGCTAGCATTCTTCAATTGGATATACTTCAGATGTCATCAAACACGTTGACCTTGATAGAAATAGCCTTCCCCAAATAGATTGACAATATATGAACCTAAGACATATGATCCATTATGAAGCCTCATTTAGCAATTAAATAAAGGACAGCAAACAATGTTTGCACTTTTCAACGAAGCTTTCAGAATCAACACAGCAAACCAAGCACGCGAATCAAAAGTCAGATATCACTAAGTAAATAACAAATAACGACTAAGTATTATAGCATTGGTTTCCTCGTGAATAAAATAAGTTGGTATCACAGTCTAGCTCAATGTATATATGATCATGTATCTGAAGAAACTATTACTATAACTACATACTTATATTTATGCTATTTTCCAATTTACATTAACATGGCAGAATTATTTGTTTTCGATATTGCTAATGTACTTGTAGGAAAGCTTGCTTCTTATGCTTATGAAGAAGTTTCACGAGTCTATGGTGTGTATAAAGATCTACAAGAGATCAAAGACACTTTGTTAATTGTCAATGGTGTGCTAATGGATGCTGAGTATAAGAAGGACCAGAAGCAAGGGGTGAGTGAATGGTTAAGACAGATTAAAAACATCTGCTTTGATGCTGAAGATATATTTGATGGACTTGAGTTCCAACACAAGAGGGAGCAAGTTGCCCAAGCTCCTAACTGTACTCGGACAAAGGTACGCCACTTCTTTTCTTCCTCTAATCCACTTGTTTTCCGTCATATGATGGCACGCAGAGTACAAGAGATTAGGGAAAGATTGGATAAGGTAGCAGCTGACGGGAATAAGTTTGGTCTTGCAAAAGTTTATGTTGGTACTGACCCTAGTTTGCAAAGGAGAGAGTTGACTCATTCTCATGTTGACGCTTCAAGTGTAATTGGGAGGGAGAATGATAGGGAAGAAATTATCAAGCTTTTGAGGCAACCATATGTTCACGGTGAGGGTGATAGAAGTTTGAAGGTTATTCCCATAGTAGGAATTGGAGGCTTGGGAAAGACCACACTTGCAAAGTTGGTGTTTAATGATGAGAGGATGGAAGAACTTTTTCAGATGAAGTTGTGGGCTTGTATCTCTGACTCTGATGATTTTGACATCAAAAAAATAATTATTAAAATCATCAACGCTGCTTCTGCTTCCGCTTTTGCCACATCTTCAGCTCCACCGAGTGTTGCTCTTGCTCACCAAGAAAACATCAACTTGTTAGATATTGAACAGTTACAAAGTCGTCTTAGACATGAACTTTCTAGCAAGAAGTTCTTACTTGTGCTAGATGATATTTGGAATGGCGATCGTGCAAAGTGGATTCAGTTGATAGATTTGATGAAAGTTGGTGCAACGGGAAGCCAAATCATATTGACAACACGTAGCAACTCAATTGCTTCAATGACAGGTACTCTTCCCTCATATGTTTTAGAAGGACTTTCTCAAGATGATTGTTTATCTTTGTTTGTCAAATGGGCATTTAAAGAAGGTGAAGTAATTAAATATCCAAAACTTGTTGAAATTGGAAAAGAAATCGTGAAAAAATGTGCAGGAGTTCCACTTGCTGTAAAAACATTAGGAAGTTCATTATTCACAAAATACGATTTAAACAAGTGGATATTTGTTAGAGATTCTGAGATATGGAACATAGAACAAAAAAGACAAGATATTTTACCTGCACTTAAGTTAAGCTATGATCAAATGCCGTCCTATTTAAGACAATGTTTTGTTTACTTTTCTCTTTATCCCAGAGATTATATCTTCCATAGTAATGATATAACTAGGCTTTGGGTAGCTCTTAGATTAGTACAACCTCGAAATGGAAGTGAACTAATGGATATTGCAAGAGAATATATACAAGAGTTGAATTCTAGATCATTTCTTCAAGAATTCAAAAGCTTTGGCTATTTTGTCACATTCAAAGTACATGATTTAATACATGATCTTGCTAGATATGTTGCAAAAGAGGAATGTGTAGCAGTGGACTTGCATACTGGGAATGTACCTGAATATGTAAGACACTTGGCTTTTGTTGAATATAAATCACTAGACAATGATCTGTTCCCTAAGTCCAAAAATTTGAGAACTATATTATTTCACACCAGAGGAAAGGGCCTTGACAATGGAACTTTGTTGGATACATGGATATCGAGAAACAAATACTTACGATATTTAGATTTAAGATATTCGTCGTTTGAGACTCTGCCTAAGTCCTTTTCTAAACTAAAGCAGTTGCGATTTCTCGACCTTTCTTATAACATCAAAATCAGAAGACTTTCTCAATCTATTTGCCAACTTCATAATTTGCAAGTCTTGAAACTCACCGGATGCATCGAGCTTGAAACATTGCCTAAATGGTTAGAGGGGTTGGTTAGCCTTCGTGAATTGTTTATAACAACAAAGCAATCAATTATGCCATTGACACTATTTTCAAAACTGAACAATCTTCAAGTTTTGGTTTTCTATAAGTGTGACAATATGAAGATCCTATTCAACGATGCACAACAACTCACTTCTGTTGAAACATTGATTGTTGAATTATGTGGTAGTCTAGAGTCCTTACCACTTTTTGTATTTCCTAAATTACAAACTCTAGTAGTTTCTGCGTGTCAAAAGGTAGACTTGTCAAAGTACAACGAAAGTCCAACCACAATATTGATGATGAAGCATTTATATATAGCAAGATTTACGGAGCTTCTATCAATTCCTAGTTGGATCGAAGGTGTTGTAGATTCTTTAGAGACCTTACAAATTTCTGGACTTCCCGATCTTAGGACACTCCCCGAGTGTCTAACAACAATGACACATCTTAAGAGGCTTTGGATTTCAGGCTGCCCTAAACTAGTGAGTCTTCCAACAGACTTCCATCACCTCATTGCCCTTGAACATTTGTATATATATGATTGTCCTGAACTGTACCTAAAATGTCAACCTGGGTCTGGTGAGTACTGGCCCATAATTGATCGCATGACAAACACTTCAATTGATATTCTACAAAGGAGAGGTGGAAGAACAAAGTCGTCTACTGTTAAAGTTAAATATAACTTTTTGTAATGAAGAATTCAAGTAGTTGATTGTTGATTCAATTGTTGAAAATGAATGTGGCTTTAGATTTTCAAAATGTTTGCATTTGTACGTTTACAGAAGAATTTGAAAGTGATTATTTGTATTTCCGATTTGTAAGATTTATGTTTGAAATAGCATTTGTGTTCGTGGAGCTTGAATTCACTATTATAAGTATACAGGCCTATATTGTATAGAGTATGGTTATATATGTGATACTTACAATCACGGTCTAGTAATTGTTGTGGTATAATGTCTATCACAACGGATTCATAAAATATATCATTTCACCACTATTTGACGTTCCAACCTTTGTGGTATATGTAATTGTCTCGGAGAATTTCGGGCAATCTGACTTTATATGACCTTGCTTGCCACATTCATACATTTTACATCTTGTGTTGAAGTCGAAACCTCTTTTTTCCTGAAATGTTTATTTCTATTTGCATAAAAGAAATATTTATCATTGTTACCAAAATACTTATCAAACCTTTTCACAAGGAGCATGAAATTTTCGTCTTCTTCAGGATTGTCTCCTTTTTCAACTTCTTTGGAATCAACTTTTAATTAAATGATTTAAGATTTCTTATCTTGTTTCTCATACTTTTCAAACCTTCCAAGTTCTTTTTCGTATTCTTGAAGTTTATCAAATAATGTTGCAGAAGACAAATTTGATAGGCTCTTCTTTTTGGAAATTGTGGTCACTTTAGGTTACCGAGTGATTTGTCTAAATGCGCGAATCTTTTTTACAAGTCGAAGATTGATTCTCCGGGCTACATTTTGAACAATTTGTATTTCTGATTCAATATATTCAATCTTGATCTTTTAACTTCAGTAGTTCCTTCATGAGTTACTACCAAATTACCCCATATTTCTTTTGTCGTTATGCATGCCGAAACATGAAAAATTCAACTATGCTAAATGCACCTTGAAGAAGATTGATTGCCTTTTGTCATAGAGAACCTTTTTCTTATCATCTTCATCCCATGATCCCTTAGGCTTTGACCATCCAACACCATTGACAACACATGTAAAAAAAAATGGAACATTTTGGATAACATCCCTCATTTCTTTTCCAAAAATCAAAGTATTCAGCAAGAAAAATGGATGCTTGTTATTGATTCCATCGTCTCTAAAAATCAGTTTTTGATTTGCGGAAGTCATTCTGGATCTTTAGTAACATGTTACCTAAAACATTTTATGACTCCAATTGTAAGTACGAAGTACGCCTAAGAGGCGGGGTAAATTAGGTACTTTAAAATTTTTATCATTTTTTAGTGAAGGATATTATTGTTCTGATTTTATGGTGGGGTTATGAAAGCGATAAAGTGCTAGGAAAAAAAGAACACAAAGATTTATCCTAGCTCCCTTAACAGTCCGAAGGGACGTCTTGTCCCCTTACAACATGCAAGAGATTTTAATATTGTTTGGACTTATGCATGACCAACACACAGATGCACCAAGAATAATCCTCTCTTAATGACTCTCTTGTTTCTAACAATTTTAGACAACAAGGAAATAACATAAACGGTCTTATTTTCAATAATTCAGAAAAATAAGATTTGAATATAACAATTGTTTTGAATATGAAAGATTGTTGAATGATTTTTCACTTAGAGTGATTTATTAATAAAATTGATCTTCTCTCCTAACAACAATAATTCACAAATTCTTAAAGTAATAGAATTCTCAAGTATTTTCTGGTTTGGATAATGTGAGAGTATGCAGAAATATCGTGAATGAAGTTTGAAGAATGAAATGTAAATTCTTAAAATTCTAAGAGTTTTTGATTGATTGGAAGATGTGATTTTTGAATTTTAAATATTGTGTATTTATAAGTGCATAACACCTCTATGAAACATGGTAAAGATATGCAAAATATCCTAAACAATTGTCAAGTTGAAATGAAATGGTTCCACGAAATCGTGCATGAAGAGGTGTTGAAAGAGTTGTTGTTTGTTCAAATTCGCTCGGAGGTAAATCGATTTACCAGATTGGTAAATACATTTACCCAATAACAACGTTAAAGAAAATTTCAAAAACAATAAGTGATAAATTGATTTCCCTAATAGGTAAATCGATTTACCTAGTGTAAAATGTGATTTTTTGCTTTTTGAAATATTTCACTTTAGTGGTAAATCGATTTACTTAGTTGAAACATTTATAAATTATTTTTAAAACATTTGCCATGAATATGAATGATTTATGCAATGATTGATTGATTACTTGAGCATGTAAAACTTTAGTGAAGGTAAAAATTATCATTATACCTTCTTGATACGCAATAGCTTGAAACCAAAGTCTTCAATAATGATGATTTAACTTTGAAATGTAATTGCTTGAATTTGAACATGATGTTTATCTTTGAATTTAATCTTTGCCTTATTGTCACTAAGAGATATATCTTCATCAAAACATATATTGATTATAGAGAAATTTGACTTCACAGTTTCTCTTCTAACGCATTGATTTCTAATTTGACCATTTGTTGAAAAACACTTCTAATCATTTGTGAAAAGCTCTTCTAATTGTTTTGAAAAACACTTTAATGGTTTGTGAAAAACATCTATTTATCTATTTATTTATTTTATTAATCTATTAAAATAGAGTCGTAGACTATATTGTTGACACGTCATCATTTTGATGCAAACTACTCTAAAAATTGCCAAGTCAAGTATAGTATTAGGTGTCACCCTTTAAAACACTTCAACTTGTATTTTCCGGCTACTATGCATGAAACTTCCTTTTCCAAAAAAAAATTTTAATTCATATTTATACAATTTTAATTTTCTTGAATTGTCAAATTATGTTTCTTATTGTCTTAACCCCAAAAAATTTAATTTTCTTAAGTTGTCAAATTGTGTTTCTTATTGTCTTAATTTCAAAATTAATATATATAGACAATTTTCTTTTCTAATCTCACCTCTTGTTCTACGTTAAAAAAAACCTTATTTCTTGTAGGATTATAAATTCTTAATTGTTTTCTCCAACACATCTTATAATCTATCTTTTCTCAAGAATTTTTCTCTAATCTACATTTTCATTCCATCAAAAATCTTCATGGATATAACAATTTGATGAGTAAAAAGTTTCAAATTCATTTTATATCAATGTTCTATCTAATTATACCTAATTTCATTGAGAAACAAAAAATAAATGATACTAATCTTCGCAAGATATTTTTTATTCTAATTTACAATGACAGGCCATCACAAATATTTGAAGGAGAGAACAATATGACGAGTTAAAGATTTCATTATTTTCTTTCACCCATTTAGATTTATTAGTATTAAGTATCAATGATTATCTACCAATCTATTTTCTAACATTAAAATTTTAAGCATATTTTTTTAATATTGGTTGAAAGTGATTATTACCCATCAATTTTTAATTCAACATTTAGTGTCATAAATTTAAACTCAATTTCTCACTAACTATTGTCAATGATTATCCACCTAGTCAAATCATCAATGTCATATTAAAAAGTTTAAAATTTATTTTTTATTATACAATTAATTAATAATTATATATAAATCATCTTATGTGATATCTTATGTGATATTATGACAAGATACTAAAAATGTTTTATCCTTTCAGTTAATAAATAATAAAAAATATTTAAATGATTAATGAATCAATAATTCATTGCCCAAATTACACAGGTTTTAGTAGTTCATTAAATTTCTGATGGAACAGGATTATTTAATTTATATATATTTTTAATCATTACTACATTTTCATGAAAACTAGTTAATTTGGATTTCTTTTATCACAATCCTTAACCATCATTGTGTTATATTTATTTATTATTTATAATGATATTGTGTGACCCGTGTGAAAATTTGTTTAAAATAAGGGAAAAATACATTTTTTTTTATATGTTTTTTTTATAATTTAACAATAAAGAAAATAAAGTTATTGAAAATTAAGTCATAGGTTTGATTTTAATCTTCATGTTGAATTTGTATGAACATATTTACATAGTTTATTAAATTTTGATGAGGTATTATTGTACTTTTAGATTTGTAAAATTTGTAAGAAGGTTTCAAATTTTTATTTAATGAAAAGAGGTCATACATTGTATATCGTAAGAAAAAATATAAATATTATATAATAAGAAAGTTATAAAATTGAAATTTGATGGAGGCTATCATACATTTTAGGAAAATAGATTAATATCTAAAATATGTTTAATAAATTTTTGGCTAAATTACAGTCTTGGTCCCCCTATTTTGGTGTTTTCACGATTTTAGTCTCCCTATTTTATTTTTAAATATTTTTGGTCCGTCATCCCCACTTTGGCTAAAAAAAACGCATATGGATCACTTTTTAAACACTTTTTCAAATGGCAGAACGTTCAAATGAGATCATCAATACATTATTGAAGAAAGTTAACAATTTTCAGAAGTAACACATAGGCGTTTTTTGTAGTCAAAGTGGGGATGAGGGACCAAAAGTGTTTAAAAACAAAATAGGGAGACTAAAATCGTGAAAACACCCAAATAAGGGGACCAAAACTGTAATTTAGGCTAAATTTTTAGAGTTAGGGTTTGTGAACATTTGGATTCACGGATAGATGTGAACATATTTGTGATATACGAGCTATTGATTGATCATTTTAATATATAGCTTTTAATTATTTCTTTTGTTGTTGTTTTATATAATTTGAGTTATAAAATGGTTGTACAATTTATTATGAATATTAATCGGTGCTGAAAAATTGATATTGTATGATTTATTATGAATACGAATTAATATTTAAAAGTTAGTATGTATTATTAGTGTATAATTGAAATTACATGACTATTAATGAATTGGTCACAATGCAGTCACTCACACGTGTAATAGAAATTCAGACGGAACCCGTGTGATAACATATGTTTTTTTAGTAGTTTAATTTATAATTAATGCTCCAACCTTAATATTTTACTATCTAATATATAAATATTTATCTTGCAATAAAAACCAAAAACTTAGAACTTTAAAATTTTTCTATTTATTATTATCAAGGATTATTATCCAAGTAAATTTTAACTAAATAGAAATATGTCAATAATATGTATTGAGTTACCATGAAAAATTGTTCTGGGTGTTCTTGAATTCTAAATTAAATTTGATTTAGTATCAGCAAACACAATACTTATCTTTCTATCATCAAAGCCAAGTTTACCAAATAAACCTTTGGATATTACCTGAATCACTATTGTTCTAGAAGTTCGTTTGTCACCTCATTGCATACAAGGGTCAATGTAGTTTGCATGAATTATTAGAATTTTTTTTCCCGCAATAATCAAATTTTAAAATATTCAGGACTATATAACATTTAAGAGCCATCTGAGATGGCTCCTGCATTTAAAAAATTCATATAGGCGTCACTTTATTTGGTGCCTCCTCATGTATAAGTCATCCTAGATGGCGCCTCCTTTATGTTTTTTACATGTAGGAGCCATTTCTGATGGCTCCTACGTGTATTTGTGTTTTTTATAAATAAACACACATGTCTTCTTCATTTTTCACATTTTTTCAACTTCTCATCTCATATTCTCTCTTATTTTTCTATCATGACATCTCCATACATCCATACCAGAGATGGATACGTTGTTTTCTCGGTCTCCAAACCTCCAATGGAAATGAAATTTTGACACATATTTACCATGTCCAAACTAAAAAAGAGTTGATGCGTTGGTTAGAGGGAGAAATAGAAGTTGGTGAAGAAATTAGAAGGATCCAGACGAAGAGAACAACCATGAACTTCACAATTGGACAACCTCGAATTTGGTTGGAGGAATTCAAAATAGACGTCAACGTTATTGCGATGATGTATGGTTCCGATGAAATATTTTTGACGGTTGTAGTGTCTTAAATAATTTTTTGTGTTGTTGATTGTCATAACCCAAAATTTTCCCTCCTACTTCTCAAGACATTTCTCATATCCATACTCAAGGATTTCACAAGGGTTGACCAGACAAACCCTCTCCTAAGCAATCAACCCAAACTAGGGTTTGGCTATCCTCAAGTCAAAGTAGACCTCCAACACTTCCAGTGGTCATCATGCCTCATAATATGCTTCAAAGAATCCCCATGTCAAGTTTCAAGCCTTACAAGTCAAGTTTCCTCAGACAATTGCTCAGATGGTTGAAAATCAATTGTATTGGACAAAAAGTTAATTGTGGTCAACATACAGTCAAACTTTATAATTTTTGGTCAACATCCATATTTTGAAGTAATATTCATCATTTGATCAAGGGTTGATCATGATTCATCAAGAAAAGTCAAGATTTGATTAAAAGTCAAAGTTTCCAAATTAGGGTTTTTGAATAAAAAGTCAACAAAACTTTGACCAGGCATAACTTTCACATACTTTATCAGAAATTTTCCACCACAGCTCATTTTGAAGAGAATTCAATTCTGTACAACTTCATGTCTAACAAGCTTAGTCAGAAAATGCTTCATTTGGAAGATATGGGTCAAAATATTACAGGTCCTTTTCAAAGTCAACAAAAAGTCAACTTTTTGTAAATAAGTGTTATTGAGAATGGAAACTTCAATTGAGATGAAACCAAAGAGGTTGTTTAGAGGACATCTTGAGCTTTCTAAAAAGTCCAAGAACACCCAAAAATGTTAAGAATTGAGCAAGATACAGTATGCACAAGTTGGGCATTTTTGATGAGGTGCACAAAGAGAAATACTTGACAAATGCAAATTTTTTCCAAATGGGCTTATAATTTTATGATCCAAACTAGATCTTAACATTATCCATGACCTCTCTACACCTTGCCACGCCTCCTTCCCATTTATTTAATTTATTTTTGAATTTAAAACATTTAATTCAATTTTAAATTAAATAAAATACAAAAGCAAGGTATAAAGCAAGTTGAGCTTGATTTCTATCTATCTTGAGGACCAAGGAAGCCCACGATACATGCCAAATTCGTGCAAAATGCTACAAGGAAGAGAAAATCCAATTTTGGAAAGATTTGATGGAAATTTACAAGGAAATATTTTTGCATTCAAAGCAATATATTTTTTTCATTCTTTTTGATCAAATCTCTTGCTCTATAAATACATGACACAATCACAAGAACAAAAAACGAAACCCTAGCCTCATGAGCCAACCCTAACTTCTCAAAAATTCTCTCAAAGTTGCAAAATTCGAATTTTGTCTCCCAGCCGTTTTCAATTCAATTCAAGCACTCCATCGTGCTCCTGATGTATCATAGAGTAAGTCCAGGCTAAGAACCATGGCCAAACATGCATGAATCATGCATATCATGAAGCTCCGATTTGCATCATGCAATTGGTCCATTCAAAAACCCAGGGCCACACAGACGCGCGCGTGTTTGTTTGCTCCAATTTGTATAATTTACAACGTTTATAACCAATTGTTTGCATATCTAAAACAACTAACACAACTGGCTCAGTTGGTAACATGCGTGTGGGTATATCCAGAGGGTCCTGGGTTCGATCCCTGGCTCCAGCCTTTCTTTTTACCACCTTGCAAACTAACTTTCTTTTTTCATATTTTTCATATTTTTTTCTTATTCAATTTAATTTCTTTTCAAACAATTTTCTCATGCATTAAAAATCACCAAAAAATATTTTCTTTTTGCATTTAGGTCAGAAAAATGTTTATTTAATTTTTGACATAAAAATTAATATTTTTACATGCATATTTTAATTAATTGTTAATTAACCATAAAATTGACTTTTAGTTATTTTTCTTCATTAAAACCGATCCAGAAAATTCCCTAAAATTTTTTCTATCATCTAATTAGAATTACTAACCTAAAATCTTTTCCTAACTCAAAAATATTTTTTTTACTAACATATTTTCTCTTATGCGAATTTCTTATGTTTTTCCGATTATTATGTATCTGCTTCCAGGATGTAATAGTTAGGACTTATTTTCTCGCATTCTTTTCCAATATTATGTAACTGCTCATGGGATGTAATAGATTAATTAGGATTTACTTTCCGCACTTCTATATTATGTAACTGGCCCAAAGCCATGTAATAGCGTAGGACATTTACTTTCTACAATTTACTTTCTGCACCCTATAAACTACTAGTAATTAGGCGTGTATGGCAAGATAAAAACAAACGTAGATCACTTCTAATTGCAAGATAATATATCTGAATCCAACACACTTCTTCACACATGCACCCCTTAGGGTAATTCTCTCTCGTTGCCTTTCGAACAAATGGTCAAGTCCCTCGAACATAGAGGTATCCTAGCACCGTTGCCTACAAACATATCATCATAGTCCCTTCGAATCAAAGATCATGAGTCCCTCGACATGGCCTACGAAAACATGATCCCGTCCCTCGATTGTTGCCTACGAAAAGTGATGATCGTCCCTTCGAATGTGCTAGGATACTTCCTACAAGTTGCCTTCTATGACCATCCGATGTCCCTTCGAATGTCCCTTCTACATCCAACGAATAGGGTTACCTACCAACTAATGGTATGGATAGCGCTATTCTAAAGGAAC
Source organism: Vicia sativa (assembly GCA_021764765.1). Taxonomy (NCBI): domain Eukaryota; kingdom Viridiplantae; phylum Streptophyta; class Magnoliopsida; order Fabales; family Fabaceae; genus Vicia; species Vicia sativa. The sequence goes on along the minus strand of CM038794.1, from coordinate 22,686,962 downwards.
GTAAAACAACACGAAAACTACCATTCTGAGTAGGTAATAAGACTTTTAGTTGCTTTCTCTATCAAAATACCTTTTCGCACCTCATACTTTTGTCAAAGTTAAAACACTTTTCAAAACGAAACATTTCCAAACACTTCGTATACATTCCAGCGTGAGTCATTACGAAGTCAAAGCGAAATACCTTTTCAAAAACATTTTCAAACACACACACACAGAAAGCAAAATTTTAAAGATGAGCTAGAAGCAACTAAGAGCCCGTAGATAACTACGGATAGAAAGGAGTGCTAATACCTTTCCTTTTCATAACCTTCTCCCTTACTCAGAATCTAACGAAGGTCTTTTTCTGTTCTTTTCACCTTCCCTTAATTGGATAAAAGAAAAGTCGGTGGCGACTCTTGCTATCCGCAATATTTGCGATAAAAAGCAAAACAAATTCAAAACTCAGTTCTCCCACCGTATTACATTGATGCTACATTTTCATGTTGTTGTTTTAATGGTGTAGTTTTTATTCTAGTTTTGAAGAAGATATGATGCACGTCTTATTCCAGTTTTTTGATCCGAAACACCATTGCTTTACATTCCCAGATTATTAGTGGGTTCCTACCTTGGAAGAGTTCTCTAAGCTACTTGGGATACCTATTCTTGACCAGATGCCATTCACCGGTTCATAAAAGGCTCCTAGGTACAAAGACATCGCATCAGCATTACATCTAAAGCGGTCAGACATTGAAGCCAATTGGGAAACGAGAAGCGGAGTTAAGGGTTTACTGGCCAAGTTCCTAATAAAGAAATCTCGAGAATTCCTCAAAGCTATGAGTTTCCATGCATTCGAAGACATTTTAGCCTTGCTAATCTATGGGTTGGTACTATTTCCTAATCCAGATCAGTTCATAGACGTGAACACCATCAAGATATTCCTCACTCGCAATCCTGTGCCTACTTTACTTGGAGACATCCTGCATTCTCTCCACACTCGTACCATCAAAAGACAAGGAACTCTCATGTGTTGCATACCGTTACTTTCCAGGTGGTTCATTTCGCACCTTCCTCAATCAGTAATGAAGAACGAGCAAAGGTTGAAGTGGTCTCAAAGGCTAATGTCACTCTCTCATTCAGATATCCGCTGTTGCCTTTTCTCTCAAAAGGACTTCACTTTCATTGAGCATTGTGGAGAATTACCTAATGTACCACTCCTTGGCATAAGGAGAGGTATCACTTACAACCATTCTCTAGCTCTACGTCAGTTTGGTTATGCTCGAAGAAATAGTCCTCATGATATGCTTCTCCAAGATATTGTGTTCGACTACTGTAATACGGTGAACTGACTTTGAGATTTTTGTTTTGCTTTTTATCGCAAATGTTGCGGATAGCAAGAGTCGCCACCGATTTTTCTTTTATCCAATTAAGGGAAGGTGAAAAGAACAGGAAAACACCTTCGTTAGATTCTGAGTAAGGGAGAAGGTTATGAAAAGGGAAGGTATTAGCTCCCCTTTTCATCCGTAGGTTTCTACGGGCTCTTAGTTGCTCTTAGCTCATTTTTAAAAATTGCTTTCTGTGTGTTTGACAAAAATGTTTTGAAAAGGCATTTCGCTTTGACTTTGTAATGATTCATGTAGGAATGTATACAAATTGTTCGGAAATGTTTTGTTTTGAAAAGTGTTTGAACTTTGACAAAAGTGTGAGGTGTGAAAAGTATTTTGATAGAGCAAGAAACTAAAAGTCTTATTACCTACTCAGAACGGTCGTTTTCGTGTTGTTTTACGTTCCTTTAGAATAGTGTTATCCATACCATTAGTTGGTAGGTAACCCTATTCGTTGGATGCAGAAGGGACATTCGAAGGGACATTGGATGGTCATAGAAGGCAACTTGTAGGAGTATCCTAGCACATTCGAAGGGACGATCATCACTTTTCGTAGGCAACAATCGAGGGACGAGATCATGTATTCGTAGGCGACATTGTGGGCCTATGATCTTTGTATCGAAGGGACTATGATGATTTGTTTCGTAGGCAACGGTGCTAGGATACCTCTACGTTCGAGGGACTTGACGATTTATTTCGAAAGGCAACGAGAGAGAATTACCCTAAGGGGTGCATGGGTGAAAAGAGTGTGTTGAATTCAAATATTTTATCTTGCAATTAAAAGTGATCTACGTTCGTTTTTATCTTGCCATACACGCCTAGTTACTAACAGTTTATAGGGTGCGGAAAGTAAATTGCGGAAAGTAAATGTCCTACCTTATTACATGGCTTTGGGGAAGTTACATAATAGGAGTACGGAAAGTAAAAGTCCTAATTAAACTATTACATCCCATGAGCAGTGTCATACCCCAATTTTTGACCTAATATACCACCTCACATTTGCATCATTGCATCACTAACAGTTCAGAACAGAATTAATCGGGTGTGGCTTCTACAGGTCAAAATTAGGGTTTCACAAATTTTCATCTGATTCAAGAGGCAATCAATTAGGGTTTGAGTTTTATTCACCTCATTTGATCTATCTTGATCTAATCATCAACCTCTGATCTTCAGATATCAAATTTTCCTCATGATCTATCAAGGATCGACCAATTAGGGTTTTCATCGAGGAGGAGCAATCTCTGATTTTCTGATCAATGAATGACTTTTTTGCCTGGAGATTGATCTTCATATCCTCAATACAACATGTTGACCTAATTTTTGGATTCAAAACATCACAGAAGTTCACAGAATTTCTTAGTCAATTTCTGGATCATCTGATGAAATTTTATCTGCACTGAAAAGTCAAACTTTGACTTTTGGTCAACTTTTTCAAGATAAAACTTTTTCCATCATCAAAATACTTTAAATGATCCATCATGATCATAAAAAATCAAGAAATTTGGAAAAGTCAACAAAAAGTCAAAATTTTCAACACTTTAGAAAAATTTTCAAGTGTTAAAATTTCACATTTTTTCCAAACTTCATGGCATTTTTTCACATAGTTCCATTTGGAATTAGGAAAAACTCAAAACATGAAAGTTGTATCCCTTGAAACAAGCTTTCCAAAATGTCCAACAACTCTGAAATCCATGGAGTCTAGCTATACTTTTGATTTTGAAACATAGAGCTCCAAAATCCTTGATTTTCAAGTACAAATTTCAAAATTATAGGTCATTTTTGAGTTTCTTCTTCTAGAAGCCATGCCACCTTGCAAAGAGGGATAGGGCTGATAAAAAATCAGTTGGAGAGTAATTATGATGGAATAAGATCAAGTTGAAAAATTAACCATGGTTAAAAGGAAGCTTCCTTTTGCATTTATTACAAAAAAATGACTTTCTTGCCCTCTAAGGCAACTTGTAAATACCAAAGCCATTCTCCTTCACTTACCATTCAGAACTTGTGACCTATAAATAGAGGTCATATTGGCCATTTGAAACTACACCAAAGCTATGCCAAAACAAGTTTTCTCACTTCTTTCTTAATTTTCAAGTAACATAGTGTATGTTGAGAAAACTTGTATTTTTGAAAACTTGTGAAGAAACATGAGATATTTGGTGTCTAACATGTCATAAACATCTAATAGAATTAGTTTTTAACTTAAAATCAACACAAGAAACACTAAAAAACAGATTTTGCATTTCATGTTTCAAACTTGCCAAAACTGCCATAACTATCGAATCTGATCATTGGCTCAAGCAAGTTGTGATTTTTTCACTCAAACATCATCAATATACTCCATAGAGATGATGCAGACCACCACCTTTAATCTGTAACACCTCCAAGCACAAATTTGAATTTCACTTTGAGCCGATGCAAGTGGACTTGGGTAGAACAGCTCAGACCATTCCAAAGCAAGCATGCCATCCTCACACCTTCCATAAGGTTCACTGGTGCTATAAGAATCATCAAACAACAACTAGAAACACTCTAACTCAGTTTTCGATTTCAGTTTGAACAGGTAAGAAACTCAACTTCGAACTCTTTGATTTCTTGCTTCAAGTCCAAAAAGCTCTTGGCCATTTTGTTTCTGCACTATCACGGATCAATAACCCTCAATCAATTGATCAATTCATCAACCATACACGATTTCAATTAGGATTTTCAAATTTAGGGTTCTTCGTGTTCTTGTGAAATTTAATCATGTTAGGCTTAAAATAAATGAAATAAAATGACATCATCATGTTCCTGAGCTTAAAACGATCAAGTTTGATGTTTACATCGAGCAATTTCATGGAGAAATGAAGAATCCATGGCTGATTGAAGATTGGAGGAAGAAGAAGAAGTTGCGCACGTTTTTTCAAATTCAAATATCTATTTTAAAATATAATTAGTTGGTTTGATTTCAATACACGGATGTATTGCCGCCCCAGCGGTTGCCAGCTCACTCTTAAGTCTTTCATGCCATGCCTTGCCCAATGGTCCCGGGTTCGAGTAGCCTTGGGACCATTTTTGCCAAACTTTTTGTTTTTTCTATCCATATTTTTTTTCAAACTTTGACTTTTTCAAAACCCAATCAAAACTCCTCATTTTGAGGTGATTTTTTGTACACATGTCAATTAACATATATATTTTATGATAGTGTCAAAAATTTTCAGAAAAAACTTTCATCCGATTATATTTTTATCGAGCCGAAAACGATACATTTGAGTACTTTTTAAAGCACTTTCAAAGGTGATTTTTTCAAACTTTCGAAGCCCGATTCTTTTCCAAACTTCTTGTAAGTAAATTTAATCTTTCAAAAACACTTTCAAGATCATTTTTCAAAACTTCTCATCAAACTTACATCTTTTTTCCATGATCGATCCGATTTGACGATAAAACCGAATTTGTTTTTCCTCGAATTTTTAACTGATCATGGGCCTCCCTTACGGTGTAAGTCCCAACATTCTTTATGTACATACATATTTTCTTTGTACATATCCAATTCTTTTTATAAACATACCAATTTTTACCTGTACATAATACAAATACTTTTTGTAAATACTCAAGTACGGACAAACTTCGATCGTTTGTTTTCACTTCACTTGTATATACACTGAATACCATTGGTATTAAAAGGAGCATTATTCCCAGTGAAACTGCTTTTAAACCAATGGGCCACCCTTACGGTGTAAGTCCCAACCCTCCTATGTACATCCATATCAACTCGTACATAAATACTTGTTCGTGTACATATTCACTTCCATGTACACAATTCAAACTTGTATATAATCAAGTTACGCTCGTTTTAAACGTTCGTTTTACATACACTTGTTATACTTCCTTCATAAACTCTTGTAAATAAACATCATGCATCTGTTTATATTTCCTTCATAAACTCCTGTGAGTACATATCACACACACACTTGTTTATATAACTGTCTAGTTCTAACATGACAAGTAGTCTAACCAATAGACTCCCCACAGTTATAGCCTCCTCTTGGGCTTTGTACAAGGTAACTCATTCATCTGAGTTCAGCCTCCTCTTAGGCTTCATATAAGAAAACTCATTCATCTGAGTTTAGCCTCCGCTTAGGCTTCATATAAGACAACACTCACCAGTTGAGTCAGCCTCCTCTTGGGCTTCGTTCAAAAGAACTCCTCATTGAGTTTAGCCTTCTCTTGGGCATCATACAAAGAAAGAGACCAGGAAATCTCTTAACAGCCTCCTATTGGGCTTCCAATACAAAGAATCACCCGTGCTAAGATAGAACCTAGAGAGTATAATTTCCCGGTGAAATTGCTCTTAATTCCAAAAGGATGGTTTCCCGGTGAAATCCCTTTTAAAGCCAAAGCCAGCCATACCTTATAGGTTCTTCTTGAGCTTTATACAAGGACCCTCAATGACCCTCGATGACCCTCGGAATGCCTCCTTTTGGGCTTACAATACAAGGACCCATGGGCTTCTTAAAAGCATCCCTTTAATCCAATCAATTTCTCCTTGAGATTTAGACGTTTATCATCTCTATGGAAGAAGTATCTCATCTATCACATCACATACAATCAAAAACTTTTCAAACTCTTTTCAAACAAAAACATCTCTTAATCGTAAGTGGTAACTGTGATACGGTGAACTGATTTTTTAGTTTTTGTATCGCAAATGTGCGGATAGCAAGAGTCGCCACCGACTTTTATTTTTATCCAATTAAGGGAAGGTAAAAGTACAGAAAAAGACCTTCGTTAGATTCTGAGTAAGGGAGAAGGTTATGAAAAGGGAAGGTATTAGCACCCCTTTCCATCCGTAGTTATCTACAGGTTCTTAGTTGCTCTTAGATCACTTTAAAAAAAAATTGTGCTTTCTGTGTGTTTGACAAAAACGTTTTGAAAAAACACATTTCGCTTTGACTTTGTAATGATTCATGTAGGAATGTATACAAAGTGTTCGGAAATGTTTCGTTTTGAAAAGAGTTTGAACTTTGACAAAAGTGTGAGGTGTGAAAAGCATTTTGTTTGAGCAAGCAACTAAAAGTCTTATTACCTACTCAAAATTGGTCGTTTTTTGTATTGTTTTACGTTCCTTTAGAATAGCGTCATCCATACCATTAGTTGGTAGGTAACTCTATTTGTTGGATGTAAGCGGGACATTCGAAGGGACATCGGATGGTCATAGAAAGCAACTTGTAGGAAGTATCCTAGCACATTCGAAGGGACTATCATCATTTTTCGTAGGCGGCAATCGAGGGTCAAGATCATGTATTCGGAGGCGACATCGTGGGTCTTATGATCTTTGTATCGAAGGGACTATGATGATTTGTTTGAAGGCAACGGTGCTAGAATACCTCTACGTTCGAGGGACATGACCATTTTTTGAATTCGTAAGGCAACGAGAGAGAATTACCCTAAGGGGTGCATGTGTGAAAGAGAGTGTGTTGATTCAGGTATTTTATCTTGAAAATTAGTGTGAGCTATGTTGATTTTATCTTGCCATAGACGCCTAGTTACTAGCAGTTTATAGGGTGCGGAAATTAAAATACGGAATGTAAAGTGCGGAAAGGTAAATGTCCTACGCTATTACATGGCTTTGGGGCAGATACATAATTTAAACTTTGCGGAAAATAAAAGCCTAATTTAAACTATTACATCCCATAAACAGTTACATTATTGGAAAAAATAAAATGATAAAGAAGAATCGTCTGAATCGGATCAACCTGTAAAAGAACAAGAACTCGGAAAATACGAGATGAATCAAATAATAGAAAAAATGTTAGAAAAATGCAAGTTTTTAATTGGGAAAAATATGACATGCTGGAAATAACATAAATATGCTAAAATAATTTTTTGGGATTTTTTGAATGCAATTTAATAATTAAAAATGAATTAAAAGCGATTTAAATGCAAAATTATGAATAAAAATAAATATGCATGCAAAATTATATTTTTTAATTTTATAAATTAAATAAAGGTTTTCTGGAAATAATGTAAAAAGAAAAATAATTTTTGATGATTTTTTAATGCAGAATAAAAATATTGAAAAGAAATTAAATGGTATGCCAAATATTAAATAAATTAGAAAATAGAAAAATATGAAGAAAATGCAAGTTTTGTAAAAAGAAAACAAAACCAGCCCTGGAGCGGATCGAACAGGGGACCCTTGAGAGGATCTTTGAACAGGCAGCGTCCTTACCACTAGGCCAAGTGTCATTTGGTGTTGGAGAAGTGAAAAACAAATGCATATGAATGTTGACACGTCCTGGATATGTTTGAAAATCAAAGTCAGCACGCGTGGGGCCCCGGTGGAAAGAGAGAACGAATCAAAGCAAGCCATCATGCCACGCAAGCCTCCCACCGGAGTCCGCTGGTCAACGACGCCGGAGCCCTAGCTCCGGTCGTCTTCTCCGATGAGCAGCCACCTGAAACTGGAAAAATACGCAAGATAAATAGTTCTAAGGTACCCTAACCCCCTAAATCGGACCCTACGAATCCATTGGTGATATTGGTTTCCTCTGAAAACGCTTGTATGGCCCGGTTCGATCGAAACAGCCTGAAATGCCCTAACAATGGCAATACGATTTCCAGACGTTCAAGCTCACATGTAATGGTTCATATACGTTCTAATGGATGTCCTGAATTCAAATATGCAAACAAAAACCGTTAATGACACATGAATCATAAAAATCGAAAATCAATAGAATACCAAATTGGAGCTTGCTATATGTCACGTTCTGGGCAGCTTTTGCTTCAAGTGAGAGATGCTTTTGATTGCTGGGAACCTCCTGAGCACGTTTGACTGCTCAAATTGGCCTGAAACTTGCTGGATTTTGAAACACGATTTTCTCAAGTTTCTTGAAATTTTTTGCAAGAATAAGGGTTTGGCTTGAGCTAGGGTTTTGTTCTCTTGGTTGTATGCATTGCTTGGTATTTATAGAGGCAATTTGGAGAGCAAAAAGAGTGAAAAAGGATTCATCAATCAATGTGCAATATTTTTCCATTTAAAACAAATCAAATCTTTGAAAAAAATTGATTTTCCTTCCATGTAAGAGGCTAGCACGAATTTGGTAAGGATTATGGGCTATCTTGGACTTCAAGGAAGATATAAATCCAATCCTTTTTGAAAAAAATCTTATTTTCATATTTTACATGATTTAATTTTGAATTAAATGTTTTAAAATTCAAATATAAATCATAAAAATAGAAAATTACCATGGCCAAGCATTTATGGGTCAAAAATCATGTCATGAACAAGTTTGGACCAAAAGATTTTAGGCCCATTTGGAAAATTTTGCATTTTGACCAAAATGTCCTTTTGTGCAATTGTCTAAAATTGCCCAACTTCTAAATAGTGTATCTTGCTCAATTTTCCACATTTTTGAGTATTCTTGGACTTTTTGAAAATCTCTAAGAGTCCTCTAACCAACCTTTTTGGTCTCATCTCAATTGGAGTTTCCATGCTCAATATATCTTCAAAACAAAAAGTTGACTTTTTGTTGACTTTGAAAATGACCTGTAATGTTTTGAGCCATACCTCTCAAATGAAGCATTTTTTGGACATTCTTGTGAGACATGAAGTTGTAGAGAATTGAATTTCCTTCAAAACAAGAGGTGGTGGAAAAACTTCTGAGAAAGTATGAAGAAGTTATGATCAGTCAAAGTTCAGTTGACTTTTCATCTAGAAACCCTAATTTAGAAAGTTTGACTTTTGAGCAAATCTTGAGTTTTCTTGATGAATCATGATCAACCCTTGATCAAATGATGAATGTAACTTCAAAATGAGGATGTTGACCAAAAATTATGAAGTTTGACTGTATGTTGATCACAGTTGACTTTTTGTCCAATCTTGATTTTCAAGCATCTGAGCAATTGTCTGAGGAAACTTGACTTGTAAGGCTTGAAACTTGACATGGAGAATCTTTAAAGCATATGAGGAAGCATGAAGACCATTGGAGATGTTGGAAGTCCATCTTGACTGAGGAATACCAAACCCTAGTTTGGGTTGATTGTCTAGGAGAGAGTTTGTTTGATCAACTCTTGAGGAATCCTTGAGTATGGACGTATGAAATATCTTGAGAGGATGGAGGGCAAATTTTGGGGTATGACAGCTGCCCCTGTTCAATATTCTTGTACTGGAAGGGTTAGATTGACACGCCTGTCTTTCGTGACATGAAGGTAGAAGATGATTGAACACTCGAATACACCACTTTGCACGGTGGATGATGCGGGAATGGGCTTACAGATGCCATTTGGAGAAGCTGGATACTTCGCTGGAGGATGAGTCGTACGCTAGACTCGAGAATGTCGATATGAGAATTGACGGGGATGGGTTTAAGATGCCATCTAGAAAGATCGATGCTGGGGAGTGAGCCGTACGCTAGGCTCTGCAGTCGTTTCTGGAAGGAGCATGGAGGTGGGCTTAAGATGCCATCCGGAGGGAGTCGTATGTTAGACTTCGTGCTCATTTTTGAATGAAGTTATTAGTTTGTATTGATTTTTAACCAAATATGCAGCATTCTGAAAGTGGAGAAATATTGACAAGTAGTCGGAGATGGGCTTAAGATGCCATCCAAGGCAACTATGTCGTACGCCAGACTCTGTAGTTGCGGTTGATAATAAGAAGGGATTCAGAATAGATCTTCGTGCTGATTACTCTGAGGGGGATAGTAGTTGGCAAAAATGTGGATAGCTTCCCTGTGGTGCATCGGGTGTTGATCCATTGCCTATTATCGGAGGATAACCAGGGGCGGTCTTTCAGATAGTTTTCCCGTCGGTTCGGGGCTTAATCCTGGACCAGTCGTCGGAGGACAACCAGGGGTGGTCTTTCAGATAGTTTTCCCGTCGATTCGGGGCTTAGTCCTGGACCAGCTGTCGGAAGCGACTTTCACCTGTTTTGGAAAAAACAAGAGAAACTTTGATAGAATATTTGTTAGTCTTATGCAAAGTATGATGCATGACAATGTATATGAATGACATATGCATGAATTATGACTTTATGAGTAATGTATGAATGACATATGTTGTGGTATTTCAAAACATATCCATCTTGAAGAAGATGCGGATGTTACGAGGATTCGACTTTTGGGATTTGGGTAGGTGAGAACCCGCTTTTGAAGGAGAAGAAAGATATCCTGGATTCCTCTGATGCACTATCTGACCAAGTCTTGGGCCTAGATATTGTTTGAGGAAAGTAGAGATTGAGAAACTCGTTGTTGGAGATCTCATACATAGACCCTGCTGGGAAGAGTCTGGGAGGCAATTTGTTAGGGATCTTGCATGTAGATCCTGTTGGGAAGAATTAGGAGGCGCTCTACTGGGGATACTGAGTGCGGATCTTACTGGAGAGCATTTGATGGTTGCTGGGAGACCGGGTTGGGGTCCGTTGGAATCTCTGACCGGGGAATAGGAGATGTAGATTTTCTCCGGTGTACTATCTGACCAAGTCTCGAGTCTGGATACCGCTGCTGGAGAAAAGGGGAATTGTTGAGAGACATCCGCTGGGGATAAACATCTTAGTCGGGGATGAAGTGTTACTGCTCGGAGACTGATGTAACATTTCTCAGTTGAGTGGAATCACTGCTCGTGGATTAACATATACTCCGCTGGGGGAGGTTTAGCGAGTGACACCTCTGCGGAGATTATGCTCTGCGGGGGAATGTTTTTGGTGACCTTCGTCGTCATCTCAATTCCTAAAGCCTGTAGTAACTACTTTTGTATGCCCGCTTTTCGTATGTTTGCGATTAGATTCTTATTGTCAAATGCGTATAGTCATTCAAAACAAACGTGGGACTTATTGCAAACGACAACAACAAAAAATTGTAAAGAGAAAGAAGCTTGCGTTTATTTGAAAGGTGGCGTATGGCCAAGTAGTTTATACACAAGAAAGGTAAAAGCTATCGGAAACAATCTCGTTAAGTTCCAACTATGCTAGTACTCATATATTTCAACTATCTCATCTCCTTCTTCGAGAAAGTGAGTAGGTGATCTTCGCCATTTGAATCTTGAATGCGATAGTAGTGCAGGCGGTGATCTGGAAGAGACATAGTCGCGCTTAAATTGCCTAGACCGGGTTTTCTCGATACTTGCCGGTGTACATGTTTTGTATATATCCTTAACTTTTGCCCGAACCCTTTTGGTTCGCCAGGATGCCCTTATTTTTGCCTAGGTTAAATCGACCTAGCGGGTCTCTTCATGCGTAGTATTTTTGACTATGTCTGCGTTCACGGTGTGGGAAGTCTTCACCATCCATGGTGCTAAGTATCATAGCTCCGCGGAAAACCTTTTTTGACTACAAATGGTCCCTCATAGGTGGGAGTCCATTTGCCCCTAGGATCACCTTGTGGAAGGATGATGCGCTTGACTACTAGATCACCGATTTGGTAGACTCGGTGCTTGACCTTCTTGTTAAATGCTCTGATCATTCGTTTCGATAAATCATCCATGGCAAATGGATGCGAGTCGTTTCTCATCAATCAAATTAATCGGTCAAGCCATGTCGAACCCATCATCTTCGCTTAACTCTGCGTCTGGAGGACTACGGTTGAGGGTATCTGAACCTCGATGGGTAGGGCCTTCCATACCGTACAGAGAGGGTTGCCCTGTTGACGTTCGTCTGTAGTGCGATAACCATGAAGAGCAAATGGTAGCATCTCATGCCAATCTTTGTAAGTCACATCATCTTACGTATAATCTTCTTAATGTTCTTGTTGGCGGCATCCATCCGCCATTCATCTTAGGCCGATAAGGAGAAGAGTTGTGATGCTTGATCTTGAACTGCGTGCAGAGTTCGGTGATCATCTTATTGTTGAGATTAGAGCCGTTATCTGTGATAATCCTTTCGGGAGTTCCATATCGACAGATAAGATTATGTTTGATGAATCGAGCCACAACATTTTTAGTAATCGACGAGGCTTTACCCACTTGGTGAAATAGTCAATTGCTACAAGGATGAAACGATGTCCATTGGAAGCTGTGGGCTTGATTTCTCCGATGATGTCAATGCCCCACATTGCAAAAGGCCAAGGAGAAGTTAAAACGTTCAGAGGTACTGGAGGTACGTGTACTTTGTCGGCATATATCTGGCATTTGTGACAAGATCGAGCGTAACGGTGACAATCAGCTTCCATGGTGGACCAATAGTAACCTGTTCTCAAAATCTTCTTAGCCATGGTGTGTCCACTGGAGTGAGTACCAAATGCGTCTTCGTGTAACTCTTCCATGATACGTATTGTTGTTTTCTGATCTACACAGCGGAGTAAGCACAAGTCGTGGTTGCGCTTGTATAAGATGCCGTTGTTGAGGAAGAATTTGGATGCAAATCTTCTCATGAACTTCTTATCATTAACAGATGCCCCTGCGGGATATTCCTGAGTCTCAAGATACCTCTTCACATCGTAGTACCAAGGTTTCTCTTCTGTATCAAGCTCATAATAATATGCTGGTTCGTCAAACTTCTCAATGATGATCTGGGGTGCCTCGTTGTCCCATCTGACTTTGAACATAGACGACATAGTAGCCAATGTGTCTGCCAACTGATTCTCTTCTCGTGGAATGTGATCAAAAGTAATCTCTTCGAAGTAGGGGATCAAACTCAGAACATGTTCTCGATACGGAATGAGATTTGGATGCTTCGTATCCCACTCGCCCTTAATCTGACTTATCACTAGAGCTGATTCTCCATATACTTGCAAGAACTTGACTCTTAAATCAATAGCAGCCTTGATACCCATGATGCACGCTTCATATTCGGCCATGTTGTTCGTGCAACTAAAACATAATCTGGCGGTGAAAGGCGTATGTCCGCCTGTAGGGGATGTAATGATGGCGCCAATGCCATTGCCAAGTGCGTTTGAGGCTCCATCAAAAACCATAGTCCATCGGGATCCTTGTTCAGGTCCTTCGTCCGGGCCGGTTCTTAATCTGTAACTAGTAAAACATCTTCGCGGAAATTGAATGCATAGGCGATAGTCATCTACGACTTGATGAGCCAAATGATCGGCTACTACACTTCCTTTGATCGCTTTAGAAGTGTCTTGGATGTCATACTCGGTCAAGATCATTTGCCATCTTGCTATTCTTCGAGAGTGGTTTCTCAAATATGTATTTTATCGGATCCATCTTGGAAATCAACAAGGTAGTGTGAGTCAACATATCTTGTCTTAGTCGTGACGACCTAAGCCAAAGCGTTGCAAGTTTTCTCGGCAGTATCTTGTTTCACGATCGGTAAACTTTTGCTAAGGTAGTATATTGCATGCTCTTTTCGACCAGACTCGTCATGTTGCCCCAACACACACCCCATTGAGTTCTCTAATACTGTCAAGTACATGATAAGAGGTCTTCCTTCGGTGGGCGGCATTAGGATATGAGGATTCTGTAGGTACTCCTTGATTTTGTCAAAAGCGATATGGCAATCGTCATTCCATTCTACTACTTGATCTTTCTTCAGTAACTTAAAGATTGGCTCACAAGTAGCAGTTAGGTGTGCAACGAATCTGGCAATGTAATTCAATTGGCCCAAGAAACCTCTGACTTCCTTCTCAGTACGGGGAGCTGGCATCTCTTGAATAGCTTTAACCTTGGCGGGATCAACTTCAATACCTTTTCCACTGACCACAAATCCTAGGAGTTTTCGGATCGACTCAAAAGTGCACTTGTTAGGATTGAGTCTCAACACTTCTTCAACATCAAGCAGTTTACGCAAATGATCAAGATGTTCTTCTTGATCGTGATCGAGCTATCATGTCGTCGGCGTAGACCTCTATCTCGTGATGAATCATGTCATGAAATAATGTCACCATAGCATCTTGATAAGTGGCGCCGCGTTCTTGATCGAGCAGCATAACCTTGTAGCGAAAGTGCCCCTGTGTAACAAAAGTAGTCTTCTCCATGTCTTGAGGAGCCATTTTGATCGATTGTGGAGAAACCATCCATGAAGGAGAAAACCTTATCTTTGGCGGTGTTGTCAACCAGAACATCAATATGAGGAAGTGGGAAATCGTCTTTCGGACTCGCTTTGTTCAGATATCTGTATTCCACAGACATTCGTACCTTGCCATCCTTCTTAGGTACGGGCACCACATTAGCAACCCACTGTGGATAAGAAGTAATAGCTAAAAACCCAGCGTTGAACTGCTTCATAACTTCGGCTTTGATTTTCTCGACATTTCGGGGCGCATCGACAGACCTTCATTTCAGAGAAAACCTTCTTTTGTCGGCAATCGGTGTACCACAATATCAATGTCCAAACCCGGCATGTCTTCGTATGACCAAGCAAAAACCTCGATATAGTCTCGTAGCATCTGAACCAACCTTTCTTTAACATTTCAAGACCCGCTCCTATCTTGATCTCTTTCTTCTTCGTGGTGTCAGTGGGATCTCCAAGTTCTCCGGCACTTCACAATCTTCCTCACTTTCGTCTTGACTTGGTAGATCGGATTATCGAAGTCATATTTAGCAATAGCATAGTGTTATTAACGAGATTCGGAGTGATTCTGCGATGTATCACGTGGGTGTGTAAGAAACACATAGCTTTTGAAGGGGTGATAAAGTAAAGAAAGAAAACAAACAATTGAATGCAAAAGTCCAACGAATTTATTGAATGAAAGCAGCGACGAGATAATAACCTCAAAGCGAGCCATGATGCCCCGGGCAAGGCACTAGGCTTTCAAAGTTTATTGTTCAAACATAAAGAAATACGAAAAGCAAAACAAAACAAGAGCAATTACTCCTGACTAAAGGAGATAGGTATGATGTCTTCAGTCTTCCAATTGTTGAGCCCATGATCTGGCGTTGGGAAGATCCACTTACTGATGTCGAAGCCGTTGTCGTCGTCTTCTATAACATGGATTCCACTCTGGCTAATGCGGAAAGGAAGTTGGCCGGCACGTTCGTGGCGTGTCATCTTCTGACCCTTGATGGTGAAGCCTAAACCAGTCTTGTCAGATTTGAAAGGGAGATCAGGGAGCTGGCCCCAAATTGTACTACCTTCTTCAACAACAGCTTGAGCATCTTTCAGTGAGGCCATCCTAGGCAGAACTTTAGCGACTTCAGGAGTGACGGGAGAGTCAACAGGCATGACTCTGGGTATTGTTTCAAAAGCTTGACAGGGAGTCTCGAAGAATTCACCTTCCATATCGAGATATCGGAATGATTGTAGATGACTGACCATATACTCCTCTTCACCACACACTATAACAACTTTCCCTTTCATCGGGTACTTGACGATGTAAGGTAGAGTATGATGCGCCCCATGTATCCAAGGGCGTCCAAGTAGGCAAGAGTAAGTGGACGGATGTCCATGACAAAGAGTGGAGTCGAAAGTCGGGAACCGACTTTAAGAGTGAGCTCTCTCAATCTTGTTCGCTTAGAACCATCAAAAGCCATCACAATAATGTCCTTTGGGTCTCGAAACCAACCCTTCGACATCAAGCCGATCAAAAGGTCTTGGTAGGATATTCGAGAGCGAAACGGTGTCAACAAAACATGAGACAATGTAACGCCTTGCATTCCAGAGATGTGCAAGGCCTTGTTGTGTTTCTTTCGGAAGGTCAAATCAACATCGAGAAGCCTAGGCCGTTGTTGGCGGCAGGCTAGCAATACAAACTTCAAACTGGTCGGTGGTAGTGTCTTGAGGTACGTGAGCGTTCTTGAAACTTCACCAAGGCATTAGCATGAGCCTCGGACAAGAGCGAGCAAGCATGGAAATTTTGGACGAGTCTGTCTAACATTCCACAACATTGTAGTCACTCTTCTTGATAATCTTGAATTTCCTCCATTTCTTGTTTGGAGGTGTCTTGATAACTTCCTTTGGTACTTGGTGGCGGGATGAGTCCTTTGGTTCTTGGGAATGGAATAGGAATCGTGGAGTCGCAGTCTTTTGGAGGAGAGATTTACGGAGAAAACCCTTCGGTTCGGTCACCTTACTTGATCCGGTGATGTTGTCAATGTCAGGAATGGTAGCTTTAATAGTAAGGTCTTCAATGGTCAGAGGGTCTTGCTTGACGCCATGATAGTAAACATTAGCTCCATAATTCCAAGGGATAGCCTTGTCGAGGAATACGGGCGGCCTTGGAGAAGTGATGATGAGAGGTGCCACTCTAGGCACGGATCGTGAGGAAATCCTTATAGTGTTAACATCGGCATATTCTTACGGGAAATCGTCACCCCATCCGGTCGCCTTAACATCTTCAATTGGAATCTTGTATCTCTCAGGAACAGTGTACTTCACCATGTAATCATACTTTCCACTTGGCTGCCCCAAGGTATCCCACACAGATGGTACAGTTTCGTTTGCATTGTCAATCTTCAACTTAGACATTTCTTCACACTTACGCACGGTGGTTTCGAAATAGTATCTCACGGTTATCCATCATGCCGAACACGTCTTCTCAACCAAGCACAACCATCGGTAGCGGATGGGCACCAACGATTCTCGGGCATCTGGGTTGACACGCTTGTAGCAAATTCTTCTTAACGATCATCGAGGAATGGTCAAGTCATCTATGTTGAAAACATAAGTATCGTCACCAGACATTGGAACTCTTGTCATGGTTAGGCATAGGCGCGTTGATCACATTCGGTCTCAACGGAGGATCAAACTCAATCGCTTAGCTTTAATCATATCTTGAATCTTGTTCTTGAGCCCAACAATCATCGATTACTATGTCACAGGCTATTGGAATGGTAAGCACACTTAGCATTAGGATTGTATTTCGGAGAGGAAGTGTTGAAATTCGAGGAGGATCCCTCAAAGTAATCACTCTACTTTCAACATGTGCAAGGCTTGCGACAAAGGCATGTTGATCTTGTAACTTTGTCTTCGTTCGCGTTACGTTCGCGTGTTGTCTCACGGTTGTCTTGATGTAGGATTGGAGATCACTGCCCCGATTGAGCACGGTCGGTCTTGGCTCGGCTTTTCGACCATACACGCATTGGCTTCTCTCTTACCACCAAAAGATCTCTTGCTTTGAAGATGTCTCTATCTGAATCTTCCCTCTTGATACCGGCTTCGTAAGTATCACTCGGTGAATCCGGTGAAGAGTTTCAATCGGATGATTGAAGAATGGGCTGTCGGTGTTCCCATGAACATATCAACCAACTCCTATTGGACAAGGGTGGTTGAACTCGCTGCTAAATCTCTCCATTTCGAGCATACTCCTTAAACTTCTCATCACGACCCATAGACATGCTTTGTAGTTGCATGCGGTGGGTGTCAATTCAACATTGTACTCATCATGCATGAAAGCATCGGCTAAGTCACTCCAAGTACGGATACGGTCATTCTCTAGCGATAGTACCATTCCAACGGGTTCGGACAAACTCTCTTGAAAGTAGTGCATCCACAACTTTCATCATCGATGTGGGATTGATCTTCTGGACATAGGACTTCAAATGCAGTTTCGGACAAGACATGTCATCATACTTAACAAAAGTTGGAACTTTGAACTTGGGAGGAACCACAACACCAGGAACAAGATTCAGATCATCAAAATTCAGCCTTGATATCTTCAGGTTTTCCACAACATTCAGACGGTCTTCAAGTTGCTTGTACTTGTCATCCTCATCAGAGTATTGGCCACCATCATAGTTTTTCTCAAGTTCAGGCTGACTACCTTCACCACCACCTTTGTTACTTTGCTCGTCCTCCTTCTTGACACTTCCTTCAGAGAGCCCAATTCGACTAACCACTCTAGGACCTCCTTTGTAGCGTCTGCCCATGTTGAGAAGACCAACAACCTTCTTCTTTCTGTTGATGAGCTTCTTGGATCTTCTTGGCCTTGGACCAAGTGGTAAACATCTCTGAGAGCATTCGAGCTTGAAGATCTTTGATGATGTTCAAGAGCCATTTCTGCTAAAATAAATAGCGAGCAAATGAGAAAACTGATCTTCAATGTACCTGTGATGCAATGTTATGCTATGATATGCAATGTTTATGCGAATGCAATGCAATGTTTTCAAGGACCTTAGAGATTTAAATTTGTTAAACAAGCAATGAACAAACATTTATTAGTTCCCTTTTTATTCTCTTCTTTTTAAGTACAAGAGATAGTTCAAGACAAGAACAACAGAAAAGCATAAAAATCCGAAAGCTCTAAGTCTCCCATGGGCGCTTCCTCTTGGTGCCGATGTAGGCGTTGATGTTTCGCTCCTCGTGAAGTAGCTTGGTCAACTCTAACACTTTCTTCTCACTTGCATAACACTGAGCTTCAAAGGTATCCCTCTCTTCCTTGAGCTGAATCCAGGATCTCTTCAAGTCTTCAAAATCAGTAGGCATGTCGGGATAGAGAACAGTATAGGGTACGTCACCTATAGCAACAGGTTCCATAATTACTGGTAAAATAGGCGTGAATGGCATCATGAGGTTTTGACCTCGAGCTCGCACCCATTTGAGGTAAGGTTCCCAAGGAATGGAGTTTTGGTGCCCCAAAGTCTTGGTATCAGTCTTCTTTACCATGCCCCAAGCGTGTATGAACCTTCGTCGGTAATTCTGGAGATCATGATTGTAATCGAACACAATATCTTGGAGAAGCATATCATGAGGACCATCTCTTCGAGCAAAACCAAACTGACGTAGAGCTAGAGAAGGGTTGTAAGTGATACCTCCCCTTATACCAAGGAGTGGTACATTAGGGAATTCTCCACAACGTTCAATGAATGTGAAGTCCTTTTGAGAGAAAAGACTCCAACGGATATCTGAATGAGAGAGTGACATTAATCTTTGAGACCACTTCATCCTTTGTTCGTTCTTCAAAACTGATGGAGGAAGGTGCGAAATAAACCACCTGGAAAGTAATGGTATACAACACATGAGAGTTCCTTGTCTTTTAGTAGTACGAGTGTGGAGAGAATGTAGGATGTCTCCAAGTAAAGTAGGCACAGGATTGTGGGTAAGAAACAACTTAATGGCGTTGACATCTATGAATTGATCCGAGTTAGGGAATAGAACCAAACCATAGATTAGCAAGGCCACAATGTCTTCAAATGCATGGAAACTCATAACTTTGAGGAATTCTCGGGCTTTCTTAATTAAGAACTTGGCAAGTAAACCCTTAACTCCACTTCTGGTTTCCCAATTGGCTTCAATGTCTGAGCGCTTAAGATGTAAGGCGGATGCAATGTCTTCGTACTTAGGAACCTTTTCTAGACCGGTGAATGGCATTTGGTCAAGAATGGGTATCCCAAGTAGCTTAGAGAACTCTTCCAAGGTAGGAACCAACTGATAATCTGGGAATGTAAAGCAATGGTGCTTCGGATCAAAGAACTGAAATAGGACGTGCATCATATCTTCTTCAAAGGAGATAACCAAATCAAGTAGATAACCATGTCTTTTGATGAACCGAGCATGGTGGAATTTCGAAACCAATTCTTTGAGTGAGAAGGTATACCCATGAAGTTGATTCGAATAGTCTTTCTAGAAGCCATAATCCCTACAAAACAGCAAAGATAAATCCTAGGTCCTTGAAATAGTTAGAAATGATATGCAATGCAAATGATGTCATGATGTCATGTTTAGCACACACAAACAATTCACACAATGAGCCTAGGGTTAAGGCTTGCATGAGGTATAGGTGATTACCCACCAAAAGTTTGAGTTGGTTCATCTGTCCTATAATAGTAACCGGTCCTAGGAATCTCACATCATTGATCTTTCTCAGGCGCTTATTTCAATCGACTACCAAGTGGTCGACGAAAATGTCCCAAAAGTCTGATCTCAATGAGCGTAGCATCGAGTATCAACCAACCTCGGTCTACACCCAAGTCGGCCATCTCACTACCTTCTAATGGCCAAGATGGGTCAATTAAGGTTCTAAAAGTTTATTTAGCGCTTGATGACACCACGCAGAAGCCAAATACTATCCTCAACTTGGGAATGAAGAGTATCGGGACAACCAAAGTGTCACGCTAACGTAGCCATCATGTTGACCGTTTTGATATACGTCTAACGGTCGCGACGATTTATTGCTACTTACCTAAAAGGAAACCCGGATCCGGGTGTAGGATCCCCCAACAATATAATACCCAAGCAACCCTTAAAAGTAAAGCATACAAATCAAACAAAAAGCGGTAAAGGTGATCTAAAAATCCCTAAGGCATTCTCTCTTTTTAGGGTGTCTCCCCAGCAGAGTCGCCAGTTCTGTGATACGGTGAACTGACTTTTTAGTTTTTGTATCGCAAATGTGCGGATAGCAAGAGTCGCCACCGACTTTTATTTTTATCCAATTAAGGAAGGTGAAAAGAACAGGAAGAGACCTTCGTTAGATTCTGAGTAAGGGAGAAGGTTATGAAAAGGGAAGGTATTAGCACCCCTTTCCATCCGTAGTTATCTACGGGCTCTTAGTTGCTCTTAGATCACTTTAAAAAAAAATTGTGCTTTCTGTGTGTTTGACAAAAACGTTTTGAAAAAAGGCATTTCGCTTTGACTTTGTAATGATTCATGTAGGAATGTATACAAAGTGTTCGGAAATGTTTCGTTTTGAAAAGAGTTTGAACTTTGACAAAAGTGTGAGGTGTGAAAAGCATTTTGTTTGAGCAAGCAACTAAAAGTCTTATTACCTACTCAAAATTGGTCGTTTTTTGTATTGTTTTACGTTCCTTTAGAATAGCGTCATCCATACCATTAGTTGGTAGGTAACTCTATTTGTTGGATGTAAGCGGGACATTCGAAGGGACATCGGATGGTCATAGAAAGCAACTTGTAGGAAGTATCCTAGCACATTCGAAGGGACTATCATCATTTTTCGTAGGCGGCAATCGAGGGGTCAAGATCATGTATTCGGAGGCGACATCGTGGGTCTTATGATCTTTGTATCGAAGGGACTATGATGATTTGTTTGAAGGCAACGGTGCTAGAATACCTCTACGTTCGAGGGACATGACCATTTTTTGAATTCGTAAGGCAACGAGAGAGAATTACCCTAAGGGGTGCATGTGTGAAAGAGAGTGTGTTGATTCAGGTATTTTATCTTGAAAATTAGTGTGAGCTATGTTGATTTTATCTTGCCATAGACGCCTAGTTACTAGCAGTTTATAGGGTGCGGAAATTAAAATACGGAATGTAAAGTGCGGAAAGGTAAATGTCCTACGCTATTACATGGCTTTGGGGCAGATACATAATTTAAACTTTGCGGAAAATAAAAGCCTAATTTAAACTATTACATCCCATAAACAGTTACATTATTGGAAAAAATAAAATGATAAAGAAGAATCGTCTGAATCGGATCAACCTGTAAAAGAACAAGAACTCGGAAAATACGAGATGAATCAAATAATAGAAAAAATGTTAGAAAAATGCAAGTTTTAATTGGGAAAAATATGACATGCTGGAAATAACATAAATATGCTAAAATAATTTTTTGGGATTTTTTGAATGCAATTTAATAATTAAAAATGAATTAAAAGCGATTTAAATGCAAAATTATGAATAAAAATAAATATGCATGCAAAATTATATTTTTTTAATTTTATAAATTAAATAAAGGTTTTCTGGAAATAATGTAAAAAGAAAAATAATTTTTGATGATTTTTTAATGCAGAATAAAAATATTGAAAAGAAATTAAATGGTATGCCAAATATTAAATAAATTAGAAAATAGAAAAATATGAAGAAAATGCAAGTTTTGTAAAAAGAAAACAAAACCAGCCCTGGAGCGGATCGAACAGGGGACCCTTGAGAGGATCTTTGAACAGGCAGCGTCCTTACCACTAGGCCAAGTGTCATTTGGTGTTGGAGAAGTGAAAAACAAATGCATATGAATGTTGACACGTCCTGGATATGTTTGAAAATCAAAGTCAGCACGCGTGGGGCCCCGGTGGAAAGAGAGAACGAATCAAAGCAAGCCATCATGCCACGCAAGCCTCCCACCGGAGTCCGCTGGTCAACGACGCCGGAGCCCTAGCTCCGGTCGTCTTCTCCGATGAGCAGCCACCTGAAACTGGAAAAATACGCAAGATAAATAGTTCTAAGGTACCCTAACCCCCTAAATCGGACCCTACGAATCCATTGGTGATATTGGTTTCCTCTGAAAACGCTTGTATGGCCCGGTTCGATCGAAACAGCCTGAAATGCCCTAACAATGGCAATACGATTTCCAGACGTTCAAGCTCACATGTAATGGTTCATATACGTTCTAATGGATGTCCTGAATTCAAATATGCAAACAAAAACCGTTAATGACACATGAATCATAAAAATCGAAAATCAATAGAATACCAAATTGGAGCTTGCTATATGTCACGTTCTGGGCAGCTTTTGCTTCAAGTGAGAGATGCTTTTGATTGCTGGGAACCTCCTGAGCACGTTTGACTGCTCAAATTGGCCTGAAACTTGCTGGATTTTGAAACACGATTTTCTCAAGTTTCTTGAAATTTTTTGCAAGAATAAGGGTTTGGCTTGAGCTAGGGTTTTGTTCTCTTGGCTGTATGCATTGCTTGGTATTTATAGAGGCAATTTGGAGAGCAAAAAGAGTGAAAAAGGATTCATCAATCAATGTGCAATATTTTTCCATTTAAAACAAATCAAATCTTTGAAAAAAATTGATTTTCCTTCCATGTAAGAGCCTAGCACGAATTTGGTAAGGATTATGGGCTATCTTGGACTTCAAGGAAGATATAAATCCAATCCTTTTTGAAAAAAATCTTATTTTCATATTTTACATGATTTAATTTTGAATTAAATGTTTTAAAATTCAAATATAAATCATAAAAATAGAAAATTACCATGGCCAAGCATTTATGGGTCAAAAATCATGTCATGAACAAGTTTGGACCAAAAGATTTTAGGCCCATTTGGAAAATTTTGCATTTTGACCAAAATGTCCTTTTGTGCAATTGTCTAAAATTGCCCAACTTCTAAATAGTGTATCTTGCTCAAGTTTCCACATTTTTGAGTGTTCTTGGACTTTTTGAAAATCTCTAAGAGTCCTCTAACCAACCTTTTTGGTCTCATCTCAATTGGAGTTTCCATGCTCAATATATCTTCAAAACAAAAAGTTGACTTTTTGTTGACTTTGAAAATGACCTGTAATGTTTTGAGCCATACCTCTCAAATGAAGCATTTTTTGGACATTCTTGTGAGACATGAAGTTGTAGAGAATTGAATTTCCTTCAAAACAAGAGGTGGTGGAAAAACTTCTGAGAAAGTATGAAGAAGTTATGATCAGTCAAAGTTCAGTTGACTTTTCAACTAGAAACCCTAATTTAGAAAGTTTGACTTTTGAGCAAATCTTGAGTTTTCTTGATGAATCATGATCAACCCTTGATCAAATGATGAATGTAACTTCAAAATGAGGATGTTGACCAAAAATTATGAAGTTTGTTGTATGTTGACCACAGTTGACTTTTTGTCCAATACAACTGATTTTCAAGCATCTGAGCAATTGTCTGAGGAAACTTGACTTGTAAGGCTTGAAAACTTGACATGGAGAATCTTTAAAGCATATGAGGAAGCATGAAGACCATTGGAGATGTTGGAAGTCCATCTTGACTGAGGAATACCAAACCCTAGTTTGGGTTGATTGTCTAGGAGAGAGTTTGTTTGATCAACTCTTGAGGAATCCTTGAGTATGGACGTATGAAATATCTTGAGAGGATGGAGGGAAAATTTTGGGGTATGACAGTAACGCTTGTACACGCAAGCAAAACACCCAATGCTTACAATTAAAAGATTCAATCATCTTTTTTCAAACATCTTTCTTAACTCGTAATTGGTAACGCTTGTACACTCAAGCAAAACACCTATAACTTACGACGAAAGATTTAATCAATCAACTTTTCAAAATGTATGTGATGAAATAGATTAGATACATTTTTCATTAAGACGACATTTGTTTTTGTCTCTTACTAACATCCCGTTGCTTACACTAGCATAAGTGGGAACTACGATTGCTCTGACTTTCTCAACATCCTTTTGAGAATACATAGGCACAAGGTCTCATCCTTGGCGAGCAAAATTTCTTCCTCCCTCAAACCAAACAAACCATAGATCCTTTTAGATCCGAGCTACAGATGCTCTGATTCCCATTAAGGTATATGTATGCAGAAGATCCAAAGATCTTTGCGAGCACAATAATAACAAACACTAGGATCCTACATAATCTATCCTTCTTAAAATCCCAAAGGAGAAACTTTCCCAAAGCATAGAAATAGAAATTAAAACACACAAACATATCAAACATATTCATATATGAAGCTATAGATAACTATATATATTTAGGGTGCTCCATCTATTCCCTTTATATAACAAACCCCCTTGCCCGAAATCTCCCCAATGCGTTACGTCTAGTTTGCGCTAGTCGTAATGCATATCATAATCAATTGAGGGTATTAGCAGCTTTCCCCTTTTTCATAATCATAATTTCTTGTGTTGAAAATAATAAAGCTTGATGGTCGCGACATCTTTATAAACAAATCAAAAGAGTAAATCTTTTCGAGCCAGAGGATTCGAATTCAGATTCGATTCTCTAGCACGTCACTTTTTAACGCGAACAAGCAGATACATAATATTTGAAAAGAATGCGAGAAAATAAATCCTAACTATTACAACCTGTAAGCAGATACATAATAATCGGAAAATATGAGAAACTCGCATAAGAGGAAAAATGTTAGTAAAAATAAGATTTTTGAATGAGGAAAAAGATTTTAGGTTAGTAATGCTGATTAAATGATAGAGTGATTTTTTAGGAATTTTTTGGATCGTTTTTGATAATAAAAAGCAATTAAAAGTCAATTTAATGGTTAATTAGCAATTAATTAAAATATGCATGCAAAAATATTAATTTTAATGTCAAAAATTAAATAAGTATTTTTATGATTAAAATGCAAAAGCAAAATATTTTTGGTGATTTTTAAATGCATGATAAAAATATTTGAAGATAAATTAAATTAGAATGAAAATATTAAAAAGAAAATAAGAAAAAGGTGTTAGTTTGGAAAACTGTTAAAAAGGAAATTGCCATGCCAAGGATCGAACCCAGGACCTCCTGGAGAAACCTGTTCGCGTTAAAAGAGTGACGCGCTAGGGAATCGAATCGGAATTCGAATCCTCTGGCTCGAAACGATTTACTCTTTTGATTTGTTTATAAAGATGCCGCGGGCATCAAGCTTTATTATTTTCAACACAAGAAAAGATGATTTAATGATTATGAAAAGGGAAAGCTAATACCCTCAATTGATTTTGATATGCGTAACGACTAGCGCAAACTAGGCATTGGGGAAGGTCCGGTGGGGTTTGTTATATAAAGGGAATAGATGGAGCACCCTAAAATTATATAGTTATCTATAGCTTTATATATGAATACGTTTGATATGTTTGTGTGTTTTAATTGCTATTTCTATGATTGGGAAAGTTTCTCCTTTGGTTTTTTTTAAGAAGGATTGATTATGAGGGACCCTAGTGTTTGTTATTATTGTGCTCGCAAAGATCTTTGGATCTTCGCATGTGGGAATCGGGCATTTGTAGCTCGGATCTGATCTATGGTTTGATTGGTTTGAGGAGAAAGAAATTTGCTGCCAGGATGAGACCGGTGCCTCAAAAGGTGAGAAAGTCGAGCAATCGTAGTTCCCACTTATGCTAGTGGAAAGCAACGGAATGTTAAGGCGTCATCTTAATGAAAATGTATCTAATCTATTTCATCACATACATTTTGAAAAGTTTGATTAAAATCTTTCATCGTAAGTTCTGTGTTGCTTGAGATGCGTTACCATGTTTAAGAAAGATGTTTGAAAAAGATGATTGAATCCTTTAACTGTAAGCATTGGGTGTTTTGCTTGAGTGTACAAGTGTTACCACTTACAATTAAGAGATGTTTTTGTTTGAAAAGTTTTTGAAAAGAGTTTGATTGTATGTGATGTGATAGATGAGATACTTCTTTCGTAGAGATGATAAACGTCTAAATCTCGAGGAGAAATTGATTGGATTAAGGGATGCTTTTAAGAAGCCCATGGGTCCTTGTATTGTAAGCCCAAGAGGAGGCATTCCGAGGGTCATCGAGGGTCCTTGTATGAAGCTTAAGAGGAAGCTATAGGGTATGGATGGCTTTGTCTCTAAAAGGGATTTCATCGGGAAACCATCCTTTTGGAATTTTAGAGCAATTTCACCGGGAAATTATACTCTTTGGGTTCTATCCTAGCGTGGGTGATTCTTTGTATTGGAAGCCCAATAGGAGGCTGTTAAGAGATTTTCTGATCTCTTTCATTGTATGATGCCCAAGAGAAGGCTAAACTCAATGAGGAGTTCTTTTGAACGAAGCCCAAGAGGAGGCTGACTCAACAGGGGAGTGTTGTCTTATATGAAGCCTAAGCGGAGGTTAAACTCAGATGAATGAGTTTTCTTATATGAAGCCTAAGAGGAGGCTGAACTCAGATAAAATGAGTTTCCTTGTACAAAGCCCAAGAGGAGGCTAACTCTGTGGGGAGAGTTATCTTGTATAAAGCCCAAGAGGAGGCTATAACTACGGGGAACCTATTGGTTAGACTAGTTGTTATGTTATAACTAGACAGTTGTATAAACAAGTGTGTGTGTGATATGTATTCACAGGAGTTTATGAAGGAAATATAAACAATGCGTGATGTTTATTTACAAGAGTTTATGAAGGAAATATAAACAATGCATGATGTTTATTTACAAGAGTTTATGAAGGAAATATACACAAGTGTTTGTGAAACGAACGTTTAAAACAAGCGTAACTTGATTATTCACAAGTTTGAATTGTGTACAAGGAAGTAAATATGTACACGAACGAGTATTTATGTACAAGAGGATGTGGATGTACATAGGAGGGTTGGGACTTACACCATAAGGGTGGCCCATTGGTTTAAAAGTAGTTTCACCGGGAATAATGCTCCTTTCAATACCAATGGTATTCAGTGTATATACAGACGAAACAGAAAACAAACGATTGAAGTTTATCTGTGTTTGAGTATTTACAAAAGTATCTGTATTATGTACAGGTAAAAATTTGTATGTATATGAAAGGAATTTGATATGTACAAAGAAAATATGTATGTACATAAAGAATGTTGGGACTTACACCGTAAGGGAGGCCCATGATCGGTTAAGAAATTTGAGAGAAAACGAATTCGATTTTATCGTTTAATCGGATCGATCATGGTAAAAGATGCAAGTTGATGAAAAATTTTGAAGAATGTTATTTGAAAGTGTTTTTGAAAAGTGAAGTTTACTTATAAGAAGTTTTGAAAAGAATCGGGCTTCGAAAGTTTGAAAAAATCACCTTGAAAGGTGTTTTGAAAAGTGCTCAAAGTGTCGTTTTCAGCTCGACCGAAATATAATCGGATGAAAGTTTTTTCTGAAAATTTTTGCACTATCATAAAATAGATACATTAATTGACAAGTGTTCAAAAATTCACCTCAAAATGAGGAGTTTTGATTGGGTTTTGAAAATGTCAAAGTTTGTAAAAAATACAAAAGTTTGGTAAAAAAAATGGTCCCAATGAGGCTTGAACCCGGGACCATTAGGCAAGGCGTGGCAAGAGAGTTTTAAGAGTGAGCTGGCAACCGCTGGGGCGGCAATACATCCGTGTATTATGTTTAAACAAACTGAATATATTTTAAACTGAATTTTTGAATTCAAAAAACGCGCGCAAGCTTCATCATCTTCCCCAATCTTCAATCAGCCATGGATTTCGTGTTTCTTGATAAAATTAAATGAAGTAAACATGAAACTTGACCGAAATTTAACAAGGAACACGATGTCAGTGGTTAATTTCATTTATTTTTGGTTTAACATGGTTGAATTTCTGATGAACACGAAGAACCCTAAAACTGAAAAATCTAATTGAAATCACGTATGGTTGATGATTTATTCAATTGATTGAGGGTTAATGATCGTGGATAGTGCAGAAAACAAATGGCCAAGAGTTTTTTTGATTTGAATCAAGAAATCATGGAGTTCGATTTTGAGGTTCTTACCTGTTGAAGCTGAGATCGAAAACTGGATTGGAGTGTTTCCAGTTGTTGTTTGAGGATTGCTTGAGCACCAACGGCCTCTATGGAAGGTATTTGATCACCCTGCTTGCTCTGGAATGATTTGAAACTCTCTACCCAAGTCGACCTGCATAAGCTCAAAGTAAAACTTCGAATTCTGGGTTAGAGGTGTTACAGTTTGTTATCAATGATCTGCATCATCTCTATGATGTATATTGATGATGTTTGAGTGAAAAAATCACAATTTGTTTGAGTCAAACATCCAATTCGATAGTTAAGGCAGTTTTGCAAGTTTTGGAAACATGAAGTGTGAAATCTGTTTTTTAGCTTTCCTTGTGTTGATCTTATGTTTCAAACAAGTTATATATTGATTATAAGATATGTTAGACACCAAAATTCTTCATGGTTTTCACAAGTTTTCAAATTTGCAAGAATTCTCAATTTTCACTATGTTTCTTGAATTTCAAGTAAGAAGAGAGAAAGCATATCTTGGCATTACTTTGGTGTCACTTTGGTGTAGTTTGAATGGCAAGCAAGACCTCTATTTATAGGCCATGAGTTCTTAAAAATAATTGAGAAAGTTTGGCCATTGGTAAATTTGACTTGCCTTAGAGGGCAAGGAAGTCATTTTTGCATTAAATGCAAAAGGAAACTTCCTTTTAACCATGGTTAGTTCTTACCTTGATCCTGTCCTTTTATAATTACTTCTCACTGATTTTTATCAGCTATAGTCTATCCTTGCAAAGTGGCATGTGTTCTAGAAGAAGAAAATGCAAAGTGACCTATAATCTTGAAGTTTTGAACTTGAAATCCATGGTTATGGAGCCTTATGTTTCAAAATAAAAAGTATAGCTAGACTCCATAGATTTGAGAGTTGTTGGACATTTTGGAAATCTTGTTTCAATGGCTACAACTTTCATGTTTTAAGTTTTTTCCAATTCAAAGTGGAACTATGTGAAAAAATGCCATGAAGTTTGGAAAAAGTACAAAATTTTAACACTTAAAATTTTTTCTAAGTGTTAGAAATTTTGACTTTTTGTTGACTTTTCCAAATTCTTTGATTTTTTATGATCATGATGGATCATTTGAAGTATTTTGATGTTGGAAAAGGTTTTGTTTTGAAAAAGTTGACCAAAAGTCAAAGTTTGACTTTTCAGTGCAGATGAAATTTCATCAGATGTTTGAAATTGGTGATGAAGTGCATGAACTTCTGTGATGTTTTGAATCCAGAAATTAGGTCAACATGTTGTATCTAAGATATGAAGATCAATCTCTAACCAAAAAAGTCATTCATTGATCAGAAAATCAGAGATTACCCATGCTCGACCAAAACCCTAATTGGTCGATCCTCGATTGATCAATGAGAAAAGTTGGATATCTGAAGATCAGAGGTTAATGATTTTGTTAGTGTTTGAAGTTGGCATCAATTTTGGTAAAACTAGGCTTTAGAAATGTCTTGATAGATGTCATGACATTCAGAGATTGAAGATAAATCCTCTTGGACAAGGATGGTAAAAGTCATTTCGAGCTGGAAGCTAAAGGCTGTCTTGGAAGTTCTGAAAAGCAGTGATGTCATACCGGATGTTATGACATTCGATGTGACATTCTATCAGAATCGTTTTTCTGAGATTTTTCGGGAAGTTTGTTGAGCATTTATTTATGTTTTGTTATTAGAAAGCATGCTCACATGGTGCTAGGTTAATCTTAATTAAACCTAAATTGGTTGTTGAACAAACCATGTTTTAGGAGAAAATTAAGTGAACCTAGCTATCTCTATGGCCCGAAGATTCGGAGCTTCTATATAAAAATTCAACCCTTACTCTACATTGCGCCCTTGGAATGTATTGAAGAGATAGCGACTTATGTTTGTATCTTTAGGATTTGTAAGTTGGTATTGTGTAATTCTAGTTTCTCTTGTGAGCCAAGCAACTATCAATTGATAAGTGCATTGGACTAGGATTTCTTTGTAAGGGTAGTTTATCACTCAAAGCTTTAAAGCACGAGTGTTTGTCTCTTGATTAAAGCTTTGAAGCAAGATCAAGATATTTTATTGAAGTGTGTCTTCACAATTCAATTAATCAATAGGTTGATATCAACTGCGGTGATTGAGGGAGTGGTAGGAACTCATATCTAAGTAGGACTTAGGTAAAGGGTCATTGGGTAGTGATTAAGTGAGAAGGCATCAGGTGTGTTGGTGTAGAGTCTTCAATTGATCGCTAATAGTGAACTTTCTCCCGGCTTGGTAGCCCCGGATGTAGGTTTGTTGAACGGGCTGGGTGAACAACTTATTGTGTTATTCTTGCTTATATTCTTGTGTGAATTGCTAACACGATGTCGAGATCTTGTGTCATAACATTCTCTGTGACATCAAGTATCTGCTGCCGGAATTTCAATTGGCATCGGGCGGGCACCACCTTGTTATTTAGGTGAGATCTAGGGATAATAGTTTACGTAATGGATAAAGAAGGAGGATTTGGAGGAAGACCACCTATTCGGATGGGTCTAATTATGATTCTTGGAAGCCTCGTATGGTTGCCTTCTTAAGGTCGGTGGACATTAAAGCTTGGAGAGCTGCGATAAAGGATGGAAACATCCCACCAAGCTTGAGAAAGATGGCTTGTCTTGAAACACGAGGAGGAATGGAGTAAAGAGGAAGAAGAACTAGCTCTTGGGAACTCTAAAGCATTGAATGCTCATTCAATGGTATTGACAGAATATCTTGATGGTTCATCAATGTGAGTGGCCAAGGATGTTTGGGACACTCTCGAACTACTCATGAGGAACATCCAAGGTGAAGATGTCAAGACTTGAGATGCTCACTACAAAATTTGAGAATTTGAAGATGAAGGAAGATGAGAATATTCATGAATTTCACATGAATATTTTGGAAATACCAATGCCTCGGGAGCACTTGGTGAAAAGATGTCTGAAGAGTGGTGAGAAAGATTCTCGGATCTTTGCCTAAGAGATTTGCAATGAAAGTCACTGCAATAGAAGAGGCTCAAGACATCACACCTTGAAGGTTGAAGAACTTATTGGATCCCTTATGACTTTTGAGATGGGAATCGGTGAAGCTGACAAGAAAAACAAAAGCATAGCACTTGTATCCAACGAAGAAGGATGCAAGGTGGAAGATGAAGAGAATATAAAGCTATTGCCATGCTTGGAAGGCAGTTCAACAAAGCGA
Source organism: Vicia sativa (assembly GCA_021764765.1). Lineage (NCBI taxonomy): Eukaryota > Viridiplantae > Streptophyta > Magnoliopsida > Fabales > Fabaceae > Vicia > Vicia sativa. The sequence continues at coordinate 22,655,467 of CM038794.1, read as the reverse complement.
TCGGGAGGATTGATCCAAAGTCAAGGTCAAATGTCAAGGACATTCCATCGACATTAGCGGATCTTATGACTCCAGAGAAGATCCAAGTCGAGGAAAAAGGAAGTCAAGCGATAAGTCCAATGTCATGAATGTGAAGGATTTGGACATATTAAAGTGAATGTCCCACCTTTCTAAAGAAACAAAAGAAAGGAATGGTCACTTGGTCGATGGTGATTCGGAAGTGAATCGGGAAGAAGGTGCCAAACTTGTCACTTGCTCTCTGGGTGTACAACTCGATATGGATTCTAGTGATGAGGAAGTGACATTTGAAGAGCTTCTTGAAAACTACGAGGCGTGTATAAAAATGGTGAAGCATGTCGACAAAATGAGGAGCAGAAAAAGGCGATTGAGAAGTTGGAAGCGAGAATGTGAAGTTGAAGGTCGAGAAAGAGGAAAACACACCACTATAAATCACCTCAATAGTGATATTGTTATCTTGAATTCCAAACTTGATCAGATGTCGAGTGTCAAAATGTTGACATCTGTGCGATAACTTGGAAGAAATTCTTGACTTGGACGAATCACGGAAATAAGCATAGTCTAGGATATGTGGTGAAAGCAACATTGGTGACATTAAGAAGAAGAGACATAGGAAAACAATGTCAAAGCGGTGTCACAACCCAAAGCAGAAATGTGTCGCTCGGGCTATGTGATTGCAAAGAGATTTGCAAATAACCGGAATGGAACAAACACAGGAAGTCAATGACAAAGAAGATGTCATACCACAAGCGGTGAGCAGGTCTACCACGGGTATATGAAGACTAAGAAGTTTGTCTATAACAAAAGGAAGAACAGACCTAATGAACCAATGTCAAAGCGGATGTCACAACATTGGATTCAACATCAAAATCATAGAAACACGATCCAAAGTTTCAAAGATGGAGATGTTATTATTGTGGAAGGTTTGGTCACATAAAGTCCACCTATAGGCTACATGGGTATCCTAATCAAGTTCCTTATGTGAAACCCAAGTCCAACAAGGCATCACACTCTCACGGTGGAAGAAGAAGACTACATCGATAGCATAGTCTTCTCTTAGAGTACCTTCAAGGAAGATTGGTACTTTGACGGTGGGTGTTCCAAGCATATATTGGAGCAATCTTCTCAATGATGTTAAGCCTCATTCTACCTTGTTACCTTTGGGGATGGAGCTAAAGGAGAAATCAAAGGTGTTGGAAACTCAGCTGTGCAGGTTCCAAACTGAATAGATCTTCTTTGGTAAAGGTTTGTTGCAAATCTCATTAGCATAAGTCACTATGTGATATGGGATTCATAGTCAACTTTACTAAGGCGAATGTCTTGTGATTAATGATGAACAAGCAGTGATTACGAGAGGAGTCAGATCAAAGGACAACTGCTACTTGTGGGAATCTGAGAACCCCACTCTACCATCTATGTGCTCAACAGACAAAGATGAAGAGAAAGTGAAGTTGGGGCAAAAAGAAACTGATCAGCCACACCTCAGAGGAATGACAAGGATCGGTTCCATAGAGGTCGAGAAGATTACCAAGAGTCCACATGGGAAAGAGAAAATGTGGTAATTGTAAAATTTGGACAGGAAATCAGAATGTTTCACTCAATGTCCAGACATTTGATCACTCCTGAAGTACTGAAGCAAAGTACTAGGTTCTGGAATGAGAGGATGACCAAGTGTCTTACTGTCAAATATTACAGGAGAAAAGTCTTGGATGATATCCTCGTTGGCAGGAGAGGAAATATCATGGTGACTTTCATCTATGGTAATAACTTAGTATCGAAGAAGTCTCGGACACAATGAAGAATGGCGCCACACTAGGACTATTACCCTTCCACATTTGAAGGTGTCCAAAGAACAAGTGGAAAGGTGTTGATCAAAGCTTGTGGAAAAGGATTTACATTGGATGTGTCCCTTGAGAAGTAATGTCATTCCTTGGATCAGCAAGAAGCAAAACCATGTGGTCCTATACAATGTTGTTGAACTCTCAACGGTGATAGCAATTGTTCTAGGGTGGGCTGGATGAAGCGGAACCTGATTGAGTATAATTTAAATGCAGGATGTCATGACTTTGTCTTGTGACATTGTTACAAAAGTTCTTGAGGTTAGTCGACTTAAGACTTTAAGGGACAAATTGGGATTGTGTCAATATGAGGAGTTGTAGCAATTAAGCGTGCTTACAACAAGGGATAAAATGGACTTGTTTCTTCAATTACTCATAAGTGGGTTATTTAAGTATTTTCATCCTCATTTTAAAAGTCCAAGAATAGGAAGAGACTCCCATATAAAAGTTTCTCCTACAGTAGTATCACTCTTTCTTCATCTAAAAGAAACTACGAAATCCCTTGCCATTTTCGCTCTCGGTCTCTCAACAACCAGCAATGAAAAATGTCTTCATCTTCGTCATCATCCCAAGAGGCTCTCCATCTCCTCCATGGTGAAGTCGGGAAAATGTTGAATCCATGCAAGCTGAAGCACTGAAGGTTACTCCATTGCGTGCAATAGCTACTGATCCAGAAAAAGTTAAGAAATTGCGCACAAGAAATGCAAGAAGATCACAAGCATCCCCCTCTGGTAAGACCTCTGTTCCATCATCTTCCGTTCCCCCAGAAAGAGTGAACCCAGAGGAGTCTAGGTCGTGTAGCAATAGCTAGGATAGTGATGAGTATTCTAAATGAGAATCAATATGTACCCGGAGTTTCAGTCCCTCTAAATGAAAAGTCTGCTAGCCCTAGCTTAGCAGTGGATCCAGATGTCACAGAGGATGTCAAGACATCTGGTGATCATAATACTTCTCCTATCAAGAATAATGAAGACCATTCTGTTAAAGAGACTGATGTAGGGATTGATGATGCTCATAACAACATCTCAGCTGATAAGGAAGATGAGACCTCTGACAGCATTCTTGAGAAGTCCCCAGCAAAATGTTGCTCTGATAAAGCCACTGCTGGTTATATTTCTGATAGTATTCTTGAAGAATCACCAGCAAAATGTTCCTCTGGTAAAGTCCCTGATGACTACATTTCTGACAGCATTTTGGAAGAGTCACCAGTTCAAGAATCTAACCACTTAACTGAACCTCCAGTCATTAATTTAGATGAGATGTTCTCAGAAAATGATCTTATTGCCAATGTCAATCCAAGCATTGCAAAAAGAATGATGAAGAGAAAAAAGCGGTCTGCAGAGCCACGAAAAGATCACGAAGATGTGTGCAAATCTGAGAAGTATCACAAGGCTGGATCCTCTACAAAGAAAAGTAGAGTGAAAACTGTTGGTGGTGACTCTAAACCAAAGAGAACACCAATTGTGAAAAAGAGGAAGGAACTGAACCTGTGGAGTCTGATCATGACACTGAGTTTGATGTTGAGGAGAATGTCACGACACACATTCAAGAAAGAAGCCAACACTTGTCAAACTTCCCAAAGTGCAAGTGGCAATTGATAACATCTCATTTCATCATCCCGAAAGTCTTTGGAAGATGGATGTATGTTTGTTTAAAGAGGGTTGCACTAGAAAGAGAGTTGAACAAGAGTGCTTTAGGGTGCAAGGAGATCATTGACACGATTAAAGGCGGGATTGATGAAAGCAGGTGGAGAAACTCTCAAACTGTTATGAAGCTTTGGTGAGAGAGTTTATTGTCAATCTCTCAAATGACTATGGGGATAGGAATTCTGATGATTACCAGACGGCTTATGTGAGGGGAGAAAAGTCGGGTTTCTCCAAATGTGATCAATAGATTCCTAGGAAGATCTGCTAACACTCGGCGGTGGAGGAAGCGACAACAAGATTTGTCAAACCATCAGCCAAACAAGTCGGACAATGGCCTCTAAAGGAAAACTCTCGCTAGCAAATTGAGTGTCAAATTTTCCATCTTGCATAAGATTGGTCTTTAAGGGGTCCCAACCAATCACAAATCCACTATTTCTAATGGATTGGGAAGATTCATTTATGCGGGGAACTCAAGCTACCTTTGACTATGGATCCTACATATTTGATCGGACACTCAAGCATGCTATGACTATGCTATCAAAGGACCAATAGCCTTTCCTCCTGCTGTGTGGAATTATAATTGATCAGCATCCGGATATTCTTGGTGACGAGATTCGATGCAAGAGAGCCCACTCTTGGCTTCCACTACAAACTGTTCCAAGGGAAGCATGTCCCAGACATTGTCATGACATCTGCGAGACATCAATGTCAAAGAAAATTCTCGGAAGGCCAATGTCATTCTTTGTGCTAAGAGCAACACAAGGAGCTTGAAGCAAGAAAGCAAAGTCGGAAGAGCTTATCTCTCAAATAGAGCGGGACACGGAGGTTGAGGATGAGCAGGCGATAATGATCTTTGTTGATCTGAAGATGATGATATTCAGATGGTGGTGGTGAAGAAGGTTCGAAGATGCTTCCTTCCACGCTTCTTCGGAAAGCACTTGATGTCTCCACGCCCTATTGATCTTTGTGTTGATTTCATTTCCTACTTCTTGTTTACCAATATTCATATTGCTTCTTGTACTTCCTCCATTTGTGTTTTATTTTGGATGTTTGTAAACATTGTACTGACAGATGTGTATCCCTGTATACCAATGCTGGTACTTAATTATTTGCTGGTATATTTGTTTTTGGTACTGTTTGTTTACAAGTTTGAGGAACTTGTATTGTTTCCTTTGGCCCTTTATGGCTAAAAAGGGGGAGAAGAACTACTGTATAACAGTAGTATGGGACTTTAGGGAAATTGTATGCCTCCTGTTTGTGGGCAATTGTGGGAAATTGTGGGATTTTTGTATGCCTCCTGTTTGTGGGCAATTGTGGGAAATTGTGGGATTTTTGTATGGGTAGAATTTATCTTCTCTAAGTTCTAGTTACTTAAAGCTTGGGAAAGCTTAGGAAAACTTAAAACTAGGTTGTTAGTCTTCTGCTGCATTTTGTACTCTGATAGGTCTAGTAGTTTTAGCCAAAAATGTGCCAAAGGGGGAGTTTGTTAGTGTTTTAAGTTGGCATCAATTTTGGTAAAACTAGGCTTTAGAAATGTCTTGATAGATGTCATGACATTCAGAGATTGAAGATAAATCCTCTGGACAAGGATGGTAAAAGTACATTTCAGGCGGAAGCTAAAGGCATGTTGGAAGTTCTGGAAAAGCAGATGTCATACGGATGTTATGACATTCGTGTGACATTCTCTGCGAGAATCGGTTTTCTGAGATTTTCGGGAAGTTTGTTGAGCATTTTATTTATGTTTTTGTTATTAGAAAGCATGCTCACATGGCTGCTAGGTTAATCTTAATTAAACCTAAATTGGTTGTTGAACAAACCATGTTTTTAGGAGAAAATTAAGTGAACCTAGCTATCTCTATGGAAGCCCAAACGAAGATTCGGGAATGCTTCTATATAAAAATTCAACCCTTACTCTCACTGCGCCTTGGAATGTATTGAAGAGATAGCGACTTATGTTTGTCTTGTTAGGATTTGTAATAGTTGGTATTGTGTAATTCTAGTTTCTCTTGTGAGCCAAGCAACTATCAATTGATAAGTGCATTGGACTAGGATTTGCTGTAAGGGTAGTTTATCACTCAAAGCTTTAAAGCACGAGTGTTTGTCTCTTGATTAAAGCTTTGAAGCAAGATCAAGATATTTTATTGAAGTGTGTCTTCACAATTCAATTAGTCAATAGGTTGATATCAACTGCGGTGATTGAGGGAGTGAGTAGGAACTCATATCTAAGTAGGACTTAGGTAAAGGGTCATTGGGTAGTGATTAAGTGAGAAGGGCATCAGGGTGTGGTGGTGTAGAGTCTTGAATTGATCTGCTAATAGTGAACTTTCTCCACGGCTTGGTAGCCCCGGATGTAGGTTTGTTGAACCGAGGCTGGGTGAACAACTTATTGTGTTATTGCTTTCGATTCTTTGTGTGAATTGCTAACATAGTGTCAGATACTGTGTCATAACATTCTCTGTGACATCAAGTATCTGCTGCCAGGAATTTCAGATTTGATCAAGATAGATCAAATAAGGTGAGTAAAACTCAAACCCTAATTGCTTGCCTCTTGAATCAGATGAAAATTTGATGAAACCCTAATTTTGACCTGTGAAAGCTACACCCGATTAAATCTGTTTTGAACTGTTAGTGATGCAATGATGCAAATGTAAGGTGGTATATTAGGTCAAAAATTGGGGTATGACAAAACCACAAGCGCGTTACCAACTGAGCCAAGTGTACTTGGTGTTATGAATCTGCAAGCAATGTATTATAAAGGAAAACGTGTCATATTTTTGTAATTTCAAAACACAGTCAAGCGTGGGCCCAAGATATTAACGTATGAGCGAATCAGATTGCTCCATCTTGCCACGCATGCCTCGCCGGGGTCAAACGAGTCAGCAATGTCGGAGCCCTAGCTCCGGTCGTCTTCTCCGGTCACCAAAAATCCCAAACCTGCAAGATACTGTAAATTAAAGCTTAGGGTTAAGGCTACTCCCCCTAAATCGGGGTCTGCGAATCCAATGGTGACCTCCGTTTGGCCTGAAACAACCTGTAAATTGAGTTTCGAAGCAAGCAGTTCAAAAAAAACGTAACAATGGCAGTTTGTGTTTTCTACGTTTAAGCTTACATGTAATGGCTCAAACACGTTCTAATGGGTATCCTGAGCTCACACAAACAATCAAAAACAGTTAATGATGCATGAATTATAAAAATCGAAATCAAGAAGAATGTCAAACCGGTGAGAGCTATGGAGCACGATCTGGAAGGCTTTGGCTTCGTGTAAGGGTTGGGAATGATTGCTGGGATGCCCAGGAACACAATGGAAGGCTTGAAACACCTTGAAAGTTGCTGGAAAAACAAATTCGATTTTGGCAACTTTGTAAAAAATTTGAGAGAATTAGGGTTGCTTCAAGAGGCTAGGGTTTCGTCCTTTGGTCTTGTAAATGTGTTGTGTATTTATAGGGCAAGAGATTGGAGCAAAAAGAATGAAGAAAGATATGGCTTTGAATGTAAAAATATTTTCCCTTCAATTTTCATCAAATCTTTCCAAAATTTGATTTTCTCTTCCTTGCGTGAGTTTGCACGAATTTGGCATGTCTTGTGGGCTTCCTTGGTCTTCAAGTTTGATAGATATCCAACCCAACTTGCTTTACACCTTGTTTTTATATTTTATTTAATTTAAATTTGAATTAAACGCTTTTAAATTAAAAAATAAATCAAAAATATTAAGAAAAGGTCGTGGCAAGGCATCAAGAGGTCTTGAATAATATTATGATCAAGTTTGGATCATAAAATTATAAGCCCATTTGGAAACATTTGGATTTTGACAAGTATCTCTCTTTGTGCACCTCTTCAAAAATGCCCAACTTGTGCAAGGTGTATCTTGCTCAGTTTTTAACATTTTTGGGTGTTCTTGGATTTTTTAGAAAGCTCTAGATGTATTCTAAACAACCTCTTTGGTTTAATCTCAATTGGAGTTTCCATGCTCAAAAACACTTCTTTACAAAAAGTTGACTTTTTGTTGACTTTGAAAATGACCTGTAATGTTTTGATCCATATCTTCCAAATGAAGCATTTTTTGACCATGCTTGTGAGACATGAAGTTATAGAGAATTGAATTTCCTTCAAAATGAGTTTTGGTGGGAAAATTTCTGATAAAGTATGAGAAAGTTATGCTCAGTCAAAGTTCAGTTGACTTTTCCTTCAAAAACCCTAATTTGGAAAGTTTGACTTTTGACCAAATCTTGACTTTTCTTGATGAATCATGATCAACCCTTGATCAAACGATGAATATTACTTCAAAATGAGGATGTTGACCAAAAATCATGAAGTTTGACTATATGTTGACCATAGTTGACTTTTTGTCCAATACAATTGATTTTCAACCATCTGAGCAATTGTTTGAGGAAACTTGACTTGTAAGGTTTGAAACTTGACATGGAGATTCTTTGAAGCATATGATGAGGCAGGATAATCACTGGAGATGTTGGAAGTCCATCTTTATCTGAGGATAGCCAAACCTAGTTTGGGTTGATTGCTTAGAAGAGGGTTTGTCTGGTCAACCCTTGGGGAATCCTTGAGTATGGATATGAGAAATGTCTTGAGAAGTAAGAGGGAAAATTTTGGGGTATGACAGCTGCCCCTGTTCAATCCTCTTATACTGGAAGGGTTAGATTGGCATTCCTGCCTTTCGTTACCTGGAGGTAGAAGATGATTGAACACTCGAGTACACCTGGAAATTTGCACTCGCTGCTGATTGATGACGCATGGGAATGGGCTTACAGATGCCATTTGGAGAAGCTGGAGACTCCACTGGGGAATGATTCGTACGCTAGACTCAAGAATGTCGCTTGAATAGGGGAATCGTCGGAGATGAGCTTAAGATGCCATCTGGAGAGACGGATGCTGGGGAATGAGCCATACGCCAGGCTCTGCAGATATTCCCTAATGTAGGAGGGAACACGGAGATGGGCTTAAGATGCCATCCGGAAAGAGTCGTACGTTAGACTTTGTGTTCGTCTTTGAATGATGTTATTGGTTTGTATTGGTTTTTAACCAAGTATGCAGCATTCTGAAAGTGGAGAGATGTCGACAGATAGTCGGAGATGGGCTTAAGATGCCATCCAGGCAGCGGTCGTACACGGACTCATAGTTCTTTGTTGATAATAAGAGAGAATCAGAACAAGTATTCGTCTTGATTGTTCTGAAGTAGATAGTTGGCGTAGTGAGGATAGCTTCCTTATCTAGTTTCAAGTGTTGATCCAATGCCTGTTGTCGGAGGACAACTCGAGTAGTCGTTCGGATAAGGTTTCCTGTCTTGTTTCGGGTATTAATCCTGGACCTGTTGTTATAGTTGTTCAGATAGGTTTCCCGTCTTGTTTCGGGTATTAATCTTTGCCCTTTCGTTTAGAATTGATTTCCACCTGCTGGGAAGAAAAACAGAAGAAATTTTGACAGGATATAGTTAGACTTATGCACATTATGATGCATGCAATGCGTATGGATGATATATGCACACGTTATGATTTTTATGACTAATGTATGAATGTAGATGTCGGTATTTCAAAACATATTCATCTTGAAGGAGATGTGGATGCTCTGCTTGGGGATTTCTGGCTTCTGCTTGAGGATGAAACCGTGGAAATTTGACTCAGAATAAGAATAGGCGTCTTTGATTCCTCCGATGCACTATCTGACCAAGTTTCGAGTCTGGATATTGTTACTGGGGACCTTGTGCGTAGACCCTACTAAGGATGGTGAAAGTCGAAAGAGATTCCGCTGGGGATCTTGCACGTAGATCTGGCTAGGGAATAAGAGATGTAGTTTTTCCTCTGATGCACTATCTAACCAAGTTTCGCGTCTGGATATTACTGTTGTCGAGACATATCATGCTGGGAATGAACGTATCTGCCAGAGAAAGACCATTCTTGCTTGAAAGTAACCGAGTTAAACCAAATGGAATTATTTTCGGAGACTAACGCGATGAAACTTGGGGTGTTGGAACACTAGTGGAAGGGAAATTTGTACTCTGCCGAGGAAAGTTTATAGTGAGCGATAGCTCTGTGGAGACTGTACTTTGCAGGGGAACATATTGGTGACTTTCGTCGTCATCTCAATTTCGAGAGCCTGTAGTAATTACTTTCGTATGTCCTCTTTTCGTATGTTTGTGAACAGATGTTTATTGTCAGATGCATATAATCATTCAAAGCAAATATTGGACTTTATGCAAAAACAACAAAAATGAACGACTGTAAAAAGAAAGAACTTGTATTAATTGGAAAGGTGGCGTATGGCCAAGCAGTTAGTATATAAGGAAAGTAAAAAGCTATGCAGAAACAATCTCGTCGAGTTCCAACTATGCTAGTACTCGTATATTTCGACTATCTCATCTCTTTGCTATCAGTAGAAAGTGAGTGAATTGATTTTTGCCATTTGAATCTTGAATGCTGATAGTAGTCTGTAAGTGGATGATCTGGACGAGACATAGTCGTACGCTTAAATCCCTAACTTTTTGCCTAGACCGCCCTTTCGGGTTTTCAGTCTACCAGGATACCCTTTTTTGCCCAAGCTGCCTTTTCAGGTTTTCGACTTGCCGGGTGTACATTTTTTGTATTTATCCTTAAATTTTTCCCAAACCTCTTTGGCTCGTCAGGATGCCCTTATTTTTGCCTAGGTCAGTCGACCTAGCGGGTCTCGTTTATGCGTAGTATTTTTTGACTATGTCTGTGTTCACATGGTGTGGGAAGTCTTCGCCGTCCATGGTGCTAAGTATCATAGATCCGCCGGAAAATACTATTTTAACTACAAATGGTCCCTCATAAGTGGGAGTCCATTTGCCCCTGGGATCACCTTGTGGAAGGATGATGCGCTTGACTACTAGATCACCGACTTGGTAGACTTGGTGCTTGACTTTCTTGTTGAACGCTCTAATCATTCGTTTCTGATAGATCTGTCCATGGCAGATGGACGCGAGTCGTTTCTCATCAATCACATTGATCTGGTCGAGGCGAGTCTGGATCCAATCGTCTTTGCCTAACTCTGCATCCTGGAGGACTCTGGTTGAGGGTATTTGAACCTCGATGATTGAACTGCTTCCATACCGTATACAAGAGAGAATGGGGTTTCCCCTGTGGATGTTCGTGCTGTAATGCGATAACCATGGAGAGCGAATGGCAATATCTCATGCCAATCTTTGTAAGTCACTGTCATCTTCTGTATAATCTTTTTGATATTCTTGTTGGCGTCTTCCACTGTGCCGTTCATCTTAGGCCGATATGGAGAAGAGTTGTGATGCTTGATCTTGAACTGCGTGCAGAGTTCGGTGATCATCTTGTTGTTGAGATTTAAACCGTTATCTGTGATAATCCTTTCGGGAGTGCCGTACCGACAGATGAGATTATGCTTGATGAATCGAGCCACAACATTCTTGGTAACATATACGAGCGAGGTTGCTTCTACCCACTTGGTGAAATAGTCAATTGCTACAAGGATGAAATGATGTCCGTTGTAGGCGGTGGGCATGATTTCTCCGATCATGTCAATGCCCCACATTGCAAAATGCCAAGGAGCGGTTAAAACATTCAGCGGTAGCGGAGGTACGTGCACTTTGTCTGCATATATCTGACATTTGTGACAAGAACGAGCATAGCGGTGACAATCAGCTTCCATAGTGGACCAATAGTAACATATTCTCAGAATCTTCTTAGCCATCCTATGTCCACTGGAGTGGGTACCAAATGCGCCTTCGTGTAGTTATTCCATGATACGTTCTGTAGTTTTCTGATCCACACAACGGAGTAAGCACATGTCATGATTGCGCTTTTATAAGATGTCGTTGCTGAGAAAGAATTTGGATGCAAATATTCTCAAGAACTTCTTGTCGTTGACAGATGAACCTGCGGGATATTCCTGAGTCTCAAGATACCTTTTCACTTCGTAGAACCAAGGTTTCTCCTCTGTATCAAGTTCATAACAGTATGCTGGTTCGCAAACTTTTCAATGATGATCTGGGGAGCCTCGTTGTCCCATTTAACCTTGAACATAGATGACATAGTAGCTAATGCGTCTGCCAACTGATTCTCTTCTCGTGGAATATGATTGAAAGTGATCTCTTCGAAGTAGGGGATCAAACTTAGAACATGCTCTCGATATGGAATGAGATTCGGATGCTTCGTATCCCACTCGCCTTTAATCTAACTGATCACTAAAGCTGAGTATCCATACACTTGCAAGAACTTGATTCTTAAGTCAATAGCAGCTTTAATACCCATGATGCACGCTTCGTATTCGGCCATGTTATTCGTACAACTGAAACATAATCTGGCGGTGAAAGGCGTGTGTCCGCCTGTAGGAGATGTAATGATGGCGCCAATGCCATTGCCAAGTGCGTTTGAGGCTCCATCAAAGACCATAGTCCATCGGGATCCTTGTTCGGGTCCTTAAATAAGTCACGGTTCTTAGCAATCGGTAACTAACAAAACATCCTCGTTTGGAAACTCGGCGCATGGGATAGTCATCTACGGCTTGATGAGCCAAATGATCGGCTACTACACTTCCTTTGATCGCTTTAGGAAGTATATTGGATATCATATTCGGTCAAGATCATTTGCCATCTTGCTATTCTTAGGAGATAATGGTTTCTCAAATATGTATTTTATCGGATCCATCTTGGAGATCAACAAGGTAGTGTAGTCGACATATCTTGTCTTAGTCGGTGACGAAGAGCCAAGCGCGCAAGTTTTCTCAAGCTTTGAGTATGTTGTTTCACGATCGATAAACTTTGCTAAGGTAGTATATAGCATACTCTTTTCGACCGGACTCGTCATGTTTCCCAACACACCCTATTGAGTTCTCTAACCTTTGTCAGTACATGATAAGAGGTCTTCCTTGGTGGCGCATCGGGATAGGAGGATTACATGGGTACTCCTTGATTTTGTCAAGCGTGATGCAGCAATCGTGGTTCCATTCCACTACTTGATCTTTATTCAGTAACTTGAAGATTGGCTCACAAGTAGCAGTTAGATGTGTAATGAACCCGACAATGTAGTTCAATTGTCCCAAGAAACCTCTGACTTCCTTCTCGGTGCCGGGAGCTGGCATCTCTTGAATAACTTTAACCTTGGTGAGGTCGGCTTCAATACCTTTACCGACAACAAATCCTAGGAATTTCGGATCGACTCCAAAGGTGCACTTGTTCGGGTTGAGTCTCAATCTGTACCTTTTCAACCTATCAAATAGTTTCCGCAAATGATCGAGATGTTCTTCTTCAGTCTGCGATCGAGCTATCATGTCGTCGACGTAGACCTCTATCTCGTGATGGATCATGTCATGAAATAATGCCACCATGGCACGCTGATAAGTGGCGGCGTTCTTGATCGACGGCATGACTTTGTAGCGAAAGTGCCCCATTGTAGTAGTCTTCTCCATGTCTTGAGGCCATTTTGATCGGTTGTAGGAGAAACCATCCATGAAGGAGAAAACTTTATGTTGAGCGGTGTTGTCAACCAGAACATCAATATGAGGAAGTGGAAAATCGTCTTTCGGACTAGCTTTGTTCAGATCCCTGTAATCTACACACATTCGTACTTTACCATCCTTCTTAGGTACAAGTACCACGTTTGCAACCACTTGTGGATAAATATGACTAGAAACCGACATTGAACATTTCATGACTTCGACTTTGATTTTCTCAGATATCTCAGGACGCATATGACGGACTTTCTGTTTCACTGGGAGAAAACCTTCTTTCGTCGGTAATCGGTGTACCACAATATCAATGTCTAGACTTGGTAGATCAGATTATCGAAGTCATATTTAGCAATAGCATAGCTGTTATCAACGAGATTCAGAGTGATTCTGCAAGGTATCACGTGGGTGTATGTAAGAACACATATCTTTTTGAAGGGGTGATAAAGTAAAAAGAAAGAAATAAACGCAAAAGTTTAATGATTTTATTGAATGAAAATATGCAAATGACAGATAATAACCCTCACAAACGAGCCATGGTGCCCCGGGAAAGACACTAGGCTTTAAAGTTTATTGTTCAAAGCATAAAAACGAAATGCAAAACAGAAAACAAAAGCAATTACTTTTGTCTAAAGGAGAATGGTATGACATCTTCGGTCTTCGAATTGCTGAGTCCGTTGTCGGGAGTCGGGAAGATCCAATCGCTGATGTCGAATTTGCTGTCGTTGTCTTCTACAGCATGGACTCCATTCTGGCTAATGCGGAAAGGAAGTTGGCCGGCACGTTTGTGGCGTATCATCCTCTGACCCTTTATGGTGAAGCCTAAACCTGTCTTGTCAGATTTGAAAGGAAGATCGAGGAGCTGACCCCAAATAGCACTACCTCTTTCTTCAACTGCAGCTTGAGCATCTTTTAGCGAGGCGATCCTAGGTGGAACTTGTGTAACTTCAGGAGTAGCGGGAGAGTCAACATGCATGACGCTGGGAACTGTTTCGAAGGCTTGACAGGGAGTCTCAAATAATTCACCTTCCATCTCGAGGTATCGGAATGACTGCAGATGACTTACCATGTATTCCTCTTCACCACATACTGTATCAACCTTCCCCTTCACTGGGTACTTTAGCTTCTGATGCAAGATAGAGGTAACAGCGCCTGCCCCATGTATCCAAGGGAGTCCAAGTAGGAAAGAGTAAGTTGGACGGATGTCCATGACAAAGAAAGTGGAGTCGATAGTCTGGGAACCGACTTTAACAGGTAGAATGAGCTCTCTAAGTATTGTTCGTTTAGAATCATTAAAAGCTCTCACAATTATGTCACTGGGCTCCAGGACCAATCCTTCAACATCAAGTCGGTCAAAAGCACTCTTTGGTAGGATATTCAGAGCAGAACTGGTATCTACCAAAACACGAGACAATGTAACGCCCTTGCATTCAACAGAGACGTGCAAGGCTTTGTTGTGTTTCCTTCCGGCAGGAGTCAAATCCGCATCAGAGAAGCCTAGGTCGTTGCTGGCAGCCAGGCTAGCAATACAAACTTCAAAGTGATCAGTAGTAGTGTCTTGCGGTATGTGAGCATTCTTTAGAAACTTCACTAAGGCTTTAGCATGAGCCTCAGAGCACAAGAGCAGAGCAAGCATGGATATCTTGGGCGGAGTCTGTCCCAACTGTTCCACAACATTGTAGTCACTTTTTTTGATAATCTTTAGAATTTCCTCCATTTCTTGTTTGGAGGCATCTTCAACAACTTTCTTTGGAACTTCTGTCTGAGCAGGATGAGTCACTGGTTCTTTCCCTCTAGCTTCGGGAACTGGTTGAATAAATTGGAATCAGGTTGAGTCGCTGATGTCTTTGGAGGAGAGATCTCTGGAGAGAATACTCTTCCGGTTCTGGTCACCTTGCTTGATCCGGTGATGTTGTCGATGTCAGGCACGGTAACTTCAATTGTAATGTCCTTAATGGTCAGAGGGTCTTGCTTGACACCATGATAGTAAACCTCAGCTCCATAGTTCCAAGGTATAGCTTTGTGAGAGGAATATGGAACTGGTCTAGGAGAAGTGATGATGAGAGGTGCCACTCTAGGCATAGGATCAGCAGAGGAAATCCTTATTGTATTAACATCAGCATAGTCTTATGGGAAATCGTCTCCCCATCCGGTTGCCTTAATATCTTCAATAGGAATTTTGTAGCTCTCAGGAACAGTATACTTCACCATGTAGTCGAACTTCCCACTTGGCTGCCCCAAGGTATCCCATGTTTCTGGTACAGTTTCGCTCACATCTTCGATCTTCAGTTTCTTAGACATGTATTCACACAAATTCTCCACAGGGGATGGTTTCAGAAATAGCACTTCGCGGTTATCCATCATGCACTGAATACGTCTTCTCAACCAATCACATCCGTCAGGCGCAGATGGGCACCAACGACAATTTTCTGGGCATCCTGGATTGAAACCGGCTTGCAACAAATTCTTATTAATAGTCATTAGAGGAATAGTCAAGTCGTCTATATTAAAAACATAAGAATTCTTGTCAATAACATTGGAACTTTTGCCATGGTAGGCATTGGTGCGTTGATCACATTCGAAGTCTCGACAGGAGGATCAAACTCAATCTCTTTAGCTTCAATCATGTCTTGAATTTTGTTCTTCTGAGCCCAACAATCGTCAGTGTTATGCCCTGGGCTGTTGGAGTGGTAAGCACACTTTGCATTAGGATGGTATCTCGGAGAGGAAGTATTGATGTTTTGAGGAGGATCCCTCAAGGTAATCAGCTCTGCTTTCAACATGTGTTGCAAGGCTTGTGACAATGGCATGTTGATCTTCGTAAGCTGTCTTCGTGGCGCGTTCTAGTTACGTGGGTTGTCTCGCTGAGGTTGTGCTGATGTAGGATTGGAGATCACAACTGCCCCCACAGATTGAGCACGGTCGGTCTTGGCTCGGCTTTTCTGACCATACACAGCATTGGCTTCTTTCTTACCACCAAAAGATCTCTTCGCATCATTTGATGACGACTCTACTTGAATCTTTTCGCTCTTGATACCAGCCTCAATGCGTTCTCCTGTCAATACAAGCTCGGTGAATCCGGCTGAAGAGTTTCCAATCATATGATTGAAAAATAGGTATGTCAGTGTTCCCATAAACATATCAACCAACTCCCTATTGGACAAGGGTGGCTGAACTCTGCCTGCTAGATCTCTCCATTTCTAAGCATACTATTTGAACTTCTCATCACGACCCATAGACATGCTTTGTAATTGCATGCGAGTGGGTGCCAATTCAGCACTGTACTCATACTGCCTATAGAAAGCATCCGCTAAGTCGCTCTAGGTACGAATATTGTCACTCTCTAGGTGATAATACCACTCCAACTGAGTTCCGGCTAAACTCTCTTGAAAATAAAGAATCCACAACTTTCTGTCATCGGTGTGGGGGTTGATCTTCTGAACATAGGACTTCAAATGCAGCTTCGGACAAGAAATGCCATCATACATGGCAAAAGTAGGAACCTTGAACTTGTGAGGAATCACCACACCAGGAACAAGACTCAGGTCATCAAAATTCAACCCTGACATTTTTAGATTTTCCACAGCATTCAAACGGTCTTCAAGTTGCTTGTATTTGTCATCTTCAAAAGAGTACTGATCATTCTCATAGTCCTCTTCCTTCTTCTCAGGCTCACGCTGGTCTTCTTCGTTGCCCTTGACACTTCCCTCTGTTTTGACACTTCTGTCTGAGAACTCTATCCGGTTGACCACTCTAGGACCACCTTTGTGACGTGTGCCCATGTTGAGAACACCAATGACCTTCTACTTTTTCTGTTGATGAGCTTCTTCAGATCTTCTTGGCCTTGGACCAAGCTGGTGAACATCTCTTGGAACTGAGCATTCTGAACCTGGAGATCTTTGACAGTCTGTTCAAGAGCCATTTCTGCTAAAATAAATAGCGAGGAAATGACAAAAACCGATCTTCAATGTACCTGTTATGCAATGTTATGATATGATATGTGATGTTTATGCAAATGCAATGCAATGTTTTCAAGGACCTATAGGAATTTAAATTTGTTAAACAAGCATGAACAAACTTTATTAGTTTCTTTTTATTCTCTTTTTCTCTCCTTTTTTTTAAGTATAAAAAATAATTCAGGGAAATAAAATAACAAATTCCTAAAGCTCTAGGTCTCCCATGGGCGCTTCCTCTTGGTGTTGAAGTAGGCATTGATGTTCCGCTCCTCGTGAAGTAGCTTGGTCAACTCTAGTACCTTCTTCTCACTTGCGTAGCATTGAGCTTCGAATGTATCCCTTTCTTCTTTGAGCTGAATCCAGGATCTCTTCAAGTCTTCAAAATAAGTAGGCATGTCGGGATGGAGAATAGTATAGGGTACGTCACCTATAGCAACAGGTTCCATAATTACTGGTAACACGGGTGTAAATGGCATCATGATGTTTTGAGCTCGAGCTCGCACCCATTTGAGGTAAGGTTCCCAAGGAATGGAGCTTTGGAGCGCCAAAGTCTTGGTATCAAACTTCTTTACCATGCCCCAAGCGTGTATGAACCTTCGGCGGTAATTCTAGAGATCGTGGTTGTAGTCGAATACAATATCTTGGAGAAGCATATCATGAGGACCATCTCTTCGAGCATAACCAAACTGACGTAGAGCTAGAGAAGGATTGTAAGTGATACCTCCCCTTATGCCAAGGAGTGGTACATTAGGGAATTCCCCACAACGCTCAATTAATGTGAAGTCCTTTTGAGAGAAAAGACACCAATAGATATCTGAATGAGAAAGTGACGTTAGCCTTTGAGACCACTTCAATCTTTGTTCATTCTTCAATACTGATGGAGGAAGGTGTGAAATAAACCACCTAGAAAGTAACGGTATGCAACACATGAGAGTTCCTTGTCTTTTGATGGTACGAGTGTGGAGAGAATGTAGAATATCTCCAAGTAAGGTAGGCACAGGATTGCGAGTAAGGAATATCTTGATGGCGTTCACGTCTATGAGCTGATCTGAATTAGGAAATAACACCAAGCCATAGATTAGCAAGGCCAAGATGTCTTTGAATGCTTGGAAACTCATAGCTTTGAGGAATTCTCGGGCTTTCTTCATCAGGAACTTGGCAAGTAAACCCTTAATTCCACTTCTGGTTTCCCAATTGGCTTCAATGTCTGAGCGCTTTAGGTGTAGCGTTGATGCAATGTCTTCGTACCTAGGAACCTTTCCTAAACCGGTGAATGGCATTTGATCAAGAATAGGTATCCCAAGTAGCTTAGAGAATTCTTCCAAGGTAGGAACCAACTGATAATCTGGGAATGTAAAGCAATGGTGTTTCGGATCGAAGAACTGGAATAAGACATGCATCATATCTTCTTCAAAACCGGAGATAACCAAGTCAAGTAGATAACCATGTCTTTTGATGAACTGAGCATGATCGGGATCTCTGAAACCAATTCCTTGAGCTGAGAAGGTATGCCCATGAAGTTGATTCGGATAGTCTTCCTAAAAGCCATAATCCCTACAAAACAAAGCAAAGATAAATCCCTAGGTCCTTGAAATAGTTAGAAATGATATGCAATGCGATGGTGTCATGATGTCATGTTTAGCAAGCACAAACAAATCACACAATGAGCCTAGGTTTAAGGCTTGCATGAGGTATAGGTGATTACCCTACCAAAGTTTGAGTTGGTTCATCCTGTCCTATAATAGTAACCAGATTCTAGGAATCTCATATCATTGATCTTTCTCGTAGGCATTTATTTCAATACGACTACCAAGTGGTCGACCGAAAATATCCCAAAGTCTGATCTTAATGAGTGTAGCATCGAGTATCAACCAACCTCGGTCTACACCAAAGCCGGCCATCTCACTACCTTCTAATGGCCATGATGGGTCAATTAGGGTTCTAAAAGTTTAGTTAGTGCTGATGACACCATGTAGAAGCCAAATACTATCCTCAACATAGAAATGAAGAGTATCAGGACATCCAAAGTGTCACACTAACGTAGCCATCATGTTGACCGTTTTGGTACCGCCTAGCAGTTGCATGACGATATATTGCTACTTACCTAAGGAAACCTAGATCCGGGTGTAGGATCTCCCACAAATATAATACCAAGCAACCCTTAAGATAAAGCATACAAGTCAAGGAAAGCGTAAAAATGATCTAGAAATCCCTAAGGTATTCTCTCTTTTAGGGTGTCTCCCAGTGATCGCCCGATTACGTGATACGGTGGTGACTTTGAGATTTTGTTTTGCTTTTTATACATAAATGTTGCGGATAGAAAAGTTGCCACCGACTTTTCTTTTATCCAATTAAGGGAAGGTGAAAAGAGCAGGAAAGAAACGTTAGATTTTGAGTAAGGGAGAAGGTTATGAAAAGGGAAGGTATTAGTACCCCTTTTCATCCGTAGTTTTCTACGGGCTCTTAGTTGCTCTTAGCTCATTTTTAAAAATTGCTTTCTGTGTGTTTGATAAATGTTTTGAAAAGGCATTTCGCTTTGAATTTGTAATGATTCATGTAGGAATGTATACAAAGTGTTTGGAAATGTTTTGTTTTAAAAAGTGTTTGAACTTTGACAAAAGTGTGAGGTGTGAAAAGTATTTTGATAGAGCTAGCAACTAAAAGTCTTATTACCTACCCAGAACGGTCGTTTTCGTGTTGTTTTACGTTCCTTTAGAATAGTGCTATCCATACCATTAGTTGGTAGGTAACCCTATTCGTTGGATGTAGAAGGGACATTCGAATGGACATTGGATGGTCATAGAAGGCAACTTGTAGGAGTATCGTAGCACATTCGGAGGGACGATCATCACTTTTCGTAGGCAACAATCGAGGGACGAGACCATGTATTCGTAGGCGACATCGTGGTCCTATGATCTTTGTATCGAAGGGACTATGATGATTTGTTTGTAAACAGCGGTGCTAGGATACCTCGTTCGGGGACTTGACCATTTATTTGAAGAGCGAGAGAATTACCCTAAGGGTGCATGTCTGAAAAGAGTATGTTGAATTCGGATATTTATCTTGAAATTAGAAGTGATCTACGTTCATTTTTATCTTGCCATACACGCCTAGTTACTAACAGTTTATAGGGTGCGGAAAGTAAATTGCGGAAAGTAAATGTCCTACGCTATTACATGACTTTGGGGCAGTTACATAATAGGAGTGTGGAAAGTAAAAGTCCTAATTAAACTATTACATCCCATGAGCAGATACATAATATTTGAAAAGAATGCGAGAAAATAAATCCTAACTATTACACCGATGGCGGATACATAATAATCGGAAAATATGAGAAACTCGCATAAGAGGAAAAATGTTAGTAAAAATAAGATTTTTGAATGAGGAAAAAGATTTTAGGTTAGTAATGTTGATTAAATGATAGAGTGATTTTTTAGGAATTTTTTAGATCGTTTTTGATAATAAAAAGAAATTAAAAGTCAATTTAATGGTTAATTAGCAATTAATTAAAATATGCATGCAAAAATATTAATTTTAATGTAAAAAATTAAATAAGTATTTTTTTTGATTAAAATGCAAAAGCAAAATATTTTTGGTGATTTTTAAATGCATGATAAAAATATTTGAAGATAAATTAAATTAGAATGAAAATATTAAAAAGAAAATAAGAAAAAGGTGTTAGTTTGGAAAACTATTAAAAAGGAAATTTTCATGCCAAGGATCGAACCCAGGACCTCCTGGAGAAACCACAAGCGCGTTGCCAACTGAGCCAAGTGTACTTGGTGTTATGAATCTGCAAGCAATGTATTATAAAGGAAAACGTGTCATATTTTTGTAATTTCAAAACACAGTCAAGCGTGGGCCCCAGATATTAACGTATGAGCGAATCGGATTGCTCCATCTTGCCACGCATGCCTCGCCAGGGTCAAATGAGTCGGCGCGGGCCACAGCTCGGTCGTCTTCTCCGTCACCAAAATCCCAAACACGCAAATCGCAAATTAAAGCTTAGGGTTAAGGCTACTACCCCTAAATCGGGGTCTGCGAATCCAATGGTGACCTCCGTTTGGCCTGAAATAACCTGTAAATTGAGTTTCGAAGCAAGCAGTTCAAAAAACGTAGCAATGGCAGTTTGTGTTTTCTACGTTTAAGCTTACATGTAATGCCTCAAACACGTTCTAATGGATATCCTGAGTTCACACAAACAATCAAAAATAGTTAATGATGCATGAATTATAAAAATTGAAATCAAGAAGAATGCCAAACCGGTGAGAGCTATGGAGCACGATCTGGAAGGCTTTGGCTTCGTGTAAGGGTTGGGAATGATTGTTGGGATGCCTAGGAACACATTGAAAGGCTTGAAATACCTTGAAAGTTGTTGGAAAAACAAATTCGATTTTGGCAACTTTGTGAAAAATTTGAGTGAATTAGGGTTGCTTCAAGAGGCTAGGGTTTCGTCCTTTGGTCTTGTAAATGTGTTGTGTATTTATAGGGCAAGAGATTGGAGCAAAAAGAATGCAAAACGATATGGCTTCGAATGCAAAAATATTTTTCCTTCAATTTTCATCAAATCTTTCCAAAATTTGATTTTCTCTTCCTTGCATGAGTTTGCACGAATTTGGCACGTCTTGTGGGCTTCCTTGGTCCTCAAGTTTGATAGAAATCCAACCCAACTTGCTTTACACCTTGTTTTTATATTTTATTTAATTTAAATTTGAATTAAATGCTTTTAAATTAAAAAATAAATTAAAAAACAAATCAAAAAAAATAAGAAAAGGTCGTGGCAAGGCATCAAGAGGTCTTGAATAATATTATGATCAAGTTTGGATCATAAAATTATAAGCCCATTTGAAAAAATTTGGATTTTGACAAGTATCTCTCTTTGTGCACGTCTTCAAAAATGCCCAACTTTTGCAAGGTGTATCTTGCTCAATTTTTAACATTTTTGGGTGTTCTTGGACTTTTTAGAAAGCTCTGGATGTCTTCTAAACAAACTCTTTGGTTTCATATCAATTTGAGTTTCCATTCTCAATAACACTTCTTTACAAAAAGTTGACTTTTTGTTGACTTTGAAAAGGACCTGTAATGTTTTGATCCATATCTTCCAAATGAAGCATTTTCTAACCCTGCTTGTGCGACATGAAGTTGTAGAGAATTGAATTTCCTTCAAAATGAGCTTTGGTGGGAAAATGTCTGATAAAGTATGAGAAAGTTATGCTCAGTCAAAGTTCAGTTGACTTTTCCTTCAAAAACCCTAATTTGGAAAGTTTGACTTTTGACCAAATCTTGACTTTTCTTGATGAATCATGATCAACCCTTGATCAAATGATGAATATTACTTCAAATTGAGGATGTTGACCAAAAATCATGAAGTTTGACTGTATGTTGACCACAGTTGACTTTTTGTCCAATACAACTAATTTTCAACCATCTGAGCAATTGTTTGAGGAAACTTGACTTGTAAGGTTTGAAACTTGACATGGAGATTCTTTGAAGCATATGATGAGGCATGACGATCACTGGAGATGTTGGAATTCCATCTTGATCTGAGGATAGCCAAACCCTAGTTTAGGTTGATTGCTTAGGAGAAGGTTTGTCTGGTCAACCCTTGGGAAATCCTTGAGTATGGATATGAGAAATGTCTTGAGAAGTAAGAGGGAAAATTTTGGGGTATGACAACTGCAACAACCACGATCTCGAGTTCAGCGAAGGTTCATTACGCTTGGGGCATGGTAAGTGATACCAAGACTTTGGGACACCAAACTCCTTCCTTGAGACACCTCAAATGGGTGCGAGTTCAAGCTCAAAACCTCATGATGTCGTTTACACCCGTGTTACGGTTATGGAACCTTGTTGCTATAGGTGACGTCTTTATGTCTGGTGGCCCGACTTTGTAGGATTTGTATACAAATGTGCGGATAGCAAGAGTCGCCATCGACTTTTCTTTTATCCAATTAAGGGAAGGTAAAAGTGAGAAAAGACCTTCATTAGATTACGAGTAAGGAGAAGGTTATGAAAGGGAAGGTATTAGCACCCTTCCATACATTATCTACGGGCTCTTAGTTGCTCTTAGATCACTTTAAAATTGCTTTCTGTGTGTTTGAAGAAAAATGTTTTGAAAAGGCATTTCGCTTTGACTTTGTAATGATTCATGTAGGAATGTATACAAAGTGTTCGGAAATGTTTCATTTTGAAAAGTGTGAGGTGTGAAAAGTATTTTGATTAGAGCAAGCAACTAAAAGTCTTATTACCTACTCAGAATGGTCGTTTTCGTGTTTATTTTACTTTCCTTTAGAATAGTGTTATCCATACCATTAGTTGGTAGGTAACCCTATTTGTTGGATGTAGAAGGGACATTCGAAGGGACATCAGATGGTCATAGAAGGCAACTTGTAGGAGTATCCTAGCATTCGAAGGACTATCATCATTTTCGTAGCGACAATCGAGGTCAAGATCATGTATTCGGAGGCGACATCGTGGGTCTTATGATCTTTGTATCGAAGGGACTATGATGATTTATTTTGAAAGCAACAAT
This sequence comes from Vicia sativa, assembly GCA_021764765.1. Taxonomy (NCBI): domain Eukaryota; kingdom Viridiplantae; phylum Streptophyta; class Magnoliopsida; order Fabales; family Fabaceae; genus Vicia; species Vicia sativa. The sequence goes on along the minus strand of CM038794.1, from coordinate 22,632,030 downwards.
GCTAGAATACCTACGTTAGGGACATGACCATTTGAATTAAGTAAAACCAAGAGAAATTACCTAAAGGTGCATGTGTGAAAAGTGTGTCAATTTAGATATTTTATCTTGCAAATTAGAGTGAGCTATTGTTCAAATTTATCTTGCCATACACGCCTAATTACTAAGGTTTATAGGATGTGGAAAGTAAATGCGGAAATGTAAAGTGTGGAAAGATAAATCCTCGCTATTACAGGCTTTGGGCGGATACATAATTTAAACTGCGGAAAATAAAGCCCTAATTAACTATTACATCCCATAAGCAATTACATAATTTGAAAAAAGAAAAGCGATAAAAAGAAATGCAAAGAAGCAGGATAACACAGTGAAAAGATGAGAAATCTGAGGAAATCGATCAAGAGAAAAATGTTAGCTAAAATAATAATTTTTTAATGAGAAAAATATTTCATGCTGGAAATAACATTAATATGCTAAAATAATTTTTTGGAGGTAATTTAACAATTAAAAATCAATTAAAAGTGATTTAAATGATAAATTAGAAATAAAATTAAATATGCATGCAAAATAATATTTTTTAATTTTATAAATTAAATAAACATTTTCTGAAAAATAATGCAAAAAGAAAAATATTTTTTGATGTTTTTTAATGCATGATAAAAATTATTGAAATTAATTAAAATAACATGAAAATATTAAGAAAATAAGAAAAATATGAAAAAGTTTGCAAACATGTAAAAAATCAAATGCCATGGCCAGGGATCGAACTCAGGACGTTGCTTTCACACCCCCACGCCTTTACCATCGAACCAAGCAGCACGGTGTTTGAAATCCGGGCGAATGAATTGTATGCAGGTGTCGCTCCATGATTGCCAGAATCACAGCGCCAAGAACTTCATCGTTCTCATTTGAATTAAGGAATTTTGTGGTCTCGGTCTGACGCTATAGCCACAATTCTCAAAATCTCATACACATAATATAAATGAGTTGTGAGTACATGAATCGATTGGAAATCACATTCTAAACACAATGGTGATGATCTTTTGGTCCAATTTAACCGATTTAAGGAAACCCTAATTCGGTTTAGAAAACCCTAACAATGGCATATTTCGATTCAGGCCATGGAAACTCAATTAGATTGTCCAGATAGCTTGCAAACTTTGTTCTAAACACAAAACAATCATTAAAACACATTAATAATGCATGATAAACAGAATTCAATTTTTGAAACAGTAAGAACAAACCAAATCGTGATTTCCTGATTCTTGATGCTTTTGAACAATGTAAAGGTCTGGATCGATTCAGGAGGTATCAAGGAATGTGTTTGGATGCTTGGAATCAATGGAATCGATCTAGAACTGTGGCTGCCAGTAGCTTGTGAAGCACGGTTTTTGAGTTGAATAAGGTTCCTCAAGCGGTTTTCTACCCTAATTGTGTGGCATGTATTGTATATATATAGTAGATGGAATTGGGTGATTTGAGAAAGAATTAATCATCAATCAATGCAAAATATATTTGATTTTGTACAAATCAAATTTCTCTTTTTGATCAATTTCAATCAAATTCTTGCCATATCCAATCAAATTTCGAAATTTGTTGGCTTTATTGGGTTGCTTGGATCTCAAGGAAGAGAGAAAAATCAAATTTGTAATTAATTTTGATTTTATACCTTATTTTTGAATTTAATTTGTATTTAAATGAACAAAATCTAAATTAAACAGAAAAATAAAATAAAAATTCGTGGCATTGGGCTTGGATATTCCTAATTGTATAAGGAACAAGTTTGGATGAGGAAAAAGTAAGCCCATTTGCAAAAAAATTTTTTAGAAGTATCTCTCTTTGTGCACTTCTTCAAAATTGCCCAACTTGTGAATGGTGTATCTTGCTCAGTTTTCCATATTTTTTAGTGTTCTTGGACTTTTTGGAAAGCTCTAAGAATCGTCTAACCAACCTCTTTGGTTTCATCTCAATTTGAGTTTCCATTCTCAATATATCTTCAAAACAAAATGTTGACTTTTTGTTGACTTTGAAAAGGACCTGTAATGTTTTGATCCATACCTTCCAAATGAAGCATTTTTTGAACATTCTTGTGAGACATGAAGTTGTAGAGAATTGAATTTCCTTCAAAACAAGAGGTGGTGGAAAAATTTACGAAAGTATGAAGAAGTTATACCAGTCAAAGTTTGGTTGACTTTTCACTAGAAACCCTAATTTAGAAAGTTTGACTTTTGAGCAAATCTTGAGTTTTCTTGATGAATCATATCCACCCCTGATCCAATGATGAATTTTAACTTCAAAATGAGGATGTTGACCAAAAATCATGAAGTTTGTTGTATGTTGACCACAATTGACTTTTTGTCCAATCTGTTGATTTTCAACCATCGAGCAATTGTTTGAAACTTGACTTGAGGGCTTGAAACTTGACATGGAGAATCCTTGAAGCATATGAGGAGGCATGATGACCATTGGAGATGTTGGAAATCCATCTGGATATGAGAATTGCCAAACCCTAGTTTGGGTTGATTGTCTAGGAGGGGGTTTGTTTGATCAACCCTTGAGGAATCCTTGAGCATGGATGTATCAGATGTCTTGAGGAATAAGAGGGCAAATTTTGGGGTATGACAGCTGCCCCTGTTCAATCTTCTTGTACTGGTGATGATGCGGGAATGGGCTTACAGATGCCATTTGGAGAAGGCGGAGACCTTGTTAGGGAATGAGTCGTACGCTAGACTCGGGATTGTTGTCTGAATAGGAGAATTGATGGGGATGGGCTTAAGATGCCATCTGGAAAGATCAATCTTTGAGGGTGAGCCATCGCTGGGCTCATAGATGTCACAGAAATGAAAGAAGCATGGGGATGGGCTTAAGATGCCATCCGGAGGGAGTCGTACGTTAGACTTCGTGCTCATCTTTGGATGAAGTTGTTGGTTCGTATTGATTTTTAACCAAATATGCAGCATTCTGAAAGTGGAGATATGTCGATAAGTAGTCAGAGATGGGCTTAAGATGCCATTCAAGGCAACCGAGTCGTCCGCTAGACTCTGTAGTTGCTGCTGATAATAAGAAGGAGTCAGAATACATCTTCGTGCAGATTACTCTAAGGGGATAGTACCTGGCAAAGTGTGGACAATTTCCCTGTTGTGCATCGGGTGTTGGACCACTGCCTATTATCGGAGGATAACTTGTGATCGTTCGGATAGGGTTTCCCGTCTAGCTTCGGGTATTAATCCTGGATCCGTTGTCGGAGGACAACGAGGGTGGTCGTTCAGATAGTTTTCCCGTCTGGATTCGGGTCTTAATCTGGACGGTTGTCGGAGGACAACTAGGGGCGGTCGTTCAGATAGTTTTCCTGTCTGGATTCGGGTATTAACCTTGGACCTGTTTGCGTTAGAAGTGACTTTCACCTGTTTTGGAGAAAACAAGAGAAACTTTGATAGAATATTGATTAGTCTTATGCAAAGTATGATGCATGATGATGCATATGACATATGCATATATTATGACTTTATGAAAAATGTATGAATGATAGATGTTGTGGTATTTCAAAACATATCCATCTTGAAGAAGATCACGGATGTTACCTTGGAGATTCGACTTACATTTGAGGATGCGATCCACGAGAAGAGAAACTTTGATTCCTCCGGTGCACTATCTGACCAAGTCTTGGGCCTAGATATTGTTGAGGATGGTAGAGATCGAGAAACACGTTGTTGAGGATCTCATACACAGACCCTGCTGGGGAGAGCCTGGGAGGTGCTCTACTGGGGATCTTGCGTGTAAATCCTGCTGGAGAGTATTTGAAAAAGTTGCTGGGAGACCAGGCTAGAAGGATCTGGAGCCCGTTGTAATCTCTGACTGGGGAACAAAAGGTGTAGGTTTCCTCCAATGCACTATCTGACCAAGTTTCAGGTCTGGTCGATGCTGCTGGAGAAAGGGAATTCTCGAGAAATATCTTGTTGGGGATACCTTTACTGGGGATGAAGTGTTATTGCTCGAAGGTGGGTGCAATCTGGTTAAGTTGAGTGGAATCACTACTTGGGGATTCTCCTCTACTCCGCCGGGGGAGGTTTGTTTTGAGCAATTCCTCTGTGGGGATCATGCTCTGCGGGGAAAATGTTTTGGTGACTTTCGTCGTTGAAGCAACTCGATTTTCAAAAATCTTTTTAATTCTCGAAAACTAGTGAAATCGCCACCTAATTTTATTTGTTCTAAAAAGAACGGGAAAATATAGATAAAACCCAAAACAAGCGGATAAGGCGGTCTACGTGACCGAAAAAGTGGGATCGGGAGTCGGTTATGTAAGGGGAAGGTATTAGCACCCCTTACATCCATCGTACTCGATGGGACCCATTTAATTCTACGCATTTGTGTGTGTGTTTGCTAAGTTATGAATACCAAAGGAAAAGAAATTGTTTGTTATTATTTTGAGTTTAACACGGTTTTGAACATGGGCCTACATATTCCCTTGTGCAATGGGAAAGTCAAAACTCTGTAGTTCCTCTTAAAAAGGCTTTAAGTTTGTTGTATTGATTTTATAAGAAAAATCGTGCATTTAGACATTTCAAATACTTTGAACTAGGACTTGTTTTGTTTGTTTGAAAAGCTTAAGTCCTCGTTCGTATTTGAAACGACTATTACACTCTCTTTATCACGAAAGAGTTTTTATGATCGTATGAGCGATAAAAGGATTTGAGTGAGTTGAATTGTTTTTATGTGGATGAAAAGTACCGAACAACGAGGCTAGCGTCTCACGATTCAAATACTAGAAACCGAGGGCGAGTTATAGAGTCGTCTATCACCCAAAAAAGATTTTCTTATGAAAGAATGAGGTGAAACGAGTTCCACGTTGTTTAGGAGTCTTTAAGCCACAGGTCTAGCGTCCAACGACTTAAAGACTAAAGTTCATTTAGGACAAGTTTTTAAGCAACTGGTCTAGCGTCCAACGACTTAAAAACTTGTATTTTATTATGAAAAAGAATTTTTGAAAAGACACTCGACATTGGATCGAGGTTTGGAATTGTAATTATGAAAGTGTTTTAGATGTGGTTCGGTAACGGACCGGAAGAGAAAGAATGATTCGGGTTGAATTGTTTTTTATGCGGGTGAAAAGTACCAAACAATGGGACTAGCATCCTACGATTCAAATACTAGAAACCCGAGGCAGCTTGCAGTCGTCTATCACCCAAAAGTTTTCTTGAGAAAAAAAGTGAAGTGAAACGAGTTCACGTTATTTAGGAGTCTTTAAGCCACAGGTCTAGCGTCCAACGACTTAAAGACTAAAGTTTGTTTGGTTACAAGTTTTTTAGCAACTAGCTATCGTCTAACGACTAAAAACTTGTTCTTTATTATGAAAAAGGTTTTGAAAATGCACTCGACGTTGGATCGAGGTTTGAAATTAAATGCGAAGGTATTACGTCGCGTCTTGAGATGGAATAGAAGCGGGTTAATTTTAAATTTAATTGTGTGCAATGTGTACATTGGTGAATATTTGCTGAATGAGTAAATAACGGACAAAATACCAATCAATACAATCGGAAATTTAAATAATTATTAGAGATGATTTTTACATTTGATGAAAAATCGGCTAATAGTTTAATCGATAAATCATCAAATAAAAACTATAAGTATCCAATAATTATTTAGTACATACAATGAGAATATTATTCGATAAAATAAATTAAATGAAATAGAATAAGTTCGAGAAATAGCACGGAATGCCGTGATTACGGGCGGTGCGAAGAAATCCATCGGATCTTTGACTATTCATAAAATTCATCGTATTCAAGCGATTTGAGTGCATCGGATCTTTCTTCTTGAAAAATGCTCCAACCGGCCCAAGTGACATATTATTTATCAATTACAAATTAAATGAACATTTTTTCTTAAAATGAAATTACTAATAATAATAAAACAAAGGAGAAAGTTTTTATTGAAAATACAAGGTGGTGACACTTGTCACCACCAGATTTTATGAAATAAAATAGAAATAAAATAAATTTGTTGTTTTTTTATATATTTAAGAAAAAGAAAAGAAAAAAAATGGAAAGAATTAATTATGAAAATATAAAAAAATGCCCAAGTGGGCAAGAACAGGCATCAGATGAACCCGCGTTCATCTTCCTCTCTCACGCGTACTCTCAAACCCTCGCCCTCGTCTCTCTCGCGTTTGGGTTTCTCTTTGCCGTGTCCTGGGTGAGTCTGTCACCGTCGCCGATTCCTCCGTTCACCGTCGCGATTTCCGCTTCTATCCTCTCTCGATCGGCGCGATTCTCTCTCACTCTCACGGCCGCGCTTATGGGTTTCTCACCGTTCTTCGCCGCGATCGCTCTCATCTCTGTTGCATGTTGACCGATTGGATTTGGAACTCGATGGGGTTGGAACTCTAGCTGTTGGAATCGACCCCCTTTCGTAGCTTCCGGGTGAGACCGTTCTTCACTTCCTCTTCTTCTTTCTCTATTTCAGAACATGATTTCTGAAAACCTTGCTTTACGAGGGTGTTTGGAGTGCAGAAAATGATGAGTATATGTTGATGTTTTTACGGGTTTGGGACTTTTTCTGGTTTTCTTGTATCGTAGAACAGATACCTGCTTGATCTTTTCTGGTTTTGGGAATAAGGGTTTTGGAATGGGTAGTCTTTTTTACAATCGTTTGGTTTTTTCTTTGAATGCCCTGTGGAAAAATTTTTCTCTGTCTTCTCAACTGATGGCCTCCTGTTCTTTTTTTAACTGATGAGATCAGATCCTATGTGTTAAAATTTATCTCTCTATTCTCAAAACATGATGGACTCTTGTGTTAACTGATGGCTTCAAAACCTTTCTTCCTTTTTCTGATGACTTCTGGTCTTTATATTTCTTGTAACAGATGCTATTCTTGATCCTCCCTCTCTTTTTCCTGATATCTCTTAAGAACAGATACTATCAGGTCTTAGTCTAACAGGTTTCCTGCTCTATTACTATCATCAAAACTGCTTTTAACCCTTTTCACCTTTGGGTGAAAACCTGACTTTGAATTTTCCTTTTCCCTTTCCATGTTAATGCTGCTATGTATTGCTTGTATAATTTGGCTTGCTCTTTTGTCCTATTGGTTTATCATCCACTGCTCTGTTCTCGATTTTCTCAATTGTCCTGTTGGATAACCCATCTGCTATATGGTTCTTGTATTATGAGTATTATACGCTCTTTGACTTTAGCTTGCTTACTTCTTATCTTAATCATACTGCTCTTTTTGCCTTGGGATATAAGCCATGAGCCGTTATGCTGCCGGAATTGAAATTATCGCCTTAATACTAGATTGTATGCTTATTGCCTTTCTTTGGTTTAAAGCGAATCATCGCTATTGTATGCTGCCCGGAATGCTTGTTCGTGAACCGGGTCAGCCCGTGATTTGCGAGCAAGTGTTCTTCGCCGATGATTAATCTCCAAGATTATGAGGCTTGTCGTTTGAATACCTGATTCCTGCCTAACCGCCTAATGATGATGTTGTGACAAAAGAAACAATCTTCTGATATTTTCTTGCGTTTTCGTTTATGTTTCAATTATGTTTTGCAAATTCTAATCCGTGCTTGTTTCTTTGTTTCATGTGGAGAGATGATGAGGATGGCATGGCGATGAAGAACATGAATGAAGAACATGGATAGAGCTGCTTGAAGATGGTGACAATTCGAAGACACCGCTATAATAGTTTTCTTAGGATTTAGGATCTTCTTTTGTAGAACCTTGCAAATTAAGAACATGCTTGTAACAAATCCTTTCTTTGTAAAATTCAACATAAGACTTGAATGAATGAAATTCGAAATTCCAATTGCCAATGTCGATAATAGTTTTAGGACTTGTGAGTTTGAGATGAAACATCATGAATTTGTAACAACAAATCTTGTAGTTTGGAATTGATACCAATGTAAACCTTATTTCATAATCTGAATAGATGTTGAACAATTCCACCATTACTTGTAACAATTATTATTTAGTAATTTTACCTTGAATCGATACTTGCAAATGTCACAAGCTGTACAACTCATAAAATTGTCGTAACATTGTAGCAACTCGAAACAAAATACTCGAAGCTTTTCCTTTGTACCTCTTGAATCTTGTAATATAATTGTTCTCTTGAATTTGAATGAGATTTGAGCGTTGAATGAACAATATTACTCTTGCACCTTAAATCTCTTGCCATGGTATTTGTAAGAACAAATTTCTTTTACAATAAACTTCCATAGAACAAATGGCATTATTCCATCCCCACCTCGAAATTCTAAATGAACTAGAATGAAGTTATTCTTGAAACTTGAGTTAAAAAGAAACCAATACGAACTTCTTTTGAATTTGAGTTAAGTGTCCACCATTCTAAACAAAGCGACAAAGCCAGCAGTAGCCACTTTAAAAAATCCAAACCTTGCCAATGATATTTTTGAGGCGATATTCATCCGATTCTTAATCAACCTCCATTGGTAGATAAAACATCAACAAAAATGCGCACATATGAAACTTTTAATCATAAACCAACGAATGATTTTGCTCCAAACTTTTAATCGATGCAAAGCGAAACATACGAGCATCCGAGAAATACCGAGTTATTCATCCCCGATCCATGCATATTTTCTTTCAAAGAAACCCATAGATGATGATGACAAGCGGAATGACGTCGTTGTACAACCTTAAAGTCAATGGAGAAAATCATAGTGACCAAGAAACTCAATCTCGAATGAATACAAGAGCCCCTTATATTAATTGTCAACATAACTAAATTTCATATTCTTTGAAAAGCTTGACAAATTAGCCACAATTTTATAAAAATAAGCGGAGGGTAAATTTTGGGTGCGGCGATCATCATCTCAATTCACAGGCACTGTAATTGCTTTGTTATGTTTACTTTTAGCATGTTTGCAAATAGATTTTATTGTCGGATGCATATAATCATTCAAAGCAAGCGTTGGACTTTATGCAAACAACAACGCAAAATTGTAAAGAAAAAACTTGTATTTATTTGAAATGTGGCGTATGGGCCAAGTGGTTTGTACACAAAGAAAAGTAAAAGCTATGCGAAACAATCTCGTTAAGTTCCAACTATGCTAGTACTCATATATTTCAACTATCTCATCTCCTTTGTTAGAAAGTGAGTGAATTGATTTTCTCCATTTGAATCTTGAATCTTGATAGTAGTCTATAGATAGGTGATACGGGCGAGCATAGTCGTGCGCTTAAATCTAACTTTTGCCTAGACCGCCTTTCGGGTTTTCGGTCTCGGATACCCTTTTCCCAAACCGCCTTTTTAGGTTTCGACTTGCCGGGTGTACATCTTTTGTATATATCCTTAATTTTGCCCGAACCCTTTTGGTTCGCGGGATGCTAATTTTTGCCTAGGTTAAATCGACCTAGCGGGTCTCTTTATCGTAGTATTTTTTGACTATGTTTGCGTTCACGGGGTGTGGGAAGTCTTCACCATCCATGGTGCTAAGTATCATAGCTCCGCGGAAAATCATCTTGACTACAAATGGTCCCTCGTGGGTGGGAGTCCATTTGCCTGGGATCACCTTGTGGAAGAATGATCGCTTGACTACTAGATCACCGACTTGATAAACTCGGTGCTTGACCTTCTTGTTAAATGCTCTGATCATTCGCTTCTGATAGATCTGTCCATGGCAGACGGATGCGAGTCGTTTCTCATCAATCAGGTTAATCTGGTCAATGCGAGTCTGGACCCAATCGTCTTCGCCTAACTCTGCGTCCTGGAGGACTCTGGTTGAGGGCATCTGAACCTCGATTGGTAGGACTACCTCTATACCATATACAAGCGAGAAGGGGATTGCCCCTGTTGATGTTCGTACTGTAGTGCGATAACCATGAAGAGCAAATGGTAACATCTCATGTCAATCTTTGTAAGTCACTTTCATTTTCTGTATAATCTTCTTAATGTTCTTGTTGGCGGCTTCCAGCGTAGCCATTCATCTTAAACCGATAGGAGAAGAGTTGTGATGCTTGATCTTGAACTGCGTGCAGAGTTCAGTGATCATTTTGTTGTTGAGATTAGAACCGTTATCTGTGATAATCCTTTCAAGAGTGCCATATCGACAGATAAGATTGTGCTTGATGAATCGAGCCACGACATTCTTGTAACGAATCACGAGCGAGGCTGCCTCTACCCACTTGGTGAAATAATCAATTGCCACAAGGATGAAATGATGTCCGTTGGGCTGTGGGCTTGATTTCTCCGATCATGTCAATGCCCACATTGCAAAGGCCAAGGGCTATTAGAACATTCAGTCTTGGAGAGTCGTGCACTTTATGCATAAATCGGCATTTGTGACAAGATCGAGCATAAGCGGTGACAATCGACTTCCATGGTGGACTAGTAGTAACTTTGTTCTTAGAATCTTCTTAGCCATTGTATGTCCTTTGGAGTGGGTACCAAATCGCCGTGTAACTCTTCCATGATACGTTCATTTGTTTTCCGGTCTACCGTGATAGCCAAACCGTGATTAGCGTATAAGATGTCGTTGCTGAGGAAGAATTTGGATGCAAAACTTCACAAAAACTTCTTATCATTGACAGATGCCCCTGTGGGATATTCCTGGGTCTCAAGATACCTCTTCACGTCATAGTACCAAGGTTTCTCTTACGTATCAAGCTCATAACAGATCTGTTGGTTAGTCAAACTTCTCAATGATGATCTGGGAGCCTCGTTGTCCCCGACCTTGAACATAGATGACATAGTAGCTAATCGTCATGTGATTCTCTTCTCGTGGGATGTGATTGAAAGTAATCTCTTCGGAGTAGGGGATCAAACTTAAAACATGCTCTCGATATGGAATGAGATTTGGATGCTTCATATCCCACTCATATGTCGGTGATCACTAAAGTGAGTCTCCATACACTTGTAAGAACTTGATTCTTAAGTCAATAGCGTTTAATACCCATGATGCACGCCGTATTCGGCCATGTTAGTGCAAGCGAAACAAAATCTGGCGGTGAAAGCGTATGTCCTTTGTAGGAGATGTAATGATGGCGCCAATGCCATTGCCAAGTGCGTTTGAGGCTCCATCAAGACCATGGTCCATCGGGATCCTTGTTCGGGTCCTTAAATGCAGGCACAGTTCTTCTAATTGTAACTAGTAAAACATCTTATCGAAACTCGAAGCGCATAGGCGATAGCCATCTGGCTTGATGAGCCAAATGATCGGCTACTACACTTCCTTTGATCGCTTTAGAAGTGTCTTGGATGTCATATTCGGTCAGGATCATTTTCCATCTTGCTATTCTTCGGAGAGTTGGTTTCTCAAATATGTATTTTATCGGATCCATCTTAGAAATCAACAAGGTAGTGTGAGTCAACATATCTTGTCTTAGTCGTGAGCAGCCTGAAGCCAAAGCGTTGCAAGTTTTCGGCGGTGAGTATCTTGTTTCACGATCGGTAAACTTTTGTTAAGGTAGTCTATTGCATGCTCTTTTCGACCGGACTCGTCATGTTGCTAACACACACCCCATTGAGTTCTCTAACAACATCAAGTACATGATAAGAGGTCTTCCTTGGGTGACGCATCGGGATAGGAGGATTACTGGGTACTCCTTGATTTTGTCAAAGCGATCGGCAATCGTTCCATTCCACTACTTGATCTTTCTTAAGTAACGAAGATTGGCTCACAAGTAGCGATTAGATGTGCAATGAATGCGGCAATGTAGTTCAATCGGCGAAGACCTCGACTTCCTTCTCGGTGCGGGGGTGGCATCTCTTGAATAGCTTTAACCTTCGAGGTCAACCTCAATACCTTTTCCGCGACTACAAACCCTAGGAGTTTTCGGATCGACTCCAAGGTGCACTTGTTAGGATTAAGTCTCAATCTGTACTTCTTCAATCATCAAGCGGTTTACGCAAATGATCAAGATTTTCTTCTTGATCGTGATCGAGCTATCATGTCGTCGGCGTAGACCTCTATCTCGTGATGAATCATGTCATGAAATAACGTCACCATATGCGTGATAAGTGGCGCTGCGTTCTTCGATCCGAGCAGCATAACCTTGTAACAAAAGTGCCCCAGTGTAACAAAAGTAGTCTTCTCCATGTCTTGAGGAGCCATTTTAATCGTTAACGGAGAAACCATCCATGAAGGAGAAAACCTTATGCTGAGCGGTGTTGTCAACCAGAACGTCAATATGAGGAAGCGGAAAATCGTCTTTCGGACTCGCTTTGTTCAAATCTCGGTAATCCACACACATTCGTACCTTGCCATCCTTCTTGGGTACAGGTACCACATTCGCAACCCATTGTGGATAAGAAGTAAGCTAAGAAACCGCATTGAACGCTTCATAACCGACTTTGATTTTCTCGACATCTCGGGGCGCATCGTGAACATACCTTCTTGAGAAAACCTTCTTTTGTCGGCAATTGGTGTACCACAATATCAATGTCTAAACCCGGCATGTCTTCGTATGACCAAGCAAAAACCTCAATGTAGTCTCGTAACATCTGAACCAATCTTTCTTTAACACTATTCTCAAGACCCGCTCCTATCTTGATCTCTTTTCTGTCTTCATCAGTACCCAAATTCACAACCTTAACATGCTCTTCATGTGGCTGTATAACTCGCTCTTCTTGTTGTAGCAGTCTGACAAGTTCTCCTGGCACTTCACAATCTTCCTCACTTTCGTCTTCGGCTTGGTAGATCGGATTATCGAAGTCATATTTAGCAATAGCATAGTTGTTATCAACGAGATTCGGAGTGATTCTGCGGTGTATCACGTGGGTGTGTGTAAGAAACACATAGCTTTTTGAAGGGGTGATAAAGTAATAGAAAGAAAACAACAATTGAATGCAAAAGTCCAACGATTTTATTGAATGAAAATATGCAAATGACAGATAATAACCCTCACAAACGAGCCATGATGCCGGGCAGGCACTAGGCTTTAGAGTTTATTGTTCAAAACATAGAAAATACGAAAGAAAAACAAAACAAGGCAATTACTCTGTCTAAAGGAGATTGGTATAGCGTCTTGATCTTCAATTCTTGAGCCCTGTCTGGAGTTAGGAAGATCCATTTCTTGGATGTAAGTCGTTGTCGTCGTCTTCTATAGCATGGATTCCACTCTGGCGTCTGGGAAGGAAGTTGGCGGCACGCTTCGCGTATCATCTTGACCTTTGATGGTGAAGCCTAAACCGATCTTGTCGGTTGAAAGGCGGATCGGGGACGACCCCAAAATAGCCTCCTTCTTCACAATGACTTGAGCATCTTCGTGAGGCCATCCTAAGCGGAACTTGTGTAACCGGGGTGTGGGGAGAGTCTGAGGCATGACTCGGGGATTGTTTCAAAAGCTTGAGTCTCAAAGAATTCACCCTACCTCGAGGTATCGGAATGATGTAGATGGTGACCATATATTCTTCTTCACCACATCTGTAACAATCTTCCCTTTCACGGGTACTTTAGCTTCGATGCGGGGTAGAAATGGCCTTGCCCATGTATCCAAGGCGTCCAAGTAGGCAAGTAAAAGGGGCGAATATCCATGACAAAGTGGAGTCAAAAGTCTAGGAGCCGACTTTACAGTGAGTAAGCTCTCAAGTACTATTCGCTTAGAACCATCAAAAGCTCTTACAATAATGTCCTTGGGTCTCGAAACCAACCCCGACATCAAGCCGATCAAAAGCGGTCTTGAAGGATATTGAGGCGAGCCGGTATCCACCAAAACATGAGATAATGTAGCTTGCATTCAACGAGATATGTGCAAGGCTTTGTTGTGTTTCCTTGGCGAGCAAATCGACATCGAGAGAAGCCTAGGCCGTTGTTGGCGGCCGGCTAGCACAAACTTCAATCGTCGTGTAGTAGTGTCTTGCGATGCGTGAGACATTCTTTAGAAATTTCACCAAGGCATTAGCATGAGCCTTAGAGCACAAGAAGCGAGTAAGCATGGATATCTTGGACGATCTGTCCCATTGTTCCACGATGTAGTCACTCTTCTTGATGATCTTGAATTTCCTCCATTTCTTGTTTGGAGGTGTCTTGTAACTTCCTTTGGTACTTACGGTGGCGGGATGAGTCATTGGTTCTTTCCCTCTAGCTTAGGAATGGATTGAATAGATGGAATCGGTGGAGTCGTGATGTCTTTTGGAGGAGCGATTTACGGAGAATACTCTTCGGTCTGGTCACCTTGCTAGATCGATGATGTTGTCAATTTCGGGAATGATAGCTTTGATAGTAAGATCTTCAATGGTGGAGGTCTTGCTTGGCGCCATGATAGTAAACATCGACTCCATAATTCAAGGGATAGCCTTGTCGGAGGAATATGGGCGGTGCAGGAGAAGTGATGATGAGGTGTCACTCTAGGCAGGATCAGTGGAGGAAATCCTTATGTGTTAACATCGTAGTCATAGGAAATCATTACCCCATCCGGTTTCCTTGACATCTTCAATAGGAATTTGTAGCTTTCGAGGCGTATACTTCACCATGTAATCATACTTTCCACTTGGCTGCCCCAGGTATCCCACACAGATGGTGTTATTTCATTCGCATTGTCGATCTTGAGTTTCTTAGACATGTCTTCACATAGACTCTCCACGGTGGTTTTAGAATAGTATTTCACGGTTATTCATCATGCCTTGAACCGTCTTCTCAACCAAGCGCAACCATCGGGTGCGAGATGGGCTGTGACAATTTTAAGGCACCCTAGATTGACAGCTTGGCAAATTCTTCTTGTGGTGTAGTTAGGCATAGGCGCGTTGATCACATTTGGAGTTTCAGCGGGAGGATCAAACTCAATCGCAGCTTGATCATATCTTGAATCTTGTTCTTCAAAGCCCAACAATCAGCGATTACTATGTCAAGCTATTGGAATGGTAAGCACACTTAGCATTAGGATTGTATCTCGAAGAGGAGGTGTTGACATTCGAGGAGGATCCCTCAAGGTAATCTCTGCTTTCAACATGTGTTGCAAGACTTGCGACAATGGCATATTGATCTTAAATAAGCTGTCTTCGTGGCGGCGTTACGGCTACGTGTTGTCTCGTCGAGGTTGTCTTGATGTAGGATTGGAGATCCTGGCGCCCCGCATTGAAACGCGGTCGGTCTTGGCTCGGCTTTTGACCATACACAGCATTAGCTTCTTTCTTACCGCCAAAGATCTCTTTGCGGCATTTGAAGAAGACTCCATGAATCTTCCACTCTTGATACCGACTTCAATCTGCTTTGTCAATATCATTCGGTGAATCCGTGAAGAGTTTCAAACGAGATGATTGAAGAATGGGCTGTCGGTGTTCCATAAACATATCAACCAACTCCTATTGGACAAGGGTGGTGAACTACGCACTAGGTCTCTCCCTTACGAGCATACTCCTTGAACTTCTCATCACGACCCATGACATGCTTTGTAGTTGCATGCAGTGGGTGTCAATTGCATTGTACTCATATGCAGCAGAAAGCATCTGCTAAGTCACTCCAATACGGATACGGTCATTCTCTGGTGATAATACCATTCCAAGCGAGTCCAGACAAACTCTCTTGAAAATAGTGCATCCAACTACTGTCATCGATGTGGGGATTGATCTTACGAACATAGGACTTCAAATGCAACCGGACAAGACATGCCATCATATTTGGCAAAGTCGGAACTTTGAACTTGGGAGTTATCACCACACGGGACAAGACTCGGATCATCAAAATTCAGCCGGACATCTTGAGTTTTCCACAGCATTCGAGCGGTCTTCAAGTTGCTTGTACTTGTCATCTTCATCAGTCTTGGTCATTATCATAGTCTTTTTCGGGCTCGGTGCTTGCCATCATCACCCTTGACACTCCCTCATTCTTGACACTTCCTTGGAGGCTCTATCCAGTGACCACTTTAGGACCACCTTTGTAGCGTCGGCCCATGTTGAGAGACCAACAACCTTCTTCTTGATGAGCTTCGGATCTTCTTGGCCTTGGACCAAGCTGGTGAACATCTCTGGCCGGGCATTACGAGGCACAGGATCTTTGTGATCTGTTCAGAGCCATTTACGCTAAAATAAATAGCGAGAAATGAGAAAACCAATCTTCAATGTACACTGATGCAATGTTATTCTATGATATGCAATGTTTATCACGGATGCAATGCAATGTTTTAAGGACCTTAGAGATTTAAATTTGTTAAACAAGCAATGAACAAACATTTATTAGTTCTCTTTTATTATTCTTTTTCTTTTTAAGTACAAAGATAGTTCAAAATAATAAAACATAAAATCCTAAAGCTCTAAGTCTCCCATGGCGCTTCCTCTTGGTGCCGGTGGCGTTGATGTTTCGCTCCTCGTGAAGTAGCTTTGTCAACTCTAGTACCTTCTTCTCACATGTGCTTGAGCTTTAAAGGTATCCCTCTCTTCTTTAAGTGAACGGGATCTCTTCAAGTCTTCAAAATCGGTAGGCATGTCGGGATGGAGAGCAGTATAAGTCTCACCTATGAGGTTCCATAATTCTTGGTAAGCAGCGTGAATGGCATCATGAGGTTTGAGCTCGAGCTCGCACCCATTTGAGGTAAGGTTCCCAAGGAATGGAGTTACGGTGCCCCAAAATCTTGGTATCGATCTTCTTTACCATACCCCGCGTGTATAAACCTTCGTCGGTAATCGGAGATCGTGATTGTAATCGAACACAATATCTTGGAGAAGCATATCATGAGGACCATCTCTTGAGCAAAACCAAGCGGCGTAGAGCTAGAAGGTTGTAAGTAATACCTCCCTTATACCAAGTAGTGGTACATTAGAAATTCTCCACACTCAATGAAGGTGAAGTCCTTTTGAGAGAAAAGACTCCAACGGATATCTGAATGAGAGAGTGACATTAGTCTTTGAGACCACTTCAACCTTTGTTCGTTCTTCAATCTGATGGAGGAAGGTGCGAAATAAACCACAGGAAAGTAGCGGTATACAACATGAGAGTTCCTTGTCTCTTATAGTGCAGTGTGGAAGAATGTATGATGTCTCCAAGTAAAGTAGGCACGGGATTGCGGTAAGAAACAACTTGATGGCGTTGACATCTATGAATTGATCGAGTTAGGAAATAGAACCAAACCATCAATTAGCAAGGCCACAATGTCTTCAAATGCATGGAAACTCATAACTTTGAGGAATTCTCGGGCTTTCTTAATCAGAAACTTGGCAAGTAAACCCTTAACTCCACTTCTAGTTTCCCAATTGGCTTCAATGTCTGGGCGCTTAAGGTGTAAGGCAGATGCAATGTCTTCGTACTTAGGAACCTTTTCTAAACCGTGAATGGCATTTGGTCAAGAATAGGTATCCCAGTAGCTTAGAACTCTTCAAGGTAGGAACTAACGATAATCTGGAATGTAAAGCAATGGTGTTTGGATCAAAGAACTAGAATAGGACATGCATCATATCTTCTTCAAACCGGAGATAACCAAGTCAAGTAGATAACCATGTCTTTTGATGGGCTGAGCATGATCGGGAATTTAAAACCAATTCTTTGAGTGAGAAGGTATACCCATGAAGTTGATTCGGATAGTCTTTCTAGAAGCCATAATCCTACAAAACATAGCAAAGATAAATCCTAGGTCCTTGAAATAGTTAGAAATGATATGCAATGCGAATGATGTCATGATGTCATATTTAGCACACTGAACAATTCACACAATGAGCCTAGGTTTAAGGCTTGCATGAGGTATAGGTGATTACCCACCAAAAGTTTGAGTTGGTTCATCCTGTCATAATAATGTAGGGTTCTAGGAATCTCATATCATTGATCTTTCTCGTGGCGTTTATTTCAATCGACTACCAAGTGGTCGACGAAAATATCCCAAAAGTCGATCTTAATGAGTATAGCATCGAGTATCGACCAACCTTAATCTGCACAAAGTGGCCATCTCACTACCTTCAATGGCTAAGATGGGTCAATTAAGGTTCTAAAAGTTTAGTTAGTGCTTGATGACACCCGAAGCCAAATACTATCCTCAACTTGGTAATGAAGAGTATCGGGACATCCAAGTGTCACACTAACGTAGCCATCATGTTGACCGTTTGATATCGTCTAGCAGTCATGACGATTTATTGCTACTTACCTAAAAGAAACCGGATCGGTGTAGGATCCCAACAATATAATACCCAAGCAACCCTTAAAAGTAAAGCATACAAGTCAAGCGAAGCGATAAAATGATCTAAAATCCCTAAGGTATTCTCTCTTTAGGGTGTCTCCCGTAGTCGCCGATTCATGTACGGTGAAGCTGACTTTGTAGGATTTTGTATCGCAAATATGCGGATAGCAAGAGTCGCCGACTTTTCTTTTATCCAATTAAGGGAAGGTAAAAGTAAAGAAAAAGACCTTCGTTAGATTACGAGTAAGGAGAAGGTTATGAAAAGGAAGGTATTAGCACCCTTTCCATCCGTAGTTATCTCACGGGCTCTTAGTTGCTCTTAGATCACTTTAAAATTGCTTTACATGTGTTTGAAAAAATGTTTTGAAAAGGCATTTCGCTTTGACTTTGTAATGATTCATGTAGAATGTATACAAAGTGTGAGGTGTGAAAAGTATTTTGATTAGAGCAAGCAACTAAAAGTCTTATTACCTACTAAGAATGAATTGTTTTAGTGTTTATTTTAGTTTCCTTTAGAATAGTGCTATCCATACCATTAGTTGGTAGGTAACCTATTCGTTGGATGTAAAGGGACATTCGAAGGGACATCGGATGGTCATAGAAGGCAACTTGTAGGTATCCTAGCACATTCGAAGGGACTATCATCATTTTCGTAGGCGACAATCGAGGTCAAGATCATGTATTCGGAGGCGACATCGTGGGTCTTATGATCTTTGTATCGAAGGGACTATGATGATTTGTTTTGAAGGCAAAAGTGCTAGAATACCTCTCGTTTGAGGACATGACCATTTGAATTCGTAAAAGCAGAGAGAGAATTACCTAAAGGGTGCATGTGTGAAAAGAGTGTGTTGATTCGATATTTTATCTTGCAAATTAGAGTGAGCTATTCAATTTTATCTTGCCATACCGCCTAATTACTAACGTTTATAAGATGCGGAAAGTAAATGCGGAAATGTAAAGTGTGGAAAGATAAATCCTACGCTATTACCTGGCTTTGGGGCAGATACATAATTTAAACTTGCGGAAAATAAAAGCCTAATTAACTATTACATCCCATAAGCAATTACATAATTTGAAAAAAGAAAAGCGATAAAAAGAAATTGTAAGCAGGATAACACGTGAAAAGATGAGAATCGAAATCTGAGGAAATCGATCAAGAGAAAAATATTTCATGCTGGAAATAACATTAATATGATAAAATAATTTTTGGGATTTTTGGAGTTAATTTAATAATTAAAATCAATTAAAAGTGATTTAAATGATAAATTAGAAATAAAATTAAATATGCATGCAAAATAATATTTTTAATTTTATAAATTAAATAAACATTTTCTGGAAAATAATGCAAAAAGAAAAATATTTTTTTGTGTTTTTTAATGCATGATAAAAATTATTAAAATTAATTAAAATAACATGAAAATATTATGAAAATAAGAAAAATATGAAAAAGTTTGCAAACATGTAAAAATCAAATGCCATGGCCAAGGATCGAACTCAGGAAGTTGCTTTCACACCCACGCCTTTACCATACGAACCAATGCTTTACGTGTTTGAAATCGGAGCGAATGAATTATGCGAGTGTCGCTCCATGATTGCCAGAATCACGCGCCAAGAACTTCATCGTTCTCATTTGAATTAAGAATTTCGTGACCTCGGTCTGGCCTTCATAGCCTACCAATTCTCAAAATCTCATACACATAATATAAATGAGTTGTGAGTACATGAATCGATTGGAAATCACATTCTAAACACAATGGTAATAGTCTTTTGGTCCAATTTTACGATTTAAAACCCTAATTAGGTTGGAAAACCTAACAATGGCATATTTCGATTAGAATATGGAAACTCAATTTGATTGTCGAGATAACTTGCAAACTTTGTTCTAAACACAAAACAAACATCAAACACATTAATAATGCATGATAAGCGAATTCGATTTTGAAAAGTAGAACAAACCAAATCGTGATTTCACGATTCTTGATGCTTTTGGACAATGTAAAGTCTGGATCGATTCGGAGTATCAAGGAATGTGTTTGGATGTTTGGAATCAATGGAATCGAGCTAGAACGTAGTTGTCGGTAGCTTGTGAAGCACGGTTTTTGAGTTTGAATAGGGTTCCTCCAGTTTTCTACCTAATTCGTGTGGCATGTATTGTATATATATAGTAGATGGAATTGGGTGATTTGAGAAAGAATTAATCATCAATCAATGCAAAATATATTTGATTTTGTACCAAATCAAATTTTCTCTTTTTTTGATCAATTTCAATCAAATTCTTGCCATATCCAGTCAAATTTCGAAATTTGCTGGCTTTGTTGGGTTGCTTGGATCTCAAGGAAGAGAGAAAAATCAAATTTGCAATTAATTTTGATTTTATACCTTATTTTTGAATTTAATTTGTATTTAAATGAATAAAACCCAAATTAAATAGAAAAATAAAATGAAAATTCGTGGCATTGGGCTTGGATATTCCTAATTGTATAAGGAACAAGTTTGGATGAAGAAAAAGTAAGCCCATTTGCAAAATTTTGGTTTTTGAAGTATCTCTCTTTGTGCACTTCTTCAAATTGCCCAACTTGTGAATGGTGTATCTTGCTCAATTTTCCACATTTTGAGTGTTCTTGGACTTTTGAAATCTCTAAGAGTCCTCTAACCAACCTCTTTGGTTTCATCTCAATTGGAGTTTCCATTCTCAATATATCTTCAAAACAAAATGTTGACTTTTGTTGACTTTGAAAAGGACTGTAATGTTTTGATCCATACCTTCCAAATGAAGCATTTTTGAACATTCTTGTGAGACATGAAGTTGTAGAGAATTGAATTTCCTTCAAAACAAGAGGTGGTGGAAAATTTACAGAAAGTATGAAGAAGTTATACCTAGTCAAAGTTTGGTTGACTTTTCACTAAGAAACCCTAATTTAGAAAGTTTGACTTTTGAGCAAATCTTGAGTTTTCTGATGAATCATGATCAACCCTTGATCAAATGATGAATGTAACTTCAAAATGAGGATGTTGACCAAAAATCATGAAGTTTGGTATGTTGACCACGATTGACTTTTTGTCCATCTGTTGATTTTAAACCATCGAGCAATTATGCGAAACTTGACTTGAGGCTTGAAACTTGACATGGAGAATCTTTGAAGCATATGAGGAGGCATGATGACCATTGGAGATGTTGGAAATCCATCTGGATATGAGAATTGCCAAACCCTAGTTTGGGTTGATTGTCTAGGAGGGGGTTTGTTTGATCAACCCTTGAGGAATCCTTGAGCATGGATGTATCAGATGTCTTGAGAATAAGAGGGCAAATTTTGGGGTATGACAGTACCCTGTTTCTCCATCCCGACATGCCTACTGATTTCGAAGACTTGAAGAGATCAGGTTGACTTAAAGAAAGGAAACATCAACGCCTACTTCAACACCAATAGGAAGCATATTGGGAGACTTAGAGCTTTAGGATTTTGTTCTCTTATTTTCCAAACTATCTTTTGTACTTAAAAGAAAAAGAAAAGAAAAACTAATAAAAGTTTGTTCTTGCTTGTTTAACAAATTTAAATTCCTAAGGTCCTTGAAAACATTGCATTGCATTGCATAAACATATATCATGGCATAACATTTCATAACGGTACATTGAGATCGGTTTCTCATTTTCTCGCTATTTATTTTGCAGAAATGGCTCTTAACGGTATCAAAGATCTCGGGGCTCGAATGCTAATTTCAGAAATGTTCACAGCTTGGTCCAAGGCCGGGAAGACTGAAGAAGCTCATAAATAGAAGAAGAAGCTCATTGGTGTCCTCAACATGGGCGATCCAAAAGGTGGACCTAGAGTGGTCGGCGGTTGGAACTCTCGAGACAAGAGTGTTGAAATTGATGAAAGTATCAGAACAACGAAGAAGGTCACATAGTATGAAAACATAGAAGAAACTATGGGAGCAGCGTTATTCTTTTGAGGATGACAAATACAAACAACGAAGACCGTTTGAATCTTGTGGAAAATCTGAAAATGTTCGGGCTGAATTTTGATGATCTGAGTCTAGTTCCTGGTGTGGTGATTCCCCGTAAGTTCAAGGTTTCTACTTTTGCCAAGTATGATGGCATTTTTGGTCCGAAGCTGCATTTGAAGTCCTATGTTCAGAAGATCCATCCTCACACTGATGATAGAAAGTTGTGGATCCATTTCTTTCAAGAAAGTTTGTCAGGAGCTCAGTTGGAGTGGTATTATCATCTAGAGAATACCCACATCCATACCTGGAATGACTTAGTAGATGCTTTCTACAAGCAGTACCAGTACAATGCTTAATTGGCACCCCCTCGCATGCAACTACAGAGCATGTCTATGGGTCGTGATGAGAAATTCAAAAAGAGTATGCTCAGAAATGGAGAGATCTAGCAGGCCGAGTTCAATCACCCTTGTCCAATAGGGAGTTGGTTGATATGTTTATGGGAACATTGACAGGCCCATTCTTCAATCATCTGATTGGAAACTCTTCAGCCGGATTCATCGGTGATACTTACGGAGAAACTGACGGGAATCAAGAGCGGAAAGATTCGGTAGAGTCATCTTTAAATCTTGAAGAGATCTTTTGGTAAGAAAGAAGCCAATGTTGTGTATGGAGGAAAAGCCGAGCCAAGATCGACCCGCTCAATCTGAAGGGACAGTTGTGATCTCAATTCTACACCAACGCAACCTCGTGAGACAACGCGTAACGAGCAGCACGAAGACACTTTACGAATTAACATGCCATTGTGCAACATTGCAACACATGTTGAAGCGGCGGTCATCTTGAGGGATCCTCCTCAAAACATCAACATTTCCTCTCCGAGATACAATCCTAATGCCAAGTGTGCTTACCACTCCAACAGCCCAGGCCATAACACTGACGATTGTTGGGCTCTGAAGAACAAGATCCAAGACATGATTGAAGCTAAATAAATTGAGTTTGATCCTCATGTCGAGACTCAGAATGTGATCAACGCACCAATGCCTAACCACGGCAAAAGTTCCAACGTTATTGACAAGAAATCTTATGTTTTTGACGTGAATGACCTGACTATTCTTCTGATGACTGTTAAGAGGAATCTGCTGCAAGCCGGTGTCAATCCAGGATGCCCAGAGAATTGTCGTTGGTGCCCATCCGCACCTGATGGATGTGCTTGGTTGAGAAGACTTATTCAATGCATGATGGATAACCGAGAAATTCTATTTCTGAAACCTTCGCCTGTGGAGAATCTGTGTGAAGATATGTCTAAGAATCTAAAGATCGAAGATGTGAGCGAAGTCGTACCAGAAGTCTGGGATACCTTGGGGCAGCCAAGTGGAAAGTTTAATTTCATGGTGAAGTATACTGTTTCTGAAAGCTACAAGATTCCTATTGAAGATGTTAAGGCAATCGGATGGGAGGCGATTTCCCGGAGACTGTCTTGATGTTAACACAATAAGGATTTCCTCTGTTGATCCTGTGCCTAGAGTGGCACCTCTCATCATTACTTCTCCAAGACCAATTCCATATTCCTCTAAGAAAGCTATACTGTGGAACTATGGAGCCGAAGTTTATTATCATGGCTTCAAGCGAGACCCTTTGACCATTGAAGACATTACGATTGAAGCTACCATTCTTGACATTGACAACATCACGGATCAAGCAAGGTGACCCGAACCGGAAGAGTGTTTCTCCGATCTCTCCTCCAAAGATCTGCGACTCCGGCTCGCATTCTAGCTATTCAACTAGTTCCGAAGCTAGAGGAAAGAACCATAACTCATCACCTCGACGAAGTACCAAAGGAAGTTGCTGAAGACACCTCCAAGCAAGAAATGGAGGAAATTCTGAAGCTCATCAAGAAGAGTGACTACAATGTTGTGGAACAGTTGGGACAGACTCCGTCCAAGATATCCATGTTGGCTCTGCTATTGTGCTCTAAGGCTCATGCTAAAGCCTTGGTGAAGTTTTTGAAGAATGCTCACATACCGCAAGAACACTACTGATCATTTTGAATTTTGTATTGCTAGCCTGGCTACCAACAACGTTCTAGGCTTCTTTGACGTTGATTTGACTCCTTCAGGAAGGAAACACAACAAAGCCTTGCACATCTCTGTTGAATGCAAGGGCGTTACATTGTCTCATGTTTTGGTAGAATCTCATGCTCTCTATATCCGCGAAGAGTGCTTTTGACCGACTTGATGTTGAAGGATTGGTCTTGAAGCCCAACGACATAATTGTGAGCTTTTGATGGTTCTAAATGAGCAGTGCTTGGAGCTCATTACTTTGTTAAAGTCGGTTCCCGGACTTTCGACTCCACTTTCTTTGTCATGGACATCCGTCCACTTACTCTTACCTACTTGGACGTCCTTGGATACATGGGGTGGTATGTACCTCTACCTTGCATCGTGAAGTACCCGGTGAAGGGAAGGTTGCTACGATATCGGTGAAGAGGAATACATGGTAAGTCATCTGCGATCATTTCGATACCTCGAGATGGAAGGTGAATTCTTGAAACTCCTGTCAAGCTTTCAAACAGTTCAAGAGCCATGCTGTGACTCTCTTTACTCACGAAGTTACACAAGTTCCGCCTAGGATGGCCTCCTAAAAGATACTCAAGGCTGCGATTGAAGAAGGAGGTAGTACTATTTGGGTCAAGCACGATCTTCCTTTCAAATCGACAAGAATGGTTTAGGCTTCACCATCAAAGGTCGGAAGATGATACGCGCGAATGTGCGGTAACTTCCTTTCGCATCGGCGGATGGAGTCCGCTATAGAAGACAATGGCGGTGACTTGACATCGATTAGATCTTCCACTCCGACAACGGACTCGGAATTGGAAGATCGAGTCGTCATACCAATCTCCATTAGTAGGAGTAATTGCTTTTGTTTTTTGTTTTGCTTTTCATTTATTGCTTTGAACAATAAACTCTATAGCCTAATGCCTTGTCGGGGCATCATGGCGGTTGTGAGGTTATTATCATCATTTGCATATTTTCATTCAATAAAATCATTGGACTTTTGCATTTAAGTGTCGTTTCTTTCTTTTACTTTATTACCTTCAAAAACTATGTGTTCTTACACACCCCGTGATACAACTGATTCGCTCGAATCTCGTTGATATGACTATGCTATTGCTAAATATGACTTCGATAATCGGATCTACCAAGCCGAAGGCGAAGGTGAGGAAGATTGTGAAGTGCGGAGAACTTGTCAAGCTGCTACGTGAAGAGCGAGTTATCTGACCACGAAGAGTCGATGGAGGTTGTGAATTTGAGTCTTGACGAAGCAGAAAGAAATCAAGATAGGAGCGAGGTCTTGAGCGTGTCAAAGAAATATTGGTTCGGATGCTACGAGACTATATCGAGGTTTTGCTTGGTCATACGAAGACATGCAGTCTAAACATTGACATTGTGGCACACGATTACAAACAAAGAAGGTTTTCTCATGAAGCGGAAGGTGCATGCATCGTCACGAGATGTCCGAGAAAATCAAAGCGAAGTTATAAACGGTTCAATGCCGTTTTCCTAGCGTTACTTCTTATCCATAATGGGTTGCAAATGTTGTACTTGTGCCTAAGAAGGATGGTAAAGTCCAGAAAACGATTTTCCACTTCCTCATATTGATGTTACGGTGAAACACCGCTCAACATAAAGTTTTCTCCTTCATGGATGGTTTCTCCGGTTATCAGATCAAAATGGCTCCACGAAGACATGGAAGACTACTTTTGTTACCGATGGGGCACATTCTGCTACAAGGTCATGCCGTTCGGACTGAAGAACGTTGGCGCCACTTATCAGCGTGCCATGGTGGCATTATTTCATGACATGATTCATCACGAGATAGAGGTCTACGTCGGCGACATGATAGCTCGATCACATCTTGAAGAGGAACATCTCGATCATTTACAGCTGTTTGTGGTGAAGAAGTGAGACTAAGACTTTATCCCAACAAATGCACCTTTGGAGTCAGATCCGGTAAACTCCTAGGGTTTGTTGTCAGTGGTAAAGGTATTGAAGTTGACCCCGCCAAGGTTAAATCTATTCAAGAAATTCCAGCGCCCTTAGAGAAAGAAGTCGAGGTTTCTTGGGACGATTGAATTACATTGCAGTTCATTGCACATCTAAGCTACTTGTGAGCCAATCTTCAAATTCTTGAAGAAAGATCCCAGTAGATTTCTCGACTTTTATTATTCAATGACATTGATATCTAGGCTCGAAACTTGGTCGGATAGTGCATCGGAGGAATCAAAGACATCTCTTTCTCCTCCAAATCGGGGTTTTCAATAATTTCATCCCAAGCGAAGTCAAAATCTCCATTAGAACATTCACATCTTCTTCAAGATGGATATGTTTTGAAATACCACAACATCTACATTCATACATTATTCATAAAAATCATAACATGTGCATATATCACTCATACACATTGTCATATGCTCGCATGCATCATAATCGCATAAAACTAACCTTATTACTAAGGTTTTCTTT
Organism: Vicia sativa; assembly: GCA_021764765.1. Taxonomy (NCBI): domain Eukaryota; kingdom Viridiplantae; phylum Streptophyta; class Magnoliopsida; order Fabales; family Fabaceae; genus Vicia; species Vicia sativa. The sequence goes on along the minus strand of CM038794.1, from coordinate 22,605,512 downwards.
TCCCAATGGGTAAAGATATGCTTCAAATGAAAGGTCGAGGATTAATGCCCGAAACAAGATGGGAAACCCTATTAGAAAGACCGTACGAATCTTTTCCAAATGGAAGGTCCAGGATTAATACCCGAAACAAGATGGGAAACCCTATCCGAAAGACCGTACGGATCTTTTCCAAATGGAAGATCCAGGATTAATACCCGAAACAAGACGGGAAACCCTATCTGAAAGACCACACAAGCTGTCTTCTGACAACAGGCATTGGATCAACACTCGAAGCAAGACGGGAAAGCTATCCACATTCTTCCAAATATTGTCCCCAAGAGTAGTCAGGGCGAAGGTTTATTCTGACTCTCTCTTATTATCAACAACAACTACAGAGTCTGGCATACGACTCAGTTTCTCTGGATGGCATCTTAAGCCCATCTCCGACTACTTGTCAACATCTCTCCACCTTCAGAATGCTGCATATTTGGTTAAAAACCAATACAAACCAATGAATTCATTCAAAAGGCAAGTGTTGAAGTCTAGTGTACAACTCAACATCATTCTACAAAGATGGCATCTTAAGCCCATCTCCATACTCCCTTCTATCTTTAAGAATACCTGCAGAGCCTAACGTACGGCTCGTTCCCTAGCATCAGTCTCTCCGGATGGCATCTTAAGCCCATCTCTGATGATTCTCCTATTCAAGCAACGTTCTCGAGTCTAACATACGGCTCATTCCCTAGTAAAGTCACAAGCTTATCCAAATGGCATATGTAAGCCCATTCCAACGCATCATCAATCAATAGCGAGTGCAAATTTTCAGGTGTACTCGAGTGTTCAATCATCTTGTAACCTTCAGGTCACGAAAGGCAAGCATGCCAATCTAACCCTCGGTGCAAGAAAGATTGAGCAGGGGCATCATACCCAAAATTTTCCCTCCTACTTCTCAAGACATTTCTCGTATCCATACTCAAGTTTCCAAGAGTTGACGGACAAACCCTCTCCTAAGCAATCAACCCAAACTAGGGTTTGGCTATCCTCAAGTCAAAGTAGACCTCCAACACTTCCAGTGGTCATCATGCCTCATCATATGCTTCAAATAATCCCCATGTCATGTTTCAAGCCTTACAAGTCAAGTTTCCTCAGACAATTGCTCAGATGGTTGAAAATTAGTTGTATTGGACAAAAAGTCAACTGTGGTCAACATACAGTCAAACGTCATAATTTTTTGTCAACATCCATATTTTGAAGTAATATTCATCATTTGATCAAGGATTGATCATGATTCATCAAGAAAAGTCAAGATTTGATCAAAAGTCAAAGTTTCTAAATTAGGGTTTTTGAATAAGAAGTTAACAGAACTTTGACCAGGCATAACTTTCACATACTTTATCAAAAAAAAATCCACCACAGCTCATTTTCAGGAGAATTCAATTCTATACAACTTCATGTCTCACACGCTTGGTCAGAAAATGCTTCATTTGGAAGATATGGGTCAAACCATTACAGGTCCTTTTCAAAGTCAACAAAAAGTCAACTTTTTGTAAAGAACTGTTATTGAGCATGGAAACTTCAATTGAGATGAAACTATATAGGTTGTTTAGAGGATATCTTGAGCTTTCTAAAAAGTCCAAGAACACCCAAAAATGTTAAAAATTGAGCAAGATACACCTTGCACAAGTTAGGCATTTTTGAAGAGGTGCCTAAAGAGAAATACTTGACAAATGCAAATTTTTTCCAAATGGGCTTATAATTTTATGATCCAAACTAGATCTTAACATTACCCATGACCTCTCTACACCCTGCCATGCCTCCTTCCCATTTATTTAATTTATTTTTGAATTTAAAGCGTTTAATTCAATTTTAAATTAAATTAAATACAAAAGCAAGGTATAAAACAAGTTGGGCTTGATTTCTATCTATCTTGAGGACCAAGGAAGCCCGATACATGCCAAATTCGTGCAAGACTACAAGGAAGAAAAATCCAATTTTGGAAAGATTTGATGAAATTTACAAGGAAATATTTTTGCATTCAAAGCAATATATTTTTCATTCTTTTTGATCAAATCTCTTGCTCTATAAATACATGACACAATCACAAGAACAAAAACGAAACCCTAGCCTCATGAGCCAACCTAACTTCTCAACTATTCTCTCAAAGTTGCAAAATTCGAATTAGGTCTCTAGCCGTTTTCAATTCAATTCAAGCACGCCATCGTTACGAGGTATCATAGAGTAAGTCCGGGCCAAGAACCATGGCCAAACATGCATGAATCGTGCATATCATGAAGCTCAATTTGCATTCTTATCTTTTTGAATTTTTAATATTATCATGTTTTAATTGAAACTAACCATTCTAACATGTTCATGAGATGTCATAGAGAGGATCTTGACCATCGTTTACAAGGTTTGCGTCGAATCGCGTTACATCATGGTTAGGGCATAACCTTGTTGTTGCTTCGTATCTCCGTTTGCAGGCACTTTCAGACCAAACCAACACCACCACTAAACTCGCAGACCCCGATTTAGGTGAGGTAGCCATGATATCTTGCTTTAAATTTCGTTATTTTGCAGGTTTGAATTTTGATGATCAGAAAGCGAAGAAGACATACTGACGGCGGTTTGACTCGCGGAGTCTCGACCTAGCGTGGCATCATGCAATTGGTCCATTCAAAAACTCAGGGCCCCACAGACGCGCGCGTGTTTGTTTGCTCCAATTTGTATAATTTACAACGTTTATAACCAATTGTTTGCATATCTAAAACAACTAACACAACTGGCTCAGTTGGTAACATGCGTGTGGGTATATCTAGAGGGTCCTGGGTTCGATCCCTGGCTCCAGCCTTTCTTTTTACCACCTTGCAAACTAACTTTCTTTTTTCATATTTTTCATATTATTTCTTATTCAATTTAATTTCTTTTCAAACAATTTTCTCATGCATTAAAAATCACCAAAAAATATTTTCTTTTTGCATTTAGGTCAGAAATATGTTTATTTAATTTTGACATAAAATTAATATTTTGCATGCATATTTTAATTAATTGTTAATTAACCATAAAATTGACTTTTAGTTATTTTTCTTCATTAAAACCGATTCAGAAAATTCCCAAAAAATTATTCTATCATCTAATTAGAATTACTAACCTAAAATATTTTCCCTAACTCAAAAATATTTTTTTACTATATTTTCTCTTATCAAATTTCTTATCTTTTTGATTATTATGTCTACTTCGAGGATGTAATAGTTAGGATTTATTTTCTGCATTCTTTTCCAATAGTATGTAGCTGCTCATGGGATGTAATAGCTTAATTAGGATTTACTTCGCACTCATATTATGTAAGCGCCCCAAAGCCATGTAATAGCGTGGGACATTTACTTTCCAATTTACTTTCGCACCTATAAACTACTAGTAATTAGGCGTGTATGGCAAGATAAAAAAGCGTAGATCACTTCTAATTGCAAGATAATATATCGAATCCAACACACTTCTTCACATACCCACTTAGGGTAATTCTCTCGTTGCCTTTCGAACAAATGGTCAAGTCCTCGAGCGTGAGGTATCCTAGCACGTTGCCTACAAACATATCATCATAGTCCCTTGAATCAAAGATCATGAGTCCCTCGGCGTGGCCTCACGAAACATGATCTAGTCCCTCGATTGTTGCCTACGAAAGTGATGATCGTCCCTTGAATGTGCTAGGATACTTCCTACAATTTGCCTTCTATGACCATCCGATGTCCCTTGAATGTTCCTACATCAGAATAGGGTTACCTACCAACTAATGGTATGGATAGCGCTATTCTAAAGGGCGTAAAACAACACAAAAGCGACCATTACAGTAGGTAATAAGACTTTTAGTTGCTTGCTGCAAAATACCTTTTCGCACCTTTCACTTTTGTCAAAGTTAAAACACTTTTCAAAGCGAAACATTTCCAAACACTTCGTATACATCCAGTGTGAATCATTACGAAGTCAAAGCGAAATTCCTTTTCAAAAACATTTTCAAACACACACACAGAAAGCAAAATTTTAAAGATGAGCTAGAAGCAACTAAGAGCCCGTAGATAACTACGGATGGAAAGGGGTGCTAATACCTTCCCTTTTCATAACCTTCTCCCTTACTCAGAATCTAACGAAGGTCTTTTTACATTCTTTCACCTTCCCTTAATTGGATAAAAGAAAAGTCGGTGGCGACTCTTGCTATCCGCAACATTTGCGATAAAAAGCAAAACAAATTCAAAAGTCAGTTCTCCCACCGTATTACATTGATGCTACATTTTCATATTGTTGTTTTAATGGTGTAGTTTTTATTTTGTTGTCTGCGTATTGGTGTTTGTAAGAAATGCTATTAATGGAAAGAAGAAGGTTTGTTACAATATTAAAAAGTGCAGATACATTAAATACAAATTTTAGGATGTTGAGCTTGTAGCATGTTGGGGACAATTTTTTCGATTGTGTCTGGGTTGACGACAAACACCACACTTTCTTTCTATTTTGTCAACGTCGTCCATTTCAAATTTTAGGATTGTTGCTCTTTTTTTTAATTGTCTTTTGTACTTAAAAGAAAAGAGAATAAAAAGAGAACTAATAAATGTTTGTTCATGCTTGTTTAACAAATTTAAATTCCTAAGGTCCTTGAAAACATTGCATTACATTCACATAAACATTGCATTCACATAAACATTGCATATCATGGCATAACATTTCATAACAGGTACATTGAAGATCGATTTTCTCATTTTCTCGCTATTTATTTTAGCAGAAATGGCTTTTGAACAATTGTCAAAGATCTCGAGGCTTAGAATGCTCGGTTCGGAGATCTTCACATTGGTCCAAGGCCAAGAAGATGGAAGAAGCTCATCAACAGAAAGAAGAGGGTCGTTGGTGTTCTCAACATGGGTAGGCGTTACAAAGGTGGTCCTAAAGTGGTCAGCGGGATAGAGCTCTCGAAAGTGTCAAGGCGGGGGAAGTGTCAAGAGCAAGGCGACCGGCGTGAGCACGAGAAGAAGGAAGAAGATTGTGAGGATGATCGGTACTCTTATGAGGATGACAAGTACAAGAAACATGAAGATTATGCGAATCTTGTGAAAATCACGAAGATGTCGAGGCTGAATTTTGATGATCGAGTCTTGTTCTGGTGTGGTGATTCCTCCCAAGTTCAAGGTTCCTACTTTTCCAAATATGATGGCATTTCTTGTCCAAAGCTGCATTTGAAGTCCTATGTTCGGAAGATCAACCCCCACTGATGAGAGTTGTGGATGCATTATTTTCAAGAGAGTTTGTCAAGAACTCGATTGGAGTGGTATTATCGACTAGAGTGACCATATTCGTACTTGGGTGACTTGGTGATGCTTTCTCAGGAAATATGGGTACAATCTTGAATTGGCACCCGCATGCAACTCTGAGCATGTCTATGGGTCGTGATGAGAAGTTCAAAGAGTAGGCTCGAGAAATGGAGATTTAGCAGGTGCAACCACCCTTGTCCATAGGGAGTTGGTTGATATGTTTTGGGAACAACAGCCCCATTCTTCAATCATCTAATTGGAAACTCTTGGGGATTCACGAGTGATGGAAAGAGCGTATCGAGGCTGGTATCAAGGCGGAAAGATTCGGTAGAGTCGTCATCAAGTCTTTGCGAAGAGGTCTTTTGGTGGTAAGAAAGAAGCCAATGTTGTGTATGGTCAAAAAATAGAGCAAAGGCCGTGCTCAATGCATAGAGGCAGTTGTGATCTCTAATCCTACATCAGCACAACCTCGTGAGACAGCAGCGTAACGAGCAGCGCCAGACAATTTATGAAGATCAACATGCCGTTGTATGTCGGTGAAGCGACTTTGAAATTTTGTATCGCAAATGTGTGGATAACAAGAGTCATACCGACTTTCTTTTATCAATTAAGGGAAGGTAAAAGTACGAGAAAAAGACCCGTTAGATTACGAGTAAGGGAGAAGGTTATGAAAAGGAAGGTAGCACCCTTTTCATCCGAGTTATCTCGGGCTCTTAGTTGCTCTTAGATCACTTTAAAATTGTGTTTTACGTGTTTAAAAAATGTTTTGAAAAAGGTATTTAAGCTTTGACTTTGTAATGATTCATGTAGGAATGTATACAAAGTGTTAAAATGTTTCGTTTTGAAAAGAGTTTGAACTTTGGCAAAAGTGTGAGGTGTGAAAAGTATTTTGATAGAGCAAGCAACTAAAAGTCTTATTACCTACTCAGAATTGGTCGTTTTACGTGTTATTTCGTTCCTTTAGAATAGTGCTATCCATACCATTAGTTGGTAGGTAACTCCATTCGTTGGATGTAAGCGGGACATTCGAAGGACATCGGATGGTCATAAAAGCAACATGGGAAGTATCCTAGCACATTCGAAGGGACTATCATCATTTTTCGTAGGCGACAATCGAGGGTCAAGATCATGTATTCGGAGGAGACATCGTGGGTCTTATGATCTTTGTATCGAAGGGACTATGATGATTTATTTGAAGGCAACAGTGCTAGGATACCTCTACGTTCGAGGGACATGACCATTTGAATTCGTAAGGCATCGAGAGAGAATTACCCTAAGGGGTGCATGTGTGAAAAGAGTGTGTCAATTCAGATATTTTATCTTGAAGTTAAGAATGAGCTATGTTCAATTTTAGTCTTGCCATACACGCCTAATTACTAGAAGTTTATAGGGTGCGGAAATTAAAATGCGGAAAGGTAAAGTGCGGAAAGATAAATCCTACGCTATTACATGGCTTTGGGGTAGATACATAATTTAAAATGCGGAAAATAAAAGTCCTAATTAAACTATTACATCCCATAAGCAATTACATAATTGAAAGAAAAAAAGAAAGAAAGCGATAAAAGAAATCGTCAGAAAGGAATAACTGAATAACTGTGAAAGATGAGAAATCGGAAATCGAGAAATCGAATGAGAGGAAAATGTTAGTAAAATAATAATTTTGAATGAGAAAAATATTTCATGCTGGAAATAACATTAATATGCTAAAATAATTTTTTGGGATTTTTTGGAGTTAATTTAATAATTAAAAACTAATTAAAGATGATTTAAATGATAAATTAGCAATTAAATTAAATATGCATGCAAAAATAATATTTTTAATTTTATAAATTAAATAAACATTTTCTGGAAATAATGCAAAAAGAGAAATATTTTTTGGTATTTTTAAATGCATGATAAAAATTGTTGAAATTAATTAAAATGAATGAAAAATATTTAAAATAAAAAGAAAATATGAAAATAATTGAAAAAACATGAAGTTTGTAAAAAAGAAAGGAAAACCGGTCCTGGCATGGTTCGAACTGGGGACCCTTTGGAGCATCTTTGAACAGTCAGCGCCTTAACCACTGGGCCAAGTGACATCTGGGTGTTTGAAAAGTGAAAGTCAATGGAATATAAGTGATGACGCGTCAGGGATATGTTTGAAACACAGTCAGCCACGCGTGGACCCCATCTGTTTATGAATGGACGAATCAGAGAAGCCAGAAACGCCACGCAATCTCCTCGCCGGTCAACAAAGTCCACGGCAGACCTAGCTCGATTCATCTTCTCCGGCGACCTCAATCTCAAAACACGAAAAA
>CM038794.1:22475528-22597842 GCA_021764765.1 Vicia sativa | reverse complement strand
ATTTAGATATTTTATCTTGCAAATTAGAGTGAGCTATTATTCAAATTTATCTTGCCATACGCCTAATTACTAACAGTTTATAGATGTGGAAAATGCGGAAATGTAAAGTGGAAAGATAAATCCTACGCTTATTACCGCTTTGGGGAGTATACATAATTTAAACTTGCGGAAAATAAAAGCCCTAATTAACTATTACATCCCATACATTACATAATTTGAAAAAAAAGAAAAACGATAAAAGAAATCGTCTCAACGGGATAACCTGCGGAAAAGATGAGAAATCGAAACACGAGGAAATCGATCAAGGAGAAAATGTTAGCAAAAATAATAATTTTTAATGAGAAAAATATTTCATGCTGGAAATAACATTAATATTAAAATAATTTTTTTTGAGGTAATTTAACAATTAAAAATCAATTAAAAGATTTAAATGATAAATTAGAAATAAATTAAATATGCATGCAAAATAATATTTTTAATTTTATAAATTAAATAAACATTTTCCTAAAAAATAATGCAAAAAGAAAATATTTTTGATGTTTTTAATGCATGATAAAATTATTGAAATTAATTAAAATAACATGAAAAATATTAAGAAAATAAGAAAAATATGAAAAAGTTTGCAAACATGTAAAAAATCAAATGCCATGGCCAGGGATCGAACTCAGGACGTTGCTTTCACACCCCCACGCCTTTACCATCTGAACCAACGCGCACAGGTGTTTGAAATCCGGAGCGAATGAATTGTAAACGGGTGTCGCTCCATGATTGCCCAGAATCACGCGCCAAGAACTTCATCGTTCTCATTTGAATTGGAATTTTTGCCGTCTCGCTAATGACGCTATAGCCCCCGCAATTCTCAAAACTTCACACATAATATAAATGAGTTGTGAGTACATGAATCGATTGGAAATCACATTCTAAAACACATGAGGATGATCTTTGGTCCAATTAACCGATTTAAGGAAACCCTAATTCGGTTTAGAAACCCTAACAATGGCTATATTTCGATTCAAAGCCATGGAAACTCAATTAGATTGTCCGATAGCTTGCAAACTTTGTTCTAAACACAAAACAATCATTAAAACACATTAATGCATGATAAATGTAATTGTAATTTTGAAACAAAGTGAAGAACAAACCAAATCGTGATTTCCTGATTCTTGATGCTTTTGAACAATGTAAAGGTCTGGATCGATTCAGGAGGTATCAAGGAATGTGTTTGGATGCTTGGAATCAATGGAATCGATCTAGAACTGTGGCTGCCAGTAGCTTGTGAAGCACGGTTTTTTTGAGTTTGAATAAGGTTCCTCCAAGCAGTTTTTCTACCCTAATTCGTGTGGCATGTATTGTATATATATAGTAGATGGAATTGGAGCTGATTTGAGAAAGAATTAATCATCAATCAATGCAAAATATATTTGATTTTGTACCAAATCAAATTTTCTCTTTTTTGATCAATTTCAATCAAATTCTTGCCATATCCAATCAAATTTCGAAATTTGTTGGCTTTATTGGGTTGCTTGGATCTCAAGGAAGAGAGAAAAATCAAATTTGTAATTAATTTTGATTTTATACCTTATTTTTGAATTTAATTTGTATTTAAATGAACAAAATCTAAATTAAACAGAAAAATAAAATAAAAATTCGTGGCATTGGGCTTGGATATTCCTAATTGTATAAGGAACAAGTTTGATGAGGAAAGTAAGCCCATTTGCAAAAAAATTTTTTAGAAGTATCTCTTTGTGCACTTCTTCAAAATTGCCCAACTGTGAATGGTGTATCTTGCTCAATTTTCCATATTTTTTAGTGTTCTTGGACTTTGGAAAGCTCTAATCGCCTCTAACCAACCTCTTTGGTTTCATCTCAATTTGAGTTTCCATTCTCAATATATCTTCAAAACAAAATGTTGACTTTTGTTGACTTTGAAAAGGACTGTAATGTTTTGATCCATACCTTCCAAATGAAGCATTTTTGAACATTCTTGTGAGACATGAAGTTGTAGAGAATTGAATTTCCTTCAAAACAAGAGGTGGTGGAAAATTTCGAGAAAGTAAAGAAGTTACCCAATCAAAGTTTGGTTGACTTTTCACTAAGAAACCCTAATTTAGAAAGTTTGACTTTGAGCAAATCTTGAGTTTTGATGAATCATGATCAACCCTTGATCAAATGATGAATGTAACTTCAAAATGAGGATGTTGACCAAAAATCATGAAGTTTGACAGATGTTGACCACAATTGACTTTTGTCCAATATAACCGATTTCAACCATCTGAGCAATTGTTTGAGGAAACTTGACTTCTGAGGCTTGAAACTTGACATGGAGAATCCTTGAAGCATATGAGGAGGCATGATGACCATTGGAGATGTTGGAACCATCCGATATGAGAATTGCCAAACCCTAGTTCGTTGATTGTCTAGGAGAGGGTTTGTCGATCAACCTCGAGGAATCCGAGCATGGATGTATCAGATGTCTTGAGGAATAAGAGGGCAAATTTTGGGGTATGACAGCTGCCCCTGTTCAATCTTCTTGTACTGGTGATGATGCGGGAATGGGCTTACAGATGCCATTTGGAGAAGGCGGAGACCTTGTTAGGGAATGAGTCGTACGCTAGACTCGGGATTGTTGTCCGAATAGGAGAATTGATGGGGATGGGCTTAAGATGCCATCTGGAAAGATCAATGCTGGGGAGTGAGCCATACGCTAGGCTCTGTAGATGTCCCTGGAAATGAAAGAAGCATGGGGATGGGCTTAAGATGCCATCCGGAGGGAGTCGTACGTTAGACTTCGTGCTCATCTTTGGATGAAGTTGTTGGTTCGTATTGATTTTTAACCAAATATGCAAGATTCGAAGTGGAGATATGTCGATAAGTAGTCGGAGATGGCTTAAGATGCCATCTAAGGCAAATCGAGTCGTCCGCTAGACTCAGAAGTTGTCTGATAATAAGAAGGAGTCGAATATCTTCGCAAGGCATTACTCTGGTGGGATAGTACCGCAAAGTGTGATAATTTCCTGCCAGTATCGGTGTTGACCACCGCCTATTATCGGAGGATAACTTGTGATCGCTCGATAGGGTTTCCGCCTAGCTTCTGTATTAATCCGGATCCGCTGTCGGGACAACGAGGGTGGTCGCTCGTATAGTTTTCCCGCCTGATCTGGGTCTTAATCTCCGGACCACGGTTTCGGAGGACAACTAGGGGCGGTCGCTCGATAGTTTTCCGTCTCGATTCGTATTAACCTGGACCGCTTATGCTAGAAGTGACTTTCACCTGTTTTGGAGAAAACAAGAGAAACTTTGATAGAATATTGATTAGTCTTATGCAAAGTATGATGCATGATGATGCATATGACATATGCATATATTATGACTTTATGAAAAATGTATGAATGATAGATGTTGTGGTATTTCAAAACATCCATCTTGAAGAAGATGCGATGTTCTCGCGGAGATTTCGACTGCTTGAGGATGCCGATCCTGAGAAGAGAGAAAACTTTGATTCCTCCGGTGCACTATCTGACCAAGTCTTGGGCCTAGATATTGTTGAGGATGGTAGAGATCGAGAAACACGTTGTTGAGGATCATACATACAGATCTCACTGGGAGAGCCCGGAGGTGCTCATGGGATCTTATGTGTAAACTACTGAGAGTATTTGAAAAGCGGAGACTGTGCTAGAAGGATCCGGAGTGTAATCTCCGATTGGGAACAAAGGTAGGTTTCCTCCAATGCACTATTCGACCAAGTTTCGGTGTCCTTGGAGAAAGGAATTCTCGAAATATCTTGTTCAGATACCATCGGGATGAAGTGTTATTGCTCAAGGTGGTAACTGTTAAGTTGAGTGGAATCACTACTTGGGATTCTCCTTACCTCACGGGAGGTTTGTTTTGAGCAATTCCTCCGTGGGGATCATGCTCATGGGAAAATGTTTTGGTGACTTTCGTTGAGCAACTCGATTTTCAAAAATCTTTTTAATTCTCGAAAACTAGTGAAATGCCACCAATTTTATTTGTTCTAAAAAGAACGGGAAAATATAGATAAAACCCAAAACAAGCGGATAAGGCGGTCACGTGACCGAAAGTGGATCGAGTCGGTTATGTAAGGGAAGGTATTAGCACTTTACATCCATCGTACTCGATGGGACCCATTTAATTCTACGCATTTGTGTGTGTGTTTATTGCTGTTATGAATACCAAAAGGAAAAGAAATTGTTTGTTATTATTTTGAGTTTAACACGGTTTTGAACCATGGGCTACATATTCCCTTGTGCAATGGGAAAGTCAAACTCGTAGTTCCTCTTAAAAAGGCTTTAAGTTTGTTGTATTGATTTTATAAGAAAATCGCAGATTAGACATTTCAAATACTTTGAACTAGGACTTGTTTTGTTTGTTTGAAAAGCTTAAGTCCTCGTCGATTTGAAACGACTATTACACTCTTTATTTAAAAGAGTTTTTTATGATCGCGTATGAGCGATAAAAGGATTTGAGTGAGTTGAATTGTTTTTATGTGGATGAAAAGTACCGAACAACGAGGCCTCACGATTCAAATACTAGAAACCCGAGGAACGAAAGTTCGCCGAGTCGCCTATCACCCAAAAGATTTTCTTATGAAAGAATGAGGTGAAACGAGTTCCACGTTGTTTAGTCTTTAAGCCACGTGTCTAGTCCAACGACTTAAAGACTAAAGTTCATTTAGGACAAGTTTTAAGCAACGGTCTAGTCCAACGACTTAAAACTTGTATTTTATTATGAAAAGAATTTTGAAAAGACACTCGACATTGGATCGAGGTTTGGAATTGTAATTATGAAAGTGTTTTAGATGTGGTTCGAACGGACCGAGAGAAAGAATGATTCGGTTGAATTGTTTTTTATGCGGGTGAAAAGTACCAAACAATGGGACTAGCATCCTACGATTCAAATACTAGAAACCCGAGGAACGAAAGCTCGCACGAGTCGTCTATCACCCAAAAAGTTTTCTTGAGAAAAGTGAAGTGAAACGAAGTTCACGTTATTTAGAGTCTTTAAGCCACGTGTCTAGCGTCCAACACTTAAAGACTAAAGTTTGTTGGTTACAAGTTTTTAGCAATTAGCTATCGCCTAACCACTAAAACTTGTTCTTTATTATGAAAAAGGTTTTGAAAATGCACTCGACGTTGGATCGAGGTTTGAAATTAAATTGCGAAGGTATTCTGATACGCGTGCTGAGATGGAATAGAAGCGGGTTAATTTTAAATTTAATTGTGTGCAATGTGTACATTGGTGAATATTTGCTGAATGAGTAAATAAATGCACAAAATACCAATCAATACAATCGGAAATTTAAATAATTATTAGAGATGATTTTTTCTGTTTGATGAAAAATCGGCTAATAGTTTAATCGATAAATCATCAAATAAAAACTATCGTATCCAATAATTATTTAGTACATCGCAATGAGAATATTATTTACGATAAAATAAATTAAATGAAATAGAATAAGTTCAGAAATAGCCTGGAATGCGTGATTCTGGACGGTGCGAAGAGAAATCCATCTGATCTTTGATATTCAAAATTCATCGTGACACGGCGATTTGAGTGCATCGGATCTTTCTTCTTCGAAAAATGCTCCAACCGGCCCAAGTGACATATTATTTATCAATTACAAATTAAATGAACATTTTTTCTTAAAATGAAATTACTAATAATAATAAAACAAAGGAGAAAGTTTTATTGAATACAAGGTGGTGACACTTGTCACCACCAGATTTTATGAAATAAAATAGAAATAAAATAAATTTGTTGTTTTTATATATTTAAGAAAAGAAAAGAAAAAAATGGAAAGAATTAATTATGAAAATATAAAAATGCCAAGTGGGCAAGAACAGCATCGATGAACCCGCTCATCTTCCTCTCTCACGCTGCACTCAAACCCTCGCCCGCCTCTCTCGCTGGGTTCTCTTTGCCGTGTCCTGGGTGAGTCCACACGCCGATTCCTCCGCCCGTCGCGATTTCTATCCTCTCTCGATCGGCGCGATTCTCTCTCACTCACGGCCGCTTATGGGTTTCTCACCGTTCTTCGCCGCGATCGCTCTCATCTCGTTGTATGTTGACCGATTGATTTGGAACTCGGGGGTTGGAACTCTAGTGTTGGAATCGACTTCGTAGCTTCCGGTGAGACCGTTCTTCACTTCCTCTTCTTCTTTCTCTATTTCGTATGATTGAAACCTTGCTTTTCGAGGGTGTTTGGGTCCGAAAATGATGAGTATATGTTGATGTTTTTCGGTTTGGGACTTTTTCTCGGTTTTCTTGTATCGTGAGAATGGCCCGCTGATCTTTTCCGGTTTTGGGAATAAGGGTTTTGGAATGGGTAGTCTTTTTACAATCGCTTGGTTTTTCTTTGAATGCCCTGTGAAAAATTTTTCTCTCTCAACCGATGGCCTCCTCGTTCTTTTTTAACCGATGAGATCGATCCTATGTGTTAAAATTTATCTCTATTCTCAAACATGATGGACTCGTGTTAATCGATGGCTTCAAAACCTTTCTTCCTTCGATGACTTCGGTCTTTATATTTTTTGTAATGATGCTATTCTTGATCCTCCTCTTTTTCCCGATATCTCTTAAGAACAGATACTATCGTGTCTTAGTCTACAGTTCTCGCCTATTACTATCATCAAATCGCTAACCCTTTTCACCTTTGGGTGAAAACCGACTTTGAATTTTCCTTTTCCTTTCCATGTTAATGTTGCTATTGTATAATTTGGCTTGCTCTTTGTCCTCGCTGGTTTATGCTGTCCCTCGCCGCTTCGCTTCTCTCGATTTTTCTCAATTGTCCTCGTTGGATAACCACAATGTATTACGCCTGTTATGAATCGTTGTCGCTTTTGACTTTAGCTTGCTTACTTATCTTAATCATACCTGCCTTGCTTTGGATATAAGCCATGAACCGATTTATGCGCCCGGAATTGAAATTGTCGCTTTGTAATACTGTTGTATGCTTATTGCCTTTGCTGCCTTGATTTAAACCGAATCGTTGCTATTGTATGCTGCCCGGAATGCTTGTTCGTGAACCGGTCACCCGTGATTTGCGAAAAGTGTTCTTCGCGATGATTAATCTCCAAGATTATGAGGCTTGTCGTTGAATACTGATTCCCGCTAACCGCCTAATGATGATGTTGTGACAAAAGAAACAATCTTCCGATATTTTCTTATGCTGCTTATGTTTCAATTATGTTTTGCAAATTCTAATCCGTGCTTGTTTCTTTGTTTCATGGGAGATGATGAGGATGGCATGGCGATGAAGAACATGAATGAAGAACATGGATAGAGCTTGAAGATGGTGACAATTCAAGACACCGCTATAATAGTTTTCTTAGATTTAGGATCTTCTTTTGTAGAACCTTGCAAATTAAGAACATGCTTGTAACAAATCCTTTCTTTGTAAAATTCAACATAAGACTTGAATGAATGAAATTCGAAATTCCAATTGCCAATGTCGATAATAGTTTTAGGACTTGTGAGTTTGAGATGAAACATCATGAATTTGTAACAACAAATCTTGTAGTTTGGAATTGATACCAATGTAAACCTTATTTCATAATCTGAATAGATGTTGAACAATTCCACCATTACTTGTAACAATTATTATTTAGTAATTTTACCTTGAATCAGTACTTGCAAATGTCACAAACTGTACAACTCATAAGAATTGTCGTAACATTGTAGCAACTCGAAACAAAATACTCAAGCTTTTCCTTTGTACCTCTTGAATCTTGTAATATAATTGTTCTCTTGAATTTGAATGAGATTTGAACGTTGAATGAACAATATTACTCTTGCACCTTAAATCTCTTGCCATGGTATTTGTAAGAACAAATTTCTTTTACAATAAACTTCCATAGAACAAATGGCATTATTCCATCCCCACCTCGAAATTCTAAATGAACTAGAATGAAGTTATTCTTGAAACTTGAGTTAAAAAGAAATAACCTTCTGAACTTCTTTTTCGAATTTGAGTTAGAAGTGTCCACCATTCTAAACAAAACGACAAAGCCAACAGTAGCCACTTTAAAAAAATCCAAACCTTGCCAATGATATTTTTGAGGAAGCGATATTCATCCCGATTCTTAATCAACCTCCCATTGGTAGATAAAACATCAACAAAAATGCGCACATATGAGAAACTTTTAATCATAAACCAACGAATGATTTTGCTCCAAACTTTTTAATCTGATGCAAGCGAAACATACGAGAACGCATCCGAGAAATACCAGGTTATTCACATCCCTGAATCCATGCATATTTTCTTTCAAAGAAACCCGCAATGTTGATGATGACAAGGTGACTAACGCCCGAGTGTACAACCTTAAAGTCCGAGTAGAAAATCATAGTGACCAAGAAACTCAATCTCGAATGAATACAAGAGCCCCTTATATTAATTGTCAACATAACTAAATTTCATATTCTTTGAAAAGCTTGACAAATTAGCCACACGAATTTTATAAAAATAAACGGAGGGTAAATTTTGGGGTGCGACAGTCGTCATCTCAATTCCTGGAGCCTGTAGCAATTGCTTTGTTATGTTTACTTTTCGCATGTTTGCAAATAGATTTTTATTGTCAGATGCATATAATCATTCAAAGCAAACGTTGGACTTTATGCAAACAACAACAGCAAAAATTGTAAAGAGAAAGAAACTTGTATTTATTTGAAATGTGGCGTATGGCCAAGTAGTTTGTACACAAGAAAAGTAAAAGCTATGCAGATGCAATCTCGTTAAGTTCCAACTATGCTAGTACTCATATATTTCAACTATCTCATCTCCTTGCTGTCAGTAGAAAGTGAGTGAATTGATTTTCTCCATTTGAATCTTGAATGCTGATAGTAGTCTATAGATAGGTGATCTGGACGAGGCATAGTCGTACGCTTAAATCCCTAACTTTTGCCTAGACCGCCCTTTCGGTTTTCAGTCTACCGGGATACCCTTTTTTACCCAAGCCGCCTTTTTAGGTTTTCGACTTGCCGGGTGTACATCTTTTGTATATATCCTTAATTTTTGCCCGAACCCTTTTGGTTCGCCAGGATGCCCTAATTTTTGCCTAGGTTCGTCGACCTAGCGGGTCTCTTTTATGCGTAGTATTTTTTGACTATGTTTGCGTTCACAGGGTGTGGGAAGTCTTCACCATCCATGGTGCTAAGTATCATAGCTCCGCCGGAAAATACTGTCTTGACTACAAATGGTCCCTCGTAGGTGGGAGTCCATTTGCCCCTGGGATCACCTTGTGGAAGAATGATGCGCTTGACTACTAGATCACCGACTTGATAAACTCGGTGCTTGACCTTCTTGTTAAATGCTCTGATCATTCGCTTCTGATAGATCTGTCCATGGCAGACGGATGCGAGTCGCTTTCATCAATCGTGTTAATCTGGTCAATGCGGTCTCGACCCAATCGCTCGCCTAACTCGGCCCGAGGACTCGTTGAGGCATCGAACTCGATTGGTAGGACTACCTCTATACCATATACAAGCAGAAGGGATTGCCCTCGCTGATGTTCAGATCAGAAAGCGATAACCATGAAGAGCAAATGGTAACATCTCATGTCAATCTTTGTAAGTCACTTTCATTTTCTGTATAATCTTCTTAATGTTCTTGTTGGCGGCTTCCACAGCGCCATTCATCTTAGGCCGATACGGAGAAGAGTTGTGATGCTTGATCTTGAACTGCGTGCAGAGTTCAGTGATCATTTTGTTGTTGAGATTAGAACCGTTATCTGTGATAATCCTTTCAAGAGTGCCATATCGACAGATAAGATTGTGCTTGATGAATCGAGCCACGACATTCCTGGTAACAGATGCGAACGAGGCTGCCTCTACCCACTTGGTGAAATAATCAATTGCCACAAGGATGAAATGATGTCCGTTGGAAGCGTGGGCTTGATTTCTCCGATCATGTCAATGCCCCACATTGCAAAAGGCCAAGGAGCTGTTAGAACATTCAGAGGTACTGGAGGTACGTGCACTTTGTCTGCATAAATCTGGCATTTGTGACAAGATCGAGCATAGCGGTGACAATCAGCTTCCATGGTGGACTAGTAGTAACCTGTTCTTAGAATCTTCTTAGCCATTGTATGTCCACTGGAGTGGGTACCAAATGCGCCTTCGTGTAACTCTTCCATGATACGTTCACTGCTTTTCCGCCCTACATAAGTAAGCACAAACCGTGATTGCGCTTGTATAAGATGTCGCTACGAGGAAGAATTTGGATGCAAACTTCACAAAACTTCTTATCATTGACAGATGCCCTCGTGGATATTCCTGGTCTCAAGATACCTCTTCACGCATAGTACCAAGGTTTCTTCCGATCAAGCTCATAACAAGACGCTGGTTCACAAACTTCTCAATGATGATCCGGGAGCCTCTGTCCCTTCCGACCTTGAACATAGATGACATAGTAGCTAATGCGTCCCAACCGACTTTCTCGTGGAATGTGATTGAAAGTAACTTCAAGTAGGGATCAAACTTAAACATGCTCGATATGGAATGAGATTTGATGCTTCATATCCCACTCGCCTTAACTGATCGACTAAAGCCGAGTCTCCATACACTTGTAAGAACTTGATTCTTAAGTCAATAGCAGCTTTAATACCCATGATGCACGCCAGATTCGCCATGTTGTTAGTGCAATCAAACAAAGTCGGTGAAAGGCGATGTCCGTCAGTAGAGATGTAATGATGGCCAATGCCATTGCCAAGGCGCTGAGGCTCCATCAAAGACCATGGTCCATCGGGATCCTTGTTCGTGTCCTTCGTCCCCGTTCTTCGCAATTTGTAACTAGTAAAACATCTTCGTCTCGAAACTCGAATCAGATAGATCGATAGCATCTACGGCTTGATGAGCCAAATGATCGGCTACTACACTTCCTTTGATCGCTCGAGAAGTGTACCGATGTCATATTCGGTCGATCATTTCCATCTTGCTATTCTTCCCGAGAGTCGGTTTCTCAAATATGTATTTTATCGGATCCATCTTAGAAATCAACAAGGTAGTGTGAGTCAACATATACTGCCTTAGTCGGCGAGCAGCCCAAGCTAAAGCTGCAAGTTTTCTCGAGCGGAGTATCTTGTTTCACATCGGTAAACTTTTGTTAAGGTAGTCTATTGCATGCTCTTTTCGACTGCACTCGCCATGTTGCCCCAACACACACCCCATTGAGTTCTCTAACACCGCCAAGTACATGATAAGAGGTCTTCTTCGGCAAAGGCATCGATAGGAGGATTCTGAGGTACCTTGATTTTGTCAAAAGCGATCCGCAATCGTCGCTCCATTCCACTACTTGATCCTTCTTAAGTAACTTGAAGATTGGCTCACAAGTAGCTAGATGTGCAATGAATCTGCAATGTAGTTCAATCGCCCAAGAAACCTCGACTTCCTTCTCTCAGGGAGCTGGCATCTCTTGAATAGCTTTAACCTTCGCAGGTCAACCTCAATACCTTTCCATCGACACAAACCCTAGGAGTTTTCCGGATCCGACTCCAAAGGTGCACTTGTTAGATTAAGTCTCAACTGCACTTCTTCAACTATCAAACGTTTCGCAAATGATCAAGATTTTCTTCTTCACCTGCGGATCGAGCTATCATGTCGCCGACGAGACCTCTATCTCGTGATGAATCATGTCATGAAATAACGTCACCATAGCACGATAAGTGCGCGCGCGTCATCCGAACGGCATAACCTTGTAAAAAAGTGCCCCACTGTAACAAAAGTAGTCTTCTCCATGTCTTCGGAGCCATTTTATCGATTGTAACCGGAGAAACCATCCATGAAGGAGAAAACCTTATGCTGAGCTGTTGTCAACCGAACATCAATATGAGGAAGTGGAAAATCGTCTTCTGACTTTGTTCAAATCTCGTAATCCACACACATTCGTATTTTGCCATCCTTCTGGGTAGGTACCACATTCGCAACCCATTGTGGATAAGAAGTAATAGCTAAGAAACCGCATTGAACTGCTTCATAACTTCGGCTTTGATTTTCTCCGACATCTCGTGACGCATGCGACGAACCTTCGCTTCACCGAGAAAACCTTCTTTTGTCAAATTGGTGTACCACAATATCAATGTCTAAACCCGCATGTCTTCGTATGACCAAGCAAAACCTCAATGTAGTCTCAGAACATCCGAACCAATCTTTCTTTAACATCGCTCTCAAGACCCGCCCTATCTTGATCTCTTTCTGTCTTCATCGACTCCAAATTCACAACCTCAACATGCTCTTCATGTGGTCAGATAACTCGCTTCTTCTTGTGTAGCATCCCGACAAGTTCTCCGGCACTTCACAATCTTCCTCACTTTCTTCGCTTGGTAGATCGGATTATCAAGTCATATTTAGCAATAGCATAGTTGTTATCAACGAGATTCGGAGTGATTCTGCGTGTATCACGGGTGTGTGTAAGAAACACATAGCTTTTGAAGGGGTGATAAAGTAAAAGAGAAAACAACAATTGAATGCAAAAGTCCAACGATTTTATTGAATGAAAATATGCAAATGATGATAATAACCTCACAACGAGCCATGATGCCCCGGCAAGGCACTAGGCTTTAGAGTTTATTGTTCAAAACATAGAAAAATACGAAAAGAAAACAAAACAAGAGCAATTACTCGCCTAAAGGAGATTGGTATGACGCCTTCGCCTTCCAATTCCGAGCCCTTTGTCCGAGTCGGAAGATCCATTTGTCATGTCAAGTCGTCGCCGCCTTCTATAGCATGGATTCCACTCGATACGGAAAGGAAGTTGGCCGCACGCACGCGATCATCTTCGACCTTTGATGGTGAAGCCTAAACCAGCCTTGTCGATTTGAAAGGAGCTGATCAAATAGACTACCTCCCTTCAAGCAAGCACTGAGCATCTAGGCCTGTAACTTCAAGAGAGTGCATGAGATTGTTTCAAAAGCTTCTGGAGTCTCAAAGAATTCACCTCTACCTCGAGGTATCGGAATGATCAGATGACTGACCATATTCTTCTTCACCACATACGAACAATCTTCCCTTTCACCGGTACTTTAGCTTCGATGCAGGTAGAAGTTACCGCCCCATGTATCCAAGGGCCCAAGTAGGCAAGAGTAAGTCGACGGATGTCCATGACAAAGAAAGTGGAGTCAAAAGTCTAGGAGCCGACTTTAACAGGCAGAGTAAGCTCTCCAAGTACTATTCGCTTAGAACCATCAAAAGCTCTTACAATAATGTCACTGGGTCTCAGAACCAACCCTTCGACATCAAGCCGATCAAAAGCAGTCTTCAGAAGGATATTCAGAGCAGAACCGGTATCCACCAAAACATGAGATAATGTAACGCCCTTGCATTCAACAGATATGTGCAAGGCTTTGTTGTGTTTCTTCCCAGAGTCAAATCAAGATCGAGAAGCCTAGGCCGTTGTTGGCAGCCAGGCTAGCAATACAAACTTCAAACTGATCAGTAGTAGTGTCTTGCGGTACGTGAACATTCTTTAGAAATTTCACCAAGGCATTAGCATGAGCCTTAGAGCACAAGAGCAGAGTAAGCATGGATATCTTGGACGGAGTCTGTCCCAACTGTTCCACCACGATGTAGTCACTCTTCTTGATGATCTTCAGAATTTCCTCCATTTCCTGTTTGGAGGTGTCTTAAGTAACTTCCTTTGGTACTTCTGGCTGAGCAGGATGAGTCACTGGTTCTTTCCCTCTAGCTTAGGGAATGGATTGAATAGCTGGAATGCGAGCTGGAGTCGCAGTGTCCTTTGGAGGAGCGATTTCTGGAGAGAATACTCTTCCGGTCCTGGTCACCTTGCTAGATCCAGTGATGTTGTCAATTTCAGGAATGATAGCTTTGATAGTAAGATCTTCAATGGTCAGAGGGTCTTGCTTGACGCCATGATAGTAAACATCAGCTCCATAGTTCCAAGGGATAGCCTTGTCAGAGGAATATGGAACTGGTCTGGGAGAAGTGATGATGAGAGGTGTCACTCTAGGCACAGGATCAGCGGAGGAAATCCTTATTGTGTTAACATCAGCATAGTATTCAGGGAAATCATTACCCCATCCGGTTTCCTTGACATCTTCAATAGGAATTTTGTAGCTTTCAGGAACAGTATACTTCACCATGTAATCATACTTTCCACTTGGCTGCCCCAAGGTATCCCACACAGATGGTGTTATTTCATTCGCATTGTCGATCTTCAGTTTCTTAGACATGTCTTCACATAGACTCTCCACAGGTGGTTTTAGGAATAGTATTTCACGGTTATTCATCATGCACTGAACACGTCTTCTTAACCAAGCGCAACCATCGGGTGCAGATGGGCACCAACGACAATTTTCTGGGCACCCTAGATTGACACCGGCTTGTAGCAAATTCTTCTTGTCGTGGTTAGGCATAGGCGCGTTGATCACATTTGGAGTTTCAACAGGAGGATCAAACTCAATCTGCTTAGCTTCAATCATATCTTGAATCTTGTTCTTCAAAGCCCAACAATCAACAGTACTATGTCCAAGGCTATTGGAGTGGTAAGCACACTTAGCATTAGGATTGTATCTCGAAGAGGAGGTATTGACATTCTGAGGAGGATCCCTCAAGGTAATCAGCTCTGCTTTCAACATGTGTTGCAAGACTTGGGACAATGGCATATTGATCTTCAGAAACGCCTTCGTGGCGCTGCTCGCTACGTGTTGTCTCACCGAGGTTGGCCGATGTAGGATCGAGATCACAACCGCTCTCATGATTGAGCACGGTCGGTCTTGGCTCGGCGTTTTTGACCATACACAGCATTAGCTTCTTTCTTACCGCCAAAAGATCTCTTTGCAGCATTTGAAGAAGAGTCCCCATGAATCTTCCCACTCTTGATACCACTTCAATACGCGTCAATATCACTTGAATCCGTCAAGAGTTTCCAAACGATGATTGAAGAATGGCCCGCTGTTGTTCCATAAACATATCAACCAACTCCTATTGGACAAGGGTGGTGAACTCTGCTAGGTCTCTCCACTCGAGCATACTCCTTGAACTTCTCATCACGACCCATAGACATGCTTTGTAGTTGCATGCGAGTGGGTGTCAATTTAGCATTGTACTCATACTGTCTGTAGAAAGCATCTGCTAAGTCACTCCAAGTACGAATACGGTCATTCTCTAGCTGATAATACCATTCCAACTGAGTCCCGAACAAACTCTCTTGAAAATAGTGCATCCACAACTTTCTGTCATCAGTGTGGGGATTGATCTTCTGAACATAGGACTTCAAATGTAGCTTCGGACAAGACATGCCATCATATTTGGCAAAAGTCGGAACTTTGAACTTGGGAGTTATCACCACACCGGGGACAAGACTCAGATCATCAAAATTCAGCCCGGACATCTTCAGGTTTTCCACAGCATTCAGACAGTCTTCAAGTTGCTTGTACTTATCATCTTCATCAGAGTACTGGTCATTATCATAGTCTTTTTCAGGCTCAGGCTGACTGCCTTCGCCATCACCC
This sequence comes from Vicia sativa, assembly GCA_021764765.1. NCBI lineage: Eukaryota > Viridiplantae > Streptophyta > Magnoliopsida > Fabales > Fabaceae > Vicia > Vicia sativa. The sequence goes on along the minus strand of CM038794.1, from coordinate 22,582,363 downwards.
TTGACACTCCCCTCATTCTTGACACTTCCTTCAGAGAGCTCTATCCGACTGACCACTTTAGGACCACCTTTAGAAGGCCGCCCATGTTGAGAAGACCAACAACCTTCTTCTCGTTGATGAGCTTCTTCGATCTTCTTGGCCTTGGACCAACTGGTGAACATCTCAAACCGCATTCGAGCTCGGAGATCTTTGACAGTCTGTTCAAGAGCCATTTCTGCTAAAATAAATAGCGAGAGAATGAGAAAACCAATCTTCAATGTACCTGTGATGCAAATGTTATTCTATGATATGCAATGTTTATGCGGATGCAATGCAATGTTTTTAAGGACCTTAGAGATTTAAATTTGTTAAACAAGCAATGAACAAACATTTATTAGTTCTCTTTTATTATTCTTTTTCTTTTTAAGTACAAAAGATAGTTCAAAATAATAAAAACATAAAAATCCTAAAGCTCTAAGTCTCCCATGGGCGCTTCCTCTTGGTGCCGAGGTAGGCGTTGATGTTTCGCTCCTCGTGAAGTAGCTTTGTCAACTCTAGTACCTTCTTCTCGCTTGCATAGCATCGAGCTTCAAAGGTATCCTCTCTTCTTGAATCCGTGATCTCTTCAAGTCTTCAAAATCGTAGGCATCGTGATGGAGAACAGATAGGTACTCACCTATAGCAACAGTTCCATAATTACGTAAAGGTGCGGAATGGCATCATGAGGTTTTGAGCTCGAGCTCGCACCCATTTGAGGTAAGGTTCCCAAGGAATGGAGTTTCGTGCCCCAAAGTCTTGGTATCGCCTTCTTTACCATGCCCCAAGCGTATAAACCTCGCGGTAATTCTGGAGATCGTGATTGTAATCGAACACAATATCTTGGAGAAGCATATCATGAGGACCATCTCTTCGAGCAAAACCAAACTGACGTAGAGCTAGAGAAGGGTTGTAAGTAATGCCTCCCCTTATACCAAGTAGTGGTACATTAGGGAATTCTCCACAACGCTCAATGAAGGTGAAGTCCTTTTGAGAGAAAAGACTCCAACGGATATCTGAATGAGAGAGTGACATTAGTCTTTGAGACCACTTCAACCTTTGTTCGTTCTTCAATACTGATGGAGGAAGGTGCGAAATAAACCACCTGGAAAGTAACGGTATACAACACATGAGAGTTCCTTGTCTCTTAATAGTACGAGTATGGAGAGAATGTATGATGTCTCCAAGTAAAGTAGGCACAGGATTGCGGGTAAGAAACAACTTGATGGCGTTGACATCTATGAATTGATCCGAGTTAGGAAATAGAACCAAACCATCAATTAGCAAGGCCACAATGTCTTCAAATGCATGGAAACTCATAACTTTGAGGAATTCTCGGGCTTTCTTAATCAGAAACTTGGCAAGTAAACCCTTAACTCCACTTCTAGTTTCCCAATTGGCTTCAATGTCTGAGCGCTTAAGGTGTAAGGCAGATGCAATGTTTCGTACTTAGGAACCTTTTCTAAACCGGTGAATGGCATTTGGTCAAGAATAGGTATCCCAAGTAGCTTAGAGAACTCTTCCAAGGTAGGAACTAACTGATAATCTGGGAATGTAAAGCAATGGTGTTTCGGATCAAAGAACTAGAATAGGACATGCATCATATCTTCTTCAAACCCGGAGGTAACCAAGTCAAGTAGATAACCATGTCTTTTGATGAACTGAGCATGATCGGGAATTTCTGAAACCAATTCTTTGAGCTGAGAAGGTACACCCATGAAGTTGATTCGGATAGTCTTTCTAGAAGCCATAATCCCTACAAAACATAGCAAAGATAAATCCCTAGGTCCTTGAAATAGTTAGAAATGATATGCAATGCGAATGATGTCATGATGTCATATTTAGCACACACAAACAATTCACACAATGAGCCTAGGTTTAAGGCTTGCATGAGGTATAGGTGATTACCCCACCAAAAGTATGAGTTGGTTCATCCTGTCCTATAATAGTAACCGGGTTCTAGGAATCTCATATCATTGATCTTTCTCGTAGGCGTTTATTTCAATACGACTACCAAGTGGTCGACCGAAAATATCCCAAAAGTCTGATCTTAATGAGTATAGCATTGAGTATCAGTCAACCTTAGTCTGCACCAAAGTCGGCCATCTCACTACCTTCTAATGGCTAAGATGGGTCAATTAAGGTTCTAAAAGTTTAGTTAGTGCTTGATGACACCACGCAGAAGCCAAATACTATCCTCAACTTGGTAATGAAGAGTATCAGGACATCCAAAGTGTCACACTAACGTAGCCATCATGTTGACCGTTTCGATATACGTCTAACGGTCGCGACGATTTATTGCTACTTACCTAAAAGGAAACCCGGATTCGGGTGTAGGATCCCCCAACAATATAATACCCAAGCAAGCCTTAAAAGTAAAGCATACAAGTCAAACAGAAAGCAGTAAAAATGACCTAGAAATCCCTAAGGTATTCTCTCTTTAGGGTGTCTCCCCGGCAGAGTCGCCAGTTCTGTAATACGGTGAACTGACTTTGTAGGATTTTGTATCGCAAATATGCGGATAGCAAGAGTCGCCACTGACTTTTCTTTTATCCAATTAAGGGAAGGTAAAAATTAAAGAAAAAGACCTTCGTTAGATTCTGAGTAAGGGAGAAGGTTATGAAAAGGGAAGGTATTAGCACCCCTTTCCATCCGTAGTTATCTACGGGCTCTTAGTTGCTCTTAGATCACTTTAAAATTGCTTTCTGTGTGTTTGAAAAAAATGATTTGGAAAGGAATTTCGCTTTGACTTTGTAATGATTCATGTAGGAATGTATACAAAGTGTGAGGTGTGAAAAGTATTTTGATTAGAGCAAGCAACTAAAAGTCTTATTACCTACTAAGAATGGTCGTTTTCGTGTTTATTTTAGTTTCCTTTAGAATAGTGCTATCCATACCATTAGTTGGTAGGTAACCCTATTCGTTGGATGTAGAAGGGACATTCGAAGGGACATCGGATGGTCATAGAAGGCAACTTGTAGGAGTATCCTAGAACATTCGAAGGGACTATCATCATTTTTCGTAGGCGACAATCGAGGGTCAAGATCATGTATTCGGAGGCGACATCGTGGGTCTTATGATATTTGTATCGAAGGGACTATGATGATTTGTTTTGAAGGCAAAAGTGCTAGAATACCTCTACGTTTGAGGGACATGACCATTTGAATTGGTAAAGGCAACGAGAGAGAATTACCCTAAGGGGTGCATGTGTGAAAGAGTGTGTCAATTCAGATATTTTATCTTGCAAATTAGAGTGAGCTATTGTTCAATTTTATCTTGCCATACACGCCTAATTACTAACAGTTTATAAGATGCGGAAAGTAAATGCGGAAATGTAAAGTGTGGAAAGATAAATCCTACGCTATTACATGCCTTTGGGGCAGATACATAATTTAAACTTGCGGAAAATAAAAGCCCTAATTAACTATTACATCCCATAAGCAATTACATAATTTGAAAAAAAAGAAAACGATAAAAAGAAATTGTCCGAAACGGGATAACCTGTGAAAAGATGAGAAATCGGGAAATACGAGGAAATCGATCAAGAGAAAAATATTTCATGCTGGAAATAACATTAATATGATAAAATAATTTTTTGGGATTTTTTGGAGTTAATTTAACAATTAAAAATCAATTAAAAGTGATTTAAATGTTAAATTAGAAATAAAATTAAATATGCATGCAAAATAATATTTTTTAATTTTATAAATTAAATAAACATTTTCTGAAAAATAATGCAAAAAGAAAAATATTTTTTTGTGTTTTTTAATGCATGATAAAAATTATTAAAATTAATTAAAATAACATGAAAATATTATGAAAATAAGAAAAATATGAAAAAGTTTGCAAACATGTAAAAATCAAATGCCATGGCCAGGGATCGAACTCAGGAAGTTGCTTTCACACCCCCACGCCTTTACCATCTGAACCAATGCGCACACGTGTTTGAAATCCGGACGGAGCGAATGAATTGTAAACAGGTGTCGCTCCATGATTGCCCAGAATCACGCGCCAAGAACTTCATCGTTCTCATTTGAATTCTGGGAATTTTGCGTCGGCCTCAGTGCGACGCTATAGCCCCTGCAATTCTCAAAATCTCATACACATAATATAAATGAGTTGTGAGTACATGAATCGATTGGAAATCACATTCTAAACACAATGGTAATGGTCTTTGGTCCAATTTAACCGATTTAAGGAAACCCTAATTCGGTTCAGAAAACCCTAACAATGGCATATTTCGATTCAGGCCATGGAAACTCAATTTGATTGTCCAGATAGCTTGCAAACTTTGTTCTAAACACAAAACAGTCATCACAACACATTAATAATGCATGATAAACAGAATTCGATTTTTGAAAAAGTAAGAACAAACCAAATCGTGATTTCCTGATTCTTGGTGCTTTTGGACAATGTAAAGGTCTGGATCGATTCAGGAGGTATCAAGGAATGTGTTTGGATGTTTGGAATCAATGGAATCGAGCTAGAACTGTGGCTGTCAGTAGCTTGTGAAGCACGGTTTTTTTGAGTTTGAATAGGGTTCCTCCAAGCAGTTTTTCTACCCTAATTCGTGTGGCATGTATTGTATATATATAGTAGATGGAATTGGAGCTGATTTGAGAAAGACTTAATCATCAACCAATGCAAAATATATTTGATTTTGTACCAAATCAAATTTTCTCTTTTTTGATCAATTTCAATCAAATTCTTGCCATATCCAATCAAATTTCGAAATTTGCTGGCTTTATTGGGTTGCTTGGATCTCAAGGAAGAGAGAAAAATCAAATTTGTAATTAATTTTGATTTTATACCTTATTTTTGAATTTAATTTGTACTTAAATGAATAAAATCCAAATTAAATAGAAAAATAAAATGAAAATTCGTGGTATTGGGCTTGGATATTCCTAATTGTATAAGGAACAAGTTTGGATGAAGAAAAAGTAAGCCCATTTGCAAAAATTTTGGTTTTTAGAAGTATCTCTCTTTGTGCACTTCTTCAAAATTGCCCAACTTGTGAATGGTGTATCTTGCTCAATTTTCCACATTTTTGAGTGTTCTTGGACTTTTTGGAAATCTCTAAGAGTCCTCTAACCAACCTCTTTGGTTTCATCTCAATTGGAGTTTCCATTCTCAATATATCTTCAAAACAAAATGTTGACTTTTTGTTGACTTTGAAAAGAACCTGTAATGTTTTGATCCATACCTTCCAAATGAAGCATTTTTTGAACATTCTTGTGAGACATGAAGTTGTAGAGAATTGAATTTCCTTCAAAACAAGAGGTGGTGGAAAAATTTCTGTGAAAGTATGAAGAAGTTATACCTAGTCAAAGTTTGGTTGACTTTTCACTAAGAAACCCTAATTTAGAAAGTTTGACTTTTGAGCAAATCTTGAGTTTTCTGATGAATCATGATCAACCCTTGATCAAATTATGAATGTAACTTCAAAATGAGGATGTTGACCAAAAATCATGAAGTTTGACTGTATGTTGACCACAATTGACTTTTTGTCCAATACAACTGATTTTAAACCATCAGAGCAATTGTCTGAGGAAACTTGACTTCTGAGGCTTGAAACTTGACATGGAGAATCCTTGAAGCATATGAGGAGGCATGATGACCATTGGAGATGTTGGAAATCCATTTGGATATGAGAATTGCCAAACCCTAGTTTGGGTTGATTGTCTAGGAGGGGGTTTGTTTGATCAACCCTTGAGGAATCCTTGAGCATGGATGTATGAGATGTCTTGAGGAATAAGAGGGCAAATTTTGGGGTATGACACGTACCCTATACTGTTCTCCATCCCGACATGCCTACTGATTTCGAAGACTTGAAGAGATCCTTGATTCAGCTTAAAGAAGAAAGGAAACATCAACGCCTACTTCAACACCAATAGGAAACGCCCATGGGAGACTTAGAGCTTTAGGATTTTTGTTCTCTTATTTTCCAAACTATCTTTTGTACTTAAAAAGAAAAAGAAAGAAAAAAGAAACTAATAAAAGTTTGTTCTTGCTTGTTTAACAAATTTAAATTCCTAAGGTCCTTGAAAACATTGCATTGCATTGCATAAACATCGCATATCATGGCATAACATTTCATAACAGGTACATTGAAGATCGGTTTTCTCATTTTCTCGCTATTTATTTTAGCAGAAATGGCTCTTGAACAGACTGTCAAAGATCTCCAGGCTCAGAATGCTAATTTCCAGGAAATGTTCACCAGCTTGGTCCAAGGCCAGGAAGACCTGAAGAAGCTCATAAATAGAAAGAAGAAGCTCATTGGTGTCCTCAACATGGGCAGACGTCACAAAGGTGGACCTAGAGTGGTCAGCCGGTTGGAACTCTCAGACAAGAGTGTTGAAATTGATGAAAGTATCAAGAACAACGAAGAAGGTCAGCATGAGTATGAAAACATAGAAGAAGACTATGGGAACGAGCAGTATTCTTTTGAGGATGACAAATACAAACAACTTGAAGACCGTTTGAATGCTGTGGAAAATCTGAAAATGTTCGGGCTGAATTTTGATGATCTGAGTCTAGTTCCTGGTGTGGTGATTCCCCGTAAGTTCAAGGTTTCTACTTTTGCCAAGTATGATGGCATTTTTGGTCCCGTCATTTGAAGTCCTATGTTCAGAAGATCCATCCTCACACTGATGATAGAAAGTTGTGGATCCATTTCTTTCAAGAAAGTTTGTCAGGAGCTCAGTTGGAGTGGTATTATCATCTAGAGAATACCCACATCCATACCTGGAATGACTTAGTAGATGCTTTCTACAAGCAGTACCAGTACAATGCTTAATTGGCACCCCCTCGCATGCAACTACAGAGCATGTCTATGGGTCGTGATGAGAAATTCAAAAAGAGTATGCTCAGAAATGGAGAGATCTAGCAGGCCGAGTTCAATCACCCTTGTCCAATAGGGAGTTGGTTGATATGTTTATGGGAACATTGACAGGCCCATTCTTCAATCATCTGATTGGAAACTCTTCAGCCGGATTCATCGAGCTGATACTTACAGGAGAACGCACCGAAGCCGGAATCAAGAGCGGAAAGATTCAGGTAGAGTCATCTTTAAATGCTGCGAAGAGATCTTTTGGTAAGAAAGAAGCCAATGTTGTGTATGGTCAGAAAAGCCGAGCCAAGATCGACCGCGCTCAATCTGTAGGGACAGTTGTGATCTCCAATTCTACACCAACGCAACCTCAGCGAGACAACGCGCGTAACCAGAACGCGCCACGAAGACACTTTACGAAGATTAACATGCCATTGTCGCAAGCATTGCAACACATGTTGAAGGCAGAGCTGATCATCTTGAGGGATCCTCCTCAAAACATCAACATTTCCTCTCCGAGATACAATCCTAATGCCAAGTGTGCTTACCACTCCAACAGCCCAGGCCATAACACTGACGATTGTTGGGCTCTGAAGAACAAGATCCAAGACATGATTGAAGCTAAATAAATTGAGTTTGATCCTCATGTCGAGACTCAGAATGTGATCAACGCACCAATGCCTAACCACGGCAAAAGTTCCAACGTTATTGACAAGAAATCTTATGTTTTTGACGTGAATGACCTGACTATTCTTCTGATGACTGTTAAGAGGAATCTGCTGCAAGCCGGTGTCAATCCAGGATGCCCAGAGAATTGTCGTTGGTGCCCATCCGCACCTGATGGATGTGCTTGGTTGAGAAGACTTATTCAATGCATGATGGATAACCGAGAAATTCTATTTCTGAAACCTTCGCCTGTGGAGAATCTGTGTGAAGATATGTCTAAGAATCTAAAGATCGAAGATGTGAGCGAAGTCGTACCAGAAGTCTGGGGGATACCTTGGGGCAGCCAAGTGGAAAGTTTAATTTCATGGTGAAGTATACTGTTTCTGAAAGCTACAAGATTCCTATTGAAGATGTTAAGGCAATCGGATGGGGAGACGATTTCCCAGAAGACTGTGCTGATGTTAACACAATAAGGATTTCCTCTGTTGATCCTGTGCCTAGAGTGGCACCTCTCATCATTACTTCTCCAAGACCAATTCCATATTCCTCTAAGAAAGCTATACTGTGGAACTATGGAGCCGAAGTTTATTATCATGGCTTCAAGCGAGACCCTTTGACCATTGAAGACATTACAGTTGAAGCTACCATTCTTGACATTGACAACATCACCGGATCAAGCAAGGTGACCCGAACCGGAAGAGTGTTTTCTCCAGAGATCTCTCCTCCAAAAGATACTGCGACTCCAGCTCGCATTCTAGCTATTCAACTAGTTCCCGAAGCTAGAGGGAAAGAACCAGTAACTCATCCTGCTCAGACAGAAGTACCAAAGGAAGTTGCTGAAGACACCTCCAAGCAAGAAATGGAGGAAATTCTGAAGCTCATCAAGAAGAGTGACTACAATGTTGTGGAACAGTTGGGACAGACTCCGTCCAAGATATCCATGTTGGCTCTGCTATTGTGCTCTGAGGCTCATGCTAAAGCCTTGGTGAAGTTTTTGAAGAATGCTCACATACCGCAAGACACTACTACTGATCATTTTGAATTTTGTATTGCTAGCCTGGCTACCAACAACGTTCTAGGCTTCTTTGACGTTGATTTGACTCCTTCCGGAAGGAAACACAACAAAGCCTTGCACATCTCTGTTGAATGCAAGGGCGTTACATTGTCTCATGTTTTGGTAGATATCGGTACTGCTCTGTATATCCTGCCGAAGAGTGCTTTTGACCGACTTGATGTTGAAGGATTGGTCTTGAAGCCCAACGACATAATTGTGAGAGCTTTTGATGGTTCTAAATGAACAGTACTTGGAGAGCTCATTCTGCCTGTTAAAGTCGGTTCCCAGACTTTCGACTCCACTTTCTTTGTCATGGACATCCGTCCAGCTTACTCTTGCCTACTTGGACGTCCTTGGATACATGGGGTGGCCATACTCTACCTTGCATCGGTCAAGTACCCAAAGGAAGGGAAGGTTGCTACAAGATGTGAAGAGGAATACATGGTAAGTCATCTGCAGTCATTTCGATACCTCGAGATGGAAGGTGAATTCTTCGAAACTCCCTGTCAAGCTTTCAAAACAGTTCCAAGAGCCATGCCTGTTGACTCTCTTGTTACTCCTGAAGTTACACAAGTTCCGCCTAGGATGGCCTCCCTAAAAGATACTCAAGCTGCAGTTGAAGAAGGAGGTAGTACTATTTGGGGTCAGCAACCTGATCTTCCTTTCAAATCTGACAAGAATGGTTTAGGCTTCACCATCAAAGGTCAGAAGATGATACGCCGCGAATGTGCCGGCCAACTTCCTTTCCGCATCAGCAAGGATGGAGTCCACGCTATAGAAGACAATGACAGTGACTTCGACATCAGCGATTAGATCTTCCCAACTCCCGACAACGGACTCAGCAATTGGAAGATCGAAGTCGTCATACCAATCTCCATTAGTAGGAGTAATTGCTTTTGTTTTTTTGTTTTGCTTTTCATTTTCTGTTGCTTTGAACAATAAACTCTATAGCCTAATGCCTTGTCGGGGGCATCATGGCCCGGTTGTGAGGGTTATTATCTGTCATTTGCATATTTTCATTCAATAAAATCATTGGACTTTTGCATTTAAGTGTCGTTTTCTTTCTTTTACTTTATTACCCCTTCAAAAACTATGTGTTCTTACACACACCCACGTGATACACTGCAGATTCGCTCCGAATCTCGTTGATAACAGCTATGCTATTGCTAAATATGACTTCGATAATCAGATCTACCAAGCCGAAGACGAAGGTGAGGAAGATTGTGAAGTGCCTGGAGAACTTGTCAAACTGCTACAGCAAGAAGAACAGGTTATACAGCCACACGAAGAGTCAGTAGAGGTTGTGAATTTGGGTACTGACGAAGACAGAAAAGAAATCAAGATAGGAGCAGGTCTTGAGAACAGTGTCAAAGAAATATTGGTTCAGATGCTACGAGACTATATCGAGGTTTTTGCTTGGTCATACGAAGACATGCCAGGTCTAAACATTGACATTGTGGCACACCGATTACCGACAAAAGAAGGTTTTCTCCCAGTAAAGCAGAAGGTCTGTCGCATGCGTCCTGAGATGTCTGAGAAAATCAAAGCCGAAGTTATGAAACAGTTCAATGCCGTTTTCCTAGCCGTTACTTCTTATCCATAATGGGTTGCAAATGTTGTACTTGTGCCTAAGAAGGATGGTAAAGTCCGAAAGACGATTTTCCACTTCCTCATATTGATGTTCTGGTCGACAACACCGCTCAACATAAAGTTTTCTCCTTCATGGATGGTTTCTCCGGTTACAATCAGATCAAAATGGCTCCTGAAGACATGGAGAAGACTACTTTTGTTACACAGTGGGGCACATTCTGCTACAAGGTCATGCCGTTCGGACTGAAGAACGTTGGCGCCACGTATCAACGTGCCATGGTGGCATTATTTCATGACATGATTCATCACGAGATAGAGGTCTACGTCGACGACATGATAGCTCGATCACATACTGAAGAGGAACATCTCGATCATTTACGGAAACTGTTTGACAGACTGAAGAAGTACAGACTAAGACTTTATCCCAACAAATGCACCTTTGGAGTCAGATCCGGTAAACTCCTAGGGTTTGTTGTCAGTGGTAAAGGTATTGAAGTTGACCCCGCCAAGGTTAAATCTATTCAAGAAATTCCAGCGCCCCGCACCGAGAAAGAAGTCAGAGGTTTCTTGGGACGATTGAATTACATTGCCAGATTCATTGCACATCTAACTGCTACTTGTGAGCCAATCTTCAAGTTACTGAAGAAAGATCCCCAGCGGAGTATTTCTCAGCTTTTATTATTCCCAGCAGCATTGATATCTAGGCTCGAAACTTGGTCAGATAGTGCATCGGAGGAATCAAAGACATCTCTTTCTCCTCCAAATCAGGGTTTTCAATAATTTCATCCCCAAGCGGAAGTCAAAATCTCCATTAGAACATTCACATCTTCTTCAAGATGGATATGTTTTGAAATACCACAACATCTACATTCATACATTATTCATAAAAATCATAACATGTGCATATATCACTCATACACATTGTCATATGCTCGCATGCATCATAATCTGCATAAAACTAACCTTATTCTGCTAAGGTTTTCTTTTCCCCAGCAGGTAAAAGATATGCTTCAAATGAAAGGTCGAGGATTAATGCCCGAAACAAGATGGGAAACCCTATTAGAAAGACCGTACGAATCTTTTCCAAATGGAAGGTCCAGGATTAATACCCGAAACAAGATGGGAAACCCTATCCGAAAGACCGTACGGATCTTTTCCAAATGGAAGATCCAGGATTAATACCCGAAACAAGACGGGAAACCCTATCTGAAAGACCACACAAGCTGTCTTCTGACAACAGGCATTGGATCAACACTCGAAGCAAGACGGGAAAGCTATCCACATTCTTCCAAATATTGTCCCCAAGAGTAGTCGTATAAGGTTTATTCGACTCTCTTATTATCAACAACAACTACAGAGTCTGGCATACGACTCAGTTTCTCTGGATGGCATCTTAAGCCCATCTCCGACTACTTGTCAACATCTCTCCACCTTCAGAATGCTGCATATTTGGTTAAAAACCAATACAAACCAATGAATTCATTCAAAAGGCAAGTGTTGAAGTCTAGTGTACAACTCAACATCATTCTACAAAGATGGCATCTTAAGCCCATCTCCATACTCCCTTCTATCTTTAAGAATACCTGCAGAGCCTAACGTACGGCTCGTTCCCTAGCATCAGTCTCTCCGGATGGCATCTTAAGCCCATCTCTGATGATTCTCCTATTCAAGCAACGTTCTCGAGTCTAACATACGGCTCATTCCCTAGTAAAGTCACAAGCTTATCCAAATGGCATATGTAAGCCCATTCCAACGCATCATCAATCAATAGCGAGTGCAAATTTTCAGGTGTACTCGAGTGTTCAATCATCTTGTAACCTTCAGGTCACGAAAGGCAAGCATGCCAATCTAACCCTCCCAGTACAAGAAGATTGAACAGGGGCAACTGTCATACCCCAAAATTTTCCCTCCTACTTCTCAAGACATTTCTCGTATCCATACTCAAGGATTTCACAAGGGTTGACCAGACAAACCCTCTCCTAAGCAATCAACCCAAACTAGGGTTTGGCTATCCTCAAGTCAAAGTAGACCTCCAACACTTCCAGTGGTCATCATGCCTCATCATATGCTTCAAATAATCCCCATGTCATGTTTCAAGCCTTACAAGTCAAGTTTCCTCAGACAATTGCTCAGATGGTTGAAAATTAGTTGTATTGGACAAAAAGTCAACTGTGGTCAACATACAGTCAAACGTCATAATTTTTTGTCAACATCCATATTTTGAAGTAATATTCATCATTTGATCAAGGATTGATCATGATTCATCAAGAAAAGTCAAGATTTGATCAAAAGTCAAAGTTTCTAAATTAGGGTTTTTGAATAAGAAGTTAACAGAACTTTGACCAGGCATAACTTTCACATACTTTATCAAAAAAAAATTCACCACAGCTCATTTTCAGGAGAATTCAATTCTATACAACTTCATGTCTCACACGCTTGGTCAGAAAATGCTTCATTTGGAAGATATGGGTCAAACCATTACAGGTCCTTTTCAAAGTCAACAAAAAGTCAACTTTTTGTAAAGAACTGTTATTGAGCATGGAAACTTCAATTGAGATGAAACTATATAGGTTGTTTAGAGGATATCTTGAGCTTTCTAAAAAGTCCAAGAACACCCAAAAATGTTAAAAATTGAGCAAGATACACCTTGCACAAGTTAGGCATTTTTGAAGAGGTGCACAAAGAGAAATACTTGACAAATGCAAATTTTTTCCAAATGGGCTTATAATTTTATGATCCAAACTAGATCTTAACATTACCCATGACCTCTCTACACCCTGCCATGCCTCCTTCCCATTTATTTAATTTATTTTTGAATTTAAAGCGTTTAATTCAATTTTAAATTAAATTAAATACAAAAGCAAGGTATAAAACAAGTTGGGCTTGATTTCTATCTATCTTGAGGACCAAGGAAGCCCACGATACATGCCAAATTCGTGCAAGACTACAAGGAAGAGAAAATCCAATTTTGGAAAGATTTGATGGAAATTTACAAGGAAATATTTTTGCATTCAAAGCAATATATTTTTTCATTCTTTTTGATCAAATCTCTTGCTCTATAAATACATGACACAATCACAAGAACAAAAAACGAAACCCTAGCCTCATGAGCCAACCCTAACTTCTCAACTATTCTCTCAAAGTTGCAAAATTCGAATTCAGTCTCCTAGCCGTTTTCAATTCAATTCAAGCACGCCATCGTGCTTCTGAGGTATCATAGAGTAAGTCCAGGCCAAGAACCATGGCCAAACATGCATGAATCGTGCATATCATGAAGCTCCAATTTGCATTCTTATCTTTTTTCGAATTTTTAATATTATCATGTTTTAATTGAAACTAACCATTCTAACATGTTCATGAGATGTCATAGAGAGGATCTTGACCATCGTTTACAAGGTTTGACGTCCAAATCGCGTTACATCATGGTTAGGGCATAACCTTGTTGTTGCTTCGTATCTCCGTTTGCAGGCACTTTCAGACCAAACCAACACCACCACTAAACTCGCAGACCCCGATTTAGGTGAGGTAGCCATGATATCTTGCTTTAAATTTCGTTATTTTGCAGGTTTGAATTTTTGATGATCCGAGAAAACGAAGAAGACCGCCCTGAGCGACGGTTTGACTCGCCGGAGTCTCCTGACCTAGCTGTGGCATCATGCAATTGGTCCATTCAAAAACTCAGGGCCCCACAGACGCGCGCGTGTTTGTTTGCTCCAATTTGTATAATTTACAACGTTTATAACCAATTGTTTGCATATCTAAAACAACTAACACAACTGGCTCAGCTGGTAACATGCGTGTGGGTATATCTAGAGGGTCCTGGGTTCGATCCCTGGCTCCAGCCTTTCTTTTTACCACCTTGCAAACTAACTTTCTTTTTTCATATTTTTCATATTATTTCTTATTCAATTTAATTTCTTTTCAAACAATTTTCTCATGCATTAAAAATCACCAAAAAATATTTTCTTTTTGCATTTAGGTCAGAAATATGTTTATTTAATTTTTGACATAAAAATTAATATTTTTGCATGCATATTTTAATTAATTGTTAATTAACCATAAAATTGACTTTTAGTTATTTTTCTTCATTAAAACCGATTCAGAAAATTCCCAAAAAATTATTCTATCATCTAATTAGAATTACTAACCTAAAATATTTTCCCTAACTCAAAAATATTTTTTTTACTAACATATTTTCTCTTATGCGAATTTCTTATCTTTTTTTGATTATTATGTATCTACTTCCAGGATGTAATAGTTAGGATTTATTTTCTCGCATTCTTTTCCAATAGTATGTAACTGCTCATGGGATGTAATAGCTTAATTAGGATTTACTTTCCGCCACTCCTATATTATGTAACTGCCCCAAAGCCATGTAATAGCGTAGGACATTTACTTTCCGCAATTTACTTTCTGCACCCTATAAACTACTAGTAATTAGGCGTGTATGGCAAGATAAAAAAAAACGTAGATCACTTCTAATTGCAAGATAATATATCTGAATCCAACACACTTCTTCACACATGCACCCCTTAGGGTAATTCTCTCTCGTTGCCTTTCGAACAAATGGTCAAGTCCCTCGAACGTAGAGGTATCCTAGCACCGTTGCCCTACAAACATATCATCATAGTCCCTTCGAATCAAAGATCATGAGTCCCTCGACGTGGCCTACGAAAACATGATCTCGTCCCTCGATTGTTGCCTACGAAAAGTGATGATCGTCCCTTCGAATGTGCTAGGATACTTCCTACAATTTGCCTTCTATGACCATCCGATGTCCCTTCGAATGTTCCTTCTACATCCAACGAATAGGGTTACCTACCAACTAATGGTATGGATAGCGCTATTCTAAAGGAACGTAAAACAACACAAAAACGACCATTCTGAGTAGGTAATAAGACTTTTAGTTGCTTGCTCTACCAAAATACCTTTTCGCACCTTTCACTTTTGTCAAAGTTAAAACACTTTTCAAAACGAAACATTTCCAAACACTTCGTATACATCCAGTGTGAATCATTACGAAGTCAAAGCGAAATTCCTTTTCAAAAACATTTTCAAACACACACACAGAAAGCAAAATTTTAAAGATGAGCTAGAAGCAACTAAGAGCCCGTAGATAACTACGGATGGAAAGGGGTGCTAATACCTTCCCTTTTCATAACCTTCTCCCTTACTCAGAATCTAACGAAGGTCTTTTTCTGTTCTTTTCACCTTCCCTTAATTGGATAAAAGAAAAGTCGGTGGCGACTCTTGCTATCCGCAACATTTGCGATAAAAAGCAAAACAAATTCAAAAGTCAGTTCTCCCACCGTATTACATTGATGCTACATTTTCATATTGTTGTTTTAATGGTGTAGTTTTTATTTTGTTGTCTGCGTATTGGTGTTTGTAAGAAATGCTATTAATGGAAAGAAGAAGGTTTGTTACAATATTAAAAAGTGCAGATACATTAAATACAAATTTTAGGATGTTGAGCTTGTAGCATGTTGGGGACAATTTTTTCGATTGTGTCTGGGTTGACGACAAACACCACACTTTCTTTCTATTTTGTCAACGTCGTCCATTTCAAATTTTAGGATTGTTGCTCTTTTATTTTTCGAATTGTCTTTTGTACTTAAAAAGAAAAGAGAATAAAAAGAGAACTAATAAATGTTTGTTCATGCTTGTTTAACAAATTTAAATTCCTAAGGTCCTTGAAAACATTGCATTACATTCACATAAACATTGCATTCACATAAACATTGCATATCATGGCATAACATTTCATAACAGGTACATTGAAGATCGATTTTCTCATTTTCTCGCTATTTATTTTAGCAGAAATGGCTTTTGAACAGACTGTCAAAGATCTCCAGGCTTAGAATGCTCAGTTCCAGGAGATCTTCACCAGCTTGGTCCAAGGCCAAGAAGATCTGAAGAAGCTCATCAACAGAAAGAAGAGGGTCGTTGGTGTTCTCAACATGGGTAGACGTTACAAAGGTGGTCCTAAAGTGGTCAGCCGGATAGAGCTCTCAGAAAGTGTCAAGACTGAGGGAAGTGTCAAGGGCAACGAAGACGACCAGCGTGAGCCTGAGAAGAAGGAAGAAGATTGTGAGGATGATCAGTACTCTTATGAGGATGACAAGTACAAGAAACATGAAGATTGTCTGAATGCTGTGGAAAATCTGAAGATGTCAGGGCTGAATTTTGATGATCTGAGTCTTGTTCCTGGTGTGGTGATTCCTCCCAAGTTCAAGGTTCCTACTTTTCCAAATATGATGGCATTTCTTGTCCAAAGCTGCATTTGAAGTCCTATGTTCAGAAGATCAACCCCCACACTGATGACAGAAAGTTGTGGATGCATTATTTTCAAGAGAGTTTGTCCGGAACTCAATTGGAGTGGTATTATCAGCTAGAGAGTGACCATATTCGTACTTGGAGTGACTTGGCTGATGCTTTCTACAGGAAATATGAGTACAATGCTGAATTGGCACCCACTCGCATGCAACTACAGAGCATGTCTATGGGTCGTGATGAGAAGTTCAAAGAGTAGGCTCAGAAATGGAGAGATTTAGCAGGCAGAGTGCAACCACCCTTGTCCAATAGGGAGTTGGTTGATATGTTTTTGGGAACACTGACAGGCCCATTCTTCAATCATCTAATTGGAAACTCTTCAGCCGGATTCACTGAGCTGATATTGACAGAAGAGCGTATCGAGGCTGGTATCAAGAGCGGAAAGATTCAGGTAGAGTCGTCATCAAGTGCTGCGAAGAGGTCTTTTGGTGGTAAGAAAGAAGCCAATGTTGTGTATGGTCAAAAAAGCCGAGCCAAGACTGACCGTGCTCAACTGCAAGAGCCAGATCTCTAATCCTACATCAAGACAACCTCGAGACAACGCAGAACAACGCGCTAAGACAATTTATGAAGATCAACATGCCGTTGTGTAATACGGTGAACTGACTTTGAGAATTTTGTATCGCAAATGTGTGGATAACAAGAGTCGCCACCGACTTTTCTTTTATCCAATTAAGGGAAGGTAAAAAGTACAGAAAAAGACCTTCGTTAGATTCTGAGTAAGGGAGAAGGTTATGAAAAGGGAAGGTATTAGCACCCCCTTTTCATCCAGAGTTATCTACGGGCTCTTAGTTGCTCTTAGATCACTTTAAAATTGTGTTTTCTGTGTGTTTAAAAAAATGTTTTGAAAAAGGTATTTCGCTTTGACTTTGTAATGATTCATGTAGGAATGTATACAAAGTGTTCGGAAATGTTTCGTTTTGAAAAGAGTTTGAACTTTGGCAAAAGTGTGAGGTGTGAAAAGTATTTTGATAGAGCAAGCAACTAAAAGTCTTATTACCTACTCAGAATTGGTCGTTGTTATTTTACGCCTTTAGAATAGTGCTATCCATACCATTAGTTGGTAGGTAACCCATCGCTGGATGTAAGCGGACATTCAAGGGACATCGGATGGTCATAGAAAGCAACTTGTAGGAAGTATCCTAGCACATTCAAGGACTATCATCATTTTCGAGGCGACAATCGAGGGTCAAGATCATGTATTCGGAGGAGACATCGTGGGTCTTATGATCTTTGTATCAAGGGACTATGATGATTTATTTGAAGGCAACAGTGCTAGGATACCTCTACGTTCGAGGGACATGACCATTTGAATTCGTAAGGCATCGAGAGAGAATTACCCTAAGGGGTGCATGTGTGAAAAGAGTGTGTCAATTCAGATATTTTATCTTGAAGTTAAGAATGAGCTATGTTCAATTTTAGTCTTGCCATACACGCCTAATTACTAGAAGTTTATAGGGTGCGGAAATTAAAATGCGGAAAGGTAAAGTGCGGAAAGATAAATCCTACGCTATTACATGGCTTTGGGGTAGATACATAATTTAAAATGCGGAAAATAAAAGTCCTAATTAAACTATTACATCCCATAAGCAATTACATAATTGAAAGAAAAAAAAAGAAAGAAAACGATAAAAAGAAATCGTCCGAAACGGAATAACCTGAATAACCTGTGAAAAGATGAGAAATCGGGAAATACGAGGAAATCGAATGAGAGGAAAATGTTAGTAAAAATAATAATTTTTGAATGAGAAAAATATTTCATGCTGGAAATAACATTAATATGCTAAAATAATTTTTTGGGATTTTTTGGAGTTAATTTAATAATTAAAAACTAATTAAAGATGATTTAAATGATAAATTAGCAATTAAATTAAATATGCATGCAAAAATAATATTTTTAATTTTATAAATTAAATAAACATTTTCTGGAAATAATGCAAAAAGAGAAATATTTTTTGGTATTTTTAAATGCATGATAAAAATTGTTGAAATTAATTAAAATGAATGAAAAATATTTAAAATAAAAAGAAAATATGAAAATAATTGAAAAAACATGAAGTTTGTAAAAAAGAAAGGAAAACCTCCGCATGGTTCGAACTGGGGACCCTTTGGAGCATCTTTGAACAGTCAGCGCCTTAACCACTGGGCCAAGTGACATCTGGGTGTTTGAAAAGTGAAAGTCAATGGAATATAAGTGATGACGCGTCAGGGATATGTTTGAAACACAGTCAGCCACGCGTGGACCCCATCTGTTTATGAATGGACGAATCAGAGAAGCCAGAAACGCCACGCAATCTCCTCGCCGGTCAACAAAGTCCACGACGCCGGAGCCCTAGCTCGCTTCTCCGCAACCTCAATCTCAAAACCTGAAAAAATACGCGAAATAAAAGAACAAGAGGTACCCAACCCCCTAAGTCGAGGGCTGCGATCTCAATGGTACCATTAGTTTGCCCTAAAAACGCTTGTACAAGCCGGTTCGATTCAAACAGCTCGTGAAGCCCTAATCATGGCACTATGGTTTCTGGACGTTCAAGCTTGCATGTGAGGGTTCAAACATGACCTAACAATCACCCTGAATCGATACAAACACATAAACAACATTAATAATGCATGAAAAGCGAAATTCGAATTTTGAAAGTTTACCAAATCGAAGCAATGGATTGGGCACAATTCTGGATGGTTTGGCTTCAAGTAAGAGTTGATTTTGCTTGCTGGGATGTCAAGGAACAAGATGGAATGCTCGAAACACCTTGAAACTGGATGGAGAATGAATTTCGATTTTTGACAATTCTTGAAAATTTTTGGCAAAATAAGGGTTGCGTTTTTGGCTAGGGTTTCGTGTCCTTTGCTTGTCAACTTGCTGGCTATTTATAGAGTGAATTAGGAGAGGAAAAAGAAGGAAAAAAAGATTTGGTTTTGAATGTGCATTGAATAATTTTCAAATAAAATCAAATTTTAGAAAAACTTTGATTTTCTCTTTAATGAAAGAGCAAGCACGAAATTGGCATGTATCATGGGCTTCCTTGGACCTCAAGTTTGATATAAAATCACTCCTTTTGGAAAAATATCTTATTTTCATATTTTATATAATTTAATTTTGAATTAAATGGTTTTAAATCCAAAAATAAATTAGTAAAATAGAAAATTGCCATGGACAAGCATCAATGGGTCACAAATAACATCATGAACAAGTTTGGATCATAAGATTATAGGCCCATTTGGAAATTTTTGCATTTTGACCAATATCTCCTTTTGTGCAATTGTCCATAATTGTCCAACTTGTGAATGGTGTGCCTTGCTCAATTTTCCACATTTTTGAGTGTTCTTGGACTTTTTGGAAAGCTATAAGAGTCCTCTAACCAACCTCTTTGGTTTCATCTCAATTGGAGTTTCCATGCTCAATATATCTTCAAAACAAAATATTGACTTTTTGTTGACTTTGAAAAGGACCTGTAATGTTTTGATCCATACCTTCCAAATGAAGCATTTTTTGAACATTCTTGTGAGACATGAAGTTGTAGAGAATTGAATTTCCTTCAAAACAAGAGGTGGTGGAAAAATTTCTGAGAAAGTATAAAGAAGTTATGCTCAGTCAAAGTTTGGTTGACTTTTCCTAAGAAACCCTAATTTGGAAAGTTTGACTTTTGAGCAAATCTTGAGTTTTCTTGATGAATCACGATCAACCCTTGATCAAATGATGAATGTGACTTCAAAATGAGGATGTTGATCAAAAATCAGGAAGTTTGACTGTATGTTGACCACAGTTGACTTTTTGTCCAATACAATTGATTTTCAACCATCTGAGCAATTGTCTGAGCAAACTTGACTTGTGAGGCTTGAAACTTGTCATGGAGAATATTTGAAGCATATGACGAAGCATGATGACCATTGGAGAGGTTGGAAGTCCATCTGGATCTGAGAATTGTCAAACCCTAGTTTGGGTTGATTGTCTAGGAGAGGGTTTATCTGATCAACCCTTGAGGAATCCTTGGGTATGGATGTATGAAATATCTTGAGGAGTAGGAGGGAAAATTTTGGGGTATGACACATTGTCGCAAGCCTTGCAACACATGTTGAAAGTAGAGCTGATTACCTTGAGGGATCCTCCTCAAAACATCAACACTTCCTCTCCGAGATACAATCCTAATGCTAAGTGTGCTTACCACTCCAACAACCTTGGACATAACACTGATGATTGTTGGGCTCTAAAGAACAAGATTCAAGATATGATTGAAGCAAAGCAGATTGAGTTTGATCCTCCTGTTGAGACTCTGAATGTGATCAACGCGCCTATGCCTAACCATGACAAAAGTTCCAATGTTATTGACAAGACCTCTTATGTTTTCAACATAGATGACTTGACCATTCCTCTGATGACTGTTAAGAAGAATTTGCTGCAACCCGTTGTTAATCTAGGATGCCCAGAGAATTTTCGTTGGTTCCCATCTGCGCCTGACGGTTGTGCTTGGTTAAGAAGACGTATTCAGTGCATGATGGACAACCGAGAAGTGCTATTTCTGAAGCCATCACCTGTGGAAAATCTGTGTGAAGACTTGTCTAAGAAATTGAAGATCGAAGATGTGAGTGAAACCGTACTAGAAGTGTGGGATACCTTGGGGAAGCCAAGTGGAAAGTTCGATTATATGGTGAAGTATACTGTTCCTGAAAGCTACAAGATTCATATTGAAGATGTTAAGGCGACTGGATGGGGAGATGATTTCCCAGAAGACTATGCTGATGTTAACACAATAAGGATTTCCTCCAAAAGACACTGCGACTCCAGCTCGCATTCTAGCTATTGAACCAATTCCCGAGACTAGAGGGAAAGAACCAGTGACTCATCCTGCTCAGACAAAAGTACCAAAGGAAGTTGCTGAAGACACCTCCAAACAAGAAATGGAGGAAATTCTGAAGATTATTAAGAAGAGTGACTACAATGTTGTGGAACAGTTGGGACAGACTCTGTTGAAAATCTCCATGCTTGCTCTGCTCTTGTGCTCTGAGGCTCATGCCAAAGCCTTGGTGAAGTTTCTGAAGAATGCTCACGTACCACAAGACACTACTACTAATCAATTTGAAGTTTGTATTGCTAGCCTAGCTGCCAACAACGGCCTAGGCTTCTCTGATGCTGATTTGACTCCTGCCGGAAGGAAACACAACAAAGCCTTGCACATCTCTGTTGAATGCAAGGGCATTACATTGTCTCATGTTTTGGTGGATACCGGTTCTGCTCTGAATATCCTACCAAAGAGTGCTTTTGACCGACTTGATGTTGAAGGATTGGTTCTGAAGCCAGTGACATAATTGTGAGAGCTTTTGATGGTTCTACTTGAACAGTACTTGGAGAGCTCATTCTGCCTGTTAAAGTCGGTTCCCAGACTTTTGATTCCACTTTCTTTGTCATGGACATCCGTCCAGCTTACTCTTGCCTACTTGGACGCCCATGGATGCATGGGGCAGGCGTTGTTACCTCTACCTTGCATCAAAAGCTGAAGTACCCAGTTAAAAGGAAGGTTGTTACAGTATGTGGCGAAAAGGAATACATGGTCAGTCATCTGCAGTCATTCCGATACCTCGAGATGGAAGGTGAATTCTTTGACTCCTCTCAAGCATTCGAAAGCCCAATCATGCCTGTTGACTCTCCTGTCACTCCGAAGTTACAAGTTCGCCTAGGATGGCCTCACAAGGATGCTCAAGCATTGAAGAAGGAGGTAGTACTATTTGGGGTCAGCTCCCTGATCTTCCTTTCAAATTTGACAAAACTGGTTTAGGCTTCACCATCAAAGGTCAGAAGATGATGCGCCACGAACGTGCCGGCCAACTTCCTATCCGCATCAGCCAGAATGGAGTTCATGCTATAGAAGACGACGACAGCGACTTCGACATCAGCAAGTGGATCTTCCCAACCTCGCATAAAGGGCTCAAAGAATTGAAGATCAAGACGCCATACCAATCTCCTTTAGACAGAGTAATTGTTTTGTTTTTGTTTTCGCCGTTGTTTTGAACAATAAACTCTAAAGCCTAGTGGCTTGCCCGGGGCATCATGGCTCGTTTGTGAGGGTTATTATCTGTCATTTGCATATTTTCATTCAATAAAATCGTTGGACTTTTGCATTTAAATGTTGTTTTCTTTCTTTTTACTTTATCACCCCTTCAAAAGCTATGTGTTTCTTACACACACCTACGTGGTACACTGCAGAATCACTCCGAATCTCGTTGATAACAGCTATGCTATTGCTAAATATGACTTTGATAATCCGATCTACCAAGCCGAAGACGAAGGTGAGGAAGATTGTGAAGTGCCAGAGAACTTGGCATCACAAGAAGAAGATCGAGTTATACTGACCACACGAAGAATCATTGAGGTTGTGAATTTGGGTACTGATGAAGACAGAAAAGAGATCAAGATAGGAGCGGGTCTTGAGAACAGTGTCAAAGAAAGATTAATTCAGATTCTACGAGACTATATCGAGGTTTTTGCTTGGTCATACAAAGACATGCCAGGTTTAGACATTGATATTATGGTACACCGGTTATGGACGAAAGAGGGTTTTCTCCCAGTGAAACAGAAGGTTCGTCGCATGCGTCCTAAGATGTCTGAGAAAATCAAAGCCGAAGTTATGAAGCAGTTCAATGCCGGTTTCCTAGTAGTTACTTCTTATCCGCAGTGGGTTGCTAATGTGGTACCCGTACCTAAGAAGGATGGTAAGGTGCGAATGTGTGTAGATTACAGAAATTTGAACAAAGCGAGTCCGAAAGACGATTTCCCACTTCCTTATATTGATGTTTTGGTTGACAACACCGCTCAACATAAGGTTTTCTCCTTCATGGATGGATTTTCCGGTTACAATCAGATCAAAATTGCTCCTGAAGACATGGAGAAGACTACTTTTGTTACACAGTGGGGCACTTTCTGCTACAAGGTCATGCCGTTCGGACTGAAGAACGCAGGCGCCACTTACCAGCGTGCCATGGTAGCATTATTTCACGACATGATTCGTCACGGGATAGAGGTCTACGTCGACGACATGATAGCTCGATCACAGACTGAGGAAGAACATCTTGATCATTTGCGGAAACTGTTTGATAGGTTGAAGAAGTACAGACTGAGACTTAATCCCAACAAATGCACCTTTGGAGTCAGATCCGGTAAACTCTTAGGGTTTGTCGTCAGTGGAAAAGGTATTGAGGTTGATCCCACCAAAGTTAAAGCTATTCAAGAGATGCCAGCTCCCCACACCGAGAAGGAAGTCAGAGGTATCTTGGGATGATTGAACTATATTGCAAGATTCATTGCACATCTAACTGCTACTTGTGAGCCAATCTTCAAGTTACTAAAGAAAGATCAAGTAGTGGAATGGAACGACGATTGCCAGATCGCTTTTGCAAAACTAAGGAGTACATACAGAATCCTCCCATCCTGATGGCGCCTGCCGAAGGAAGACCTCTTATTATGTACTTAATAGTGTTAGAGAGTTCAATGGGTGTGTGTTGGGGCAACATGATGAGTCTGGTCGAAAAAAGTATGTAATATACTACCTTAGCAAAAAGTTTACCGACTGTGAAACAAGATACTCACAGCTCGAGAAAACTTGCAGCTTTTTGCTCACGACTAAGACAGATATGTTGACTCACACTACCTTATTGATCTCTAAGATGGATCCGATAAAATACATATTTGAGAAAACTCTCCGGAAGAATAGCAAGATGGCAAATGATCTTGACCGAATCGACATCCAAGATACTTCGAGCGATCAAAGGAAGTAGTAGCCGATCATTTGGCTCATCAAGTCGAGATGACTATCACCTATGCGTTCGAGTTTCGCATCAAGAAGTTTTGTTAGTTACTGATTGCGAAGAGCCAGGTCCGGACGAAGTCCCTGAACAAGGATCCCGATGGACCATGGTCTTTGATAGAGCCTCAAACGCACTTGGAAATGGCATTGGCGCCATCATTACATCCCCTACCGGCGGTCATACACCTTTCACCGCCAGATTATGTTTCAGCTGCAGTAACAACATGGCCGAATACGAAGCGTGCATCATGGGTATCAAAGTTGCTATTGACTTAAGAATCAAATTCTTGCAAGTGTATGGAGACTTAGCTTTAGTAATCAGTCAGATAAAAGGCGAGTGAGATACGAAGCATCTGAATCTCATTCCGTATCGAGAGCATGTTCTGAGTTTGATCCCCTACTTTGAAGAGATCACTTTCAATCATATTCCCCGAGAAGAGAATTAGTTGGCAGACGCGTTAGCTACTATGTCATCTATGTTCAAGGTCAGATGGGACAACGAGGCTCCCCAAATCATCATCGAGAAGTTTGACGAACCAGCATATTGTTATGAGCTTGATACAGAAGAGAAACCTTGGTACTACGATGTGAAGAGGTATCTTGAGACTCAGGAATATCCCGCAGGGGCATCTGTCAACGATAAGAAGTTCTTAAGAAGATTTGCATCCAAATTCTTCCTCAGCAATGGCATCCTATACAAGCGCAATCACGACTTGTGCTTACTCCGCTATGTGGACCAGAAAACAACAGTACGTATCATGGAAGAGTTACATGAAGGCGTATTTGGTACCCACTCCAGTGGACACACCATGGCTAAAAAGATTCTGAGAACAGGTTATTATTGGTCCACCATGGAAGCTGATTGTCACCGCTATGCTCGATCTTGTCACAAATGTCAGATATACGCAGACAAAGTGCACGTACCTCTGGTGCCGTTGAATGTTCTTACCGCTCCTTGGCCTTTTGCAATGTGGGGCATTGACATGATTGGAGAAATCAAGCCTACCGCTTCCAACGGACATTGTTTCATCCTTGTGGCAATTGAATATTTCACCAAGTGGGTAGAAGCAGCCTCGTTCACATCTGTTACCAAGAATGTTGTGGCTCGGTTCATCAAGCATAATCTTATCTGTCGGTATGGCACTCCCGAAAGGATTATCACAGATAATGGTTCTAATCTCAACAACAAAATGATCACTGAACTCTGCACGCAGTTCAAGATCAAACATCACAATTCTTCTCCGTATCGACCAAAGATGAATGGCGCAGTGGAAGCCGCCAACAAGAATATCAAGAAGATTATACAGAAGATGATAGTGACTTACAAAGATTGGCATGAGATGTTACCATTTTCTCTCCACGGTTATCGCACTACAGTACGGACATCAACAGGGGCAACCCCTTTCTCTCTTGTATACGGTATGGAAGCAGTCCTACCCATCGAGGTTCAGATATCCTCAACCAGGGTCCTCCAGGACGCAGAGTTAGGTGAAGACGATTGGATCCAGACTCGCCTTGACCAGATTAACTTGATCGATGAGAAATGACTCGCATCCATCTGCCATGGACAGATTTATCAAAAGCGAATGATCAGAGCATTTAACAAGAAAGTCAAGCACCGAGTCTACCAAGTCGGTGATCTAGAAGTCAAGCGCATCATTCTTCCACAAGGTGATCCCAGGGGAAAATGGACTCCCACCTATGAGGGACCATTTGTAGTCAAGATGATTTTCCATGAGCTCGATACTAAGCACCATTGATGGTGAAGATTTCCCACACCTGTGAACACGACATAGTCAAAAATACTACGATAAAGAGACCCTCTAGGTCGATCGCCTAGGCAAAAATAAGGAATCTGACGAACCAAAAGGTTCGGGAAAAAGTTAAGGATATATACAAAACATGTACACCCGGCAAGTCGAAAACCTGCAAAGGCGGCTTGGGCAAAAAAGGGTATCCCGGTAGAATGAAAACCCGAAAGGGCGGTCTAGGCAAAAGTTAGGGATTTAAGCGTACAAATATGTCTCATCCAGATCACTTATCTACAGACTACTATCAGCATTCAAGATTCAAATGGCGAAGATCAATTCACTTACTTTCTACTGACAGCAAGGAGATGAGATAGTCAAAATATATGAGTGCTAGCATAATTGGAACTTAACGAGATTGTTTCCGCATAGCTTTTTACTTTTCTTGTGTACTTGGCCATACGCCACCTTTCAAATCAATACAAGTTCTTTTTCTTTAAAAATTTCACTGTTGTTGTTTGCATAAAGTCCAACGTTTGCTTTGAATGATTATATGCATCTGACAATAAAAATCTATTTATAAACATGCGAAAAGTGAACGAACAAGGATAATTACTTCAGGCTCTAGGAATTGAGATGACGACGAAAGTCACCAATACGTTCCCCGCAAAGTACAATCCCCACAGAGATGTCGCTCACCACAAAATTTCCCCAACGGAGTACACATTTTCCTCCACTAGTCCAGACATTCCAAGCTTTATCACATTAGTCCCCGAGCAGTGATCCCAATCAGCTGAACCATGTTACATCAGTCTCCGAGCAGTAACGGTTCATCTCCAACAAAGGAATTTATCCCCAGCAGAGTATCTCTCAGTAATCATCATTCCCCCGGCAAGAGCAATATCCAGACTCAAACCTTGGTCAGAGGTTTCAGCGGGCAAACAGCCCTTATAGCCCTGTTTCCCTCAACAATCGAATACTCTCCAACAGGATCTACACGCAAGATCCCCAGTGGAGCGCCTCCTAAATTTTCCCCAGCAAGGTTTACACGCAAGATCCTCGGTAGTATACCTCTCGGTCTCTACCATCTTCAGCAGCATAGTATCAAGGATCGAAACTTGGTCAGATAGTGCATCGGAGGAATCAAGGATATCTTTCTTTTCTTTCAAAAGCGGGGTTTTCATCCGTTTCGTCCCCAAGCAGAAGCCATAAATCCCCAAGCAAAGCGTTCACATCTTCTTCAAGATGGATATGTTTTGAAATACCACAACATCTATCATTCATACATTACTCATAAAAGTCATAATTTATGCATATGTCATTCATACACATTGTCATGCATCATAATCTGCATAAGACTAACCATATTCTATCAAAGTTTCTTTTGTTTTCCCCAAAATAGGTGAAAATCACTTCTGAAACGACAGGTCCAGGATTAATACCCGAAGCCAGACGGGAAACCCTATCTGAACGACCACCCAAGTTGTCCTCCGACAACAAATCCAGGATTAATGCCCGAAGCTAGACGGGAAACCCTATCCAAACGATCAAAAGTTATCCTCCGATAACAGGCATTTGATAAATACCCGAAGCTCAACAGGGAAGCTATCCACATTCTGCCAACCATTATCCCCTCAGAGTAATCAAGACGAAGATCTATTCTGACTCTCTCTTATTATCAACAACAACTACAGAGTCTGGCGTACAACTCAGTTGCCCTGGATGGCATCTTAAGCCCATCTTCGACCATTTTGTCGACATCTCTCCACTTTCAGAATGCTGCATATTTGGTTAAACACCGATACAAACCAATAACTTCATTCAAAGACAAGCACGAAGTCTAACGTACGACTCTCTCCGGATGGCATCTTAAGCCCATCTCCGTGCTCCCTTCTACTTTCAGGAACATCCATAGGGCCTCGTGTACGGCTCGTTCCCCAACATCAGTCTTTCCGGATGGCATCTTAAGCCCATCTCTGACGATCCTCATACTCAGGCGACGTTCTTGAGTCTAATGTACGACTCATTCCCCAGCGAAGTTTCCAGCTTCTCCAAATGGCATCTATAAGCCCATTCCCGCATCATCAATCAACAGCGAGTGCAAATTTTCCGATGTACTCGAGTGTTCAATCATCTTCTACCTCCAGGTCACGAAAGGCACGCATGCCAATCTAACCCTTCCGATACAAGAAGATTGAACAGGGGCAGCTGTCATACCCTAAAATTTTCCCTCCTATTCCTCAAGACATTTCACATATCCATACTCAAGGATTCCTCAAGGGTTGATCAGACAAACCCTCTCCAAGACAATCAACCCAAACTAGGGTTTGGCTATCCTCAGATCTAGATATACTTCCAACATCTCCAATGGTCATCATGCCTCCTCATATGCTTCAGAGAATCTCCATGTCAAGTTTCAAGCCTTACAGGTCAAGTTTCGTCAGACAATTGCTCAGATGGTTGAAAATCAGTTATTTTAGACAAAAAGTCAACTATGGTCAACATACAGTCAAACTTCCTGATTTTTGGTCAACATCCTCATTTTGAAGTCACATTCATCATTTGATCAAGGGTTGATCATGATTCATCAAGAAAACTCAAGATTGGCTCAAAAGTCAAAATTTTCCAAATTAGGGTTTTCTAGAGAAAAGTCAACTGAACTTTGACTAAGCATAACTTTTTCATACTTTATTAGAAATTTTTCCACCACCTCTCATTTTGAAGGAAATTCAATTCTCTACAACTTCATGTCTCACAAGCATGGTCAAAAAATGCTTCATTTTGAAGATATGGATCAAAACATTACAGGTCCTTTTCAAAGTCAACAAAAAGTCAACTTTTTGTAATGAAGTTTTATTGAGCATGGAAACTATAATTGAGATAAAACCAAAGAGGTTGTTTAGAGGACATCTAGAGCTTTCTAAAAAGTCCAAGAACACTCAAAAATGTTTAAAATTGAGCAAGATACACCTTGCACAAGTTGGGTATTTTTGAAGAGGTGCACAAAGAGAAATACTTGTCAAAATCCAAAAATTTGCAAATGGGCCTAACTTTTCTTGATCCAAACTTGTTCCTCAGCTTATTTGGAACCTCCAAGCCCAATGCCACGAATTTTATCTTTATTTTTCTATTTAATTTGGATTTTATTCATTTAAAATCAAATTAAATTAAAAATAAAGGTAGAAAATCAAAATTAAATGCAAAATTGATTTTTCTCATTCTTGAGGTCCAAGCAACTCATAAAGGCTGGAAAATTTCGAAATTGACTTTGATTTGGCAAGAAATTGATGAAAATTGGATCAAAAAGGAAAGATTTGGTATCACACAAAATCAAATATTTTTTACATTGATTGATCATTATTTGCTCTTGATTTCTGATCTAAATCCATCTATTATAAATACACAATGCCTACACATGAAGAAAGAACAGAAAAATTGCCTCAAAGAACCCTAACCTAAGTCAAAAAAAAAACCGTGTTCTTTAAGGTACTTCCAGCCCTAGTTCTAGTTGGTTTCAGTCGATTTTGAGCATTCCATCACATTCCTTGGAGTCTTTAGAATCGATCCAGACCTTTACAAGTTACAAAACCATTCAGAATCGAGCAATCCCGATTTCGGTTTGTCAAACTTTTTCCAAATTAGATTTTTAACATTCATGCATATTTAACGTGTTTTGATGTTTGTTTTGTGTTTAGAACGAAGTTTGGAAACTTTCTGCATAGCTTGACTGTATTTTTGTGGCCTGGATCGAAATCTACCATGGCTAGGGTTTTCTGTATCGATTTAGGGCTTCCCTAAATACGTAAAATTGGACTAAACCAAGGCTACCAGGATGATCAGTGGACAAAAACGAATCGAACCATGGTTTCATAATGCATTTATATTACTTGTATGTGATTTTTGAATTTTGCAGGGGCTATAGCGTCGAGCAAGACCGACGCTAACCGTTTGAAAATTCAAACGAAGAAGATGAAGATCTTCGCGCGTGTTCTTGATTCCCAGAGAGCGAATTCATTCAAAACGCTTTTGTTTCATTGTTATGACACCAAATGCAGTTTGGTCCAGTGGTGAAGGTAGCGCGTGTTTTCTCAGTGGGCACGGGTTTGAGTCCTGGCAAGACCATATATTTTTGCCACCTACAAAAGCTAACTTTTTTTCCTATTTCTTATTTTTTCTAATATTTTCATGTTATTTAATTAATCATCAAATAATTTTATCATGCATTTAAAAAACACCAAAAATATTTTCCTTTTGCATTTTAATCAGAAAAATACTTATTTAATTTTTAACATTAAAAAATATATTTTTGCATGCATATTTTATTTAATTACTAATTAATCATTAAAATGACTTTTAATTGATTTTAATTATTGAAATCGATTCCGAAAATTACCAAAAAATTACCTTATCATCTTATTGTCATTACTAACATAAAACTCTTTTCCTCATTCAAAATTCTTATTTTTACTAACATTTTTCCTCTTATGCAATTTTCTTGTATTTCCGAATATGTATTTGTTCACAGGTTGTAACGTTTCGGACGATTTTTCTTGCTTTTCTTTTCATATTATCTAACTGCCTATGGGATGTAATAGTTTAATTAGGACTTTTACTTTCCGCACTCCTATTATGTAACTGCCCCAAAGCCGTGTAATAGCGTAGCACTTTATCTTTCCGCACTTTACTTTTTCGCAATTTACTTTCTGCACCCTATAAACTGCTAGTAATTAGGCGTGTATGGCAAGATAAAATTGGACGTAGGTCACTCATAATGCCAAGATAACATATCTGAATTTGACACACTCTTTTCACATATGCACCCCCTAGAGTATTCTCTCTCGTTGCCTTTCGAATAATGGTAGAGTCCCTCGAACGTAGAGGTATCCTAGCACCATTGCCTTCAAAACAAATCATCATAGTCCCTTCGATACAAAGATCATAGACCCACGATGTCGCCTACGAATACATGATCTTGACCCTCGATTGTTGCCTACGAAAGTGATGATCGTCCCTTCGAATGTGCTAGGATACTTCCTACAAGTTGCCTTCTATGACCATCCGATGTCCCTTCGAATGTCCCTCTTACATCCAACGAATAGGGTTACCAACCAACCAATGGTACGGATAGCGCTATTCTAAAGGAAAGTAAAACAACACGAAAACGACCATTTTGAGTAGGTAATAAGACTTTTAGTTGCTTGCTCAACAAATAATTTTCACACCACACACTTTTTGTCAAAGTTCAAACTCTTTTCAAAAACAAAAACATTTCCGAACACTTTGTATACATTCTTACATGAATCATTACAAAGTCAAAGCGAAATGCCTTTTCAAAACATTTTTGTCAAACACACAGAAAGCACTTTTAAAAATGATCTAAGAGCAACTAAGAGCCCGTAGATAACTATGGATGAAAAGGGGTGCTAATACCTTCCCTTTTCATAACCTTCTCCCTTACTCAGAATCTAACGAAGGTCTTTTCCTGTTCTTTTCACCTTCCCTTAATTGGATAAAAGAAAAGTCGGTGGCGACTCTTGCTATCTGCACATTTGCGATACAAAAATCTCAAAGTCACATCAGACATATATATGCCACACAAAGAGATCGAGGTTGTGAATCGTCGACGAAGAGAAAAGAAATCAAGATAGGAGCAGGACTTGAGAACAGTGTCAAGGAAAGATTGGTCCAGATTCTACGAGACTATATAGAGGTTTTTGCTTGGTCCTACGATGACATGCCAGGTTTAGACATTGACATTGTGGTACACCGACTACCGACGAAAGAAGGTTTTCTGCCTATGAAGTAGAAGGTTCGTCGTATGCGTCCTGAGATGTCTGAGAAAATTAAAGTCGAAGTTATGAAACAGTTCAACACCAGTTTCCTAGCCGTTACTTCTTATCCATAGTGGGTTGCAAACGTGCTACCTGTACCCAAGAAGGATGGCAAAGTACGAATGTGTGTAGACTACAGAGATCTAAACAGAGCAAGTCCGAAAGACGATTTTCCACTTCCTCATATAGATGTCCTGGTTGATAACACCGCTCAACATAAGGACTTCTCCTTCATGGATGGTTTCTCCAGTTACAATCATATCAAAATGACTCCTGAAGACATGGAAAAGACTACTTTCGTTACACAGTGGTGCACATTCTGCTACAAGGTCATGTCGTTCAGTCTGAAGAACGTTGGCGCCACATATCAACGTGCCATGGTGGCTTTGTTTCATGACATGATTCATCACGAGATAGAGGTATACGTAGACGACACGATAGCTCGATCACAGACTGAAGAAGAACATCTCGAGCATTTGCGAAAGCTGTTTGATAGACTAAAGAAATACAGACTAAGACTCAATCCCAACAAATGCACTTTCGGAGTCAGATCCGGTAAACTCCTGGGATTTGTTGTCAGTGGTAAAGGTATTGAAGTTGACCCCGCCAAGGTTAAAGCTATCCAAGAAATGCCAGCTCCCTACACCGAGAAAGAAGTCAGAGGTTTCTTGGGACAATTGAACTACATTGCTAGATTCATTGCGCATTTAACTGCTTCTTGTGATCCAATCTTCAAGTTACTGAAGAAAGATCAAGTAATGGAATGGAACGACGATTGTCAGACAGCTTTTGACAAAGTCAAAGAGTACTTACAAAATCCTCCTATCCTGATGTTGCCCGCCAAAGGAAGACCTCTTATCATGTACTTGACAGTATTAGAGAACTCAATGGCGTGTGTGTTGGGGCAACATAACGAGTCTGGTCAAAAAGAGTATGCAAAATACTACCTTAGCAAAAAATTTACCAACTGTGAAACAAGATACTCACAGCTCGAGAAAACTTGCAGCGCTTTGGCTTGGGTCGTCACGACTAAGACAGTATATGTTGACTCACACTACTTTGTTGATCTCCAAGATGGATCCGATAAAATACATATTCAAGAAACCTGCTCTCTCCGGAAGAATAGCAAGATGGCAAATGATCCTGACCGAATATGACATCCAGTATACTACTCAGAAAGCGATCAAAGGAAGTGTAGTAGCCGATCATTTGGCTCATCAAGCCGTAGATGACTATCAGTCTATGTAGTTCGAGTTTCCCGATGAAGATGTTTTGCTAGTTACTGATTGCGAAGAACCATGACCAGACGAAGGTCCTGAACCGAGATCCCGATGGACCATGGTCTTTGATGGAGCCTCAAACGCACTCGGCAACAGCATTGGTGCCATCATTACATCTCCTACAGGCGAACACACGCCTTTCACCGCCAGATTATGTTTCAGTTGCACCAACATCATGGCCGAATACGAAGCGTGCATCATGGGTATCAAAGCTTCTATTGACATAAGAATCAAATTCTTGCAAGTGTATGGAGACTCAGCTTTAGTGATCAGTCAGATTAAAGGCGAATGGGACACGAAGCATCCGAATATCATTCCATATCGAGAGCATGTTTTAAGTCTGATCCCTTACTTTGAGGAAATCACTTTCGATCATATTCCACGAGAAGAGAATCAGTTGGCAGACGCATTAGCTACTATGTCATCTATGTTCAAAGTCAGATGGGACAACAAAGCTCCCCTAATCATCATCGAAAAGTTTGACGAGCCAGCATACTGTTGTGAACTTGATACCGAAGAGAAACCTTAGTTCTACGAAGTGAAGAGGTATCTCGAAGAGTATCTCGCAGGGGCATCTATCAATGACAATAAATTCTTAAGAAGATTCACATCCAAATTCTTTCTCAGCAACGGTATCTTATACAAGCGTAATCACGACTTGTGCTTACTCCACTGTGCAGACCAGAAAACAGCGGAACGGATCATGGAAGAATTACACAAAGGCCCATTTGGTACCCACTCCAGTGGACATACAAGGGCTAAGAAGATTCTGAGAGAAGGTTACTATTGGTCCACCATGGAAGCCGATTGCCACCACTATGCTCGGTCTTGTCACAAATGCCAGATATATGCAGACAGAGTACACATACCTCAAGTGTCGCTGAATGTTTTGACCGCTTCTTGGCCTTTCGCAATGTGGGGCATTGACATGATTGGAGAGATCAAACGCACCGCTTCTAATGTACACCGTTTAATCCTTGTTGCCATTGACTACTTTACCAACTGGGTAGAAGTAGCCTCGTTCGCATTCGTTACTAAGAATGTTATGGCTCGATTCATCAAGCATAATCTTATCTGTCGGTACGACATCCCCGAAAGGATTATCACAGAAAATGGTACCAACCTCAATAACAAAATGATCACCGAACTCTACATGCAATTCAAAATTAAGCATCACAACTCTTCTCCATATCGGCCAAAAATGAACGACGCAGTGGAAGCCGCCAACAAAAATCTCAAGAAGATCATACAGAAGATGACAGTGACTTACAAGGATTGGCACGAGATGTTGCCATTTCCTCTCCACGGTTACCGCACTACAGTACAAACATCTACAGGGGCAACCCCCTTCTCTGTTGTATACGGTATGGAGGCGGTCTTACCAATTAAAGTTTAGATACCCTCAAATAGAGTCCTCCAGGATGCAGAGTTAGGTGAAGACGAATGGATTCAGACTCGCCTTGATCAGATCAACTTGATCGATGAAAAACAGCTCGCATCCATCTGCCATGGACAGATATACCAGAAGAGAATGATCAGAGCATTCAACAAAAAGGTCAAGCACTGAGTCTACCAAGTCGATGATCTAGTAGTCAAGCGCATCATCCTCCCTCAAGGTGACCCCAGGGGAAAATGGACTCCCACCTATGAGGGACCATTTGTAGTAAAAACAGTATTTTTCGTCGGAGCTATGATACTTAGCACCATGGATGGAGAAGACTTTCCACACCCTGTGAACGCAGACATAGTCAAAAAATACTACGCATAAACGAGACCCGCTAGGTCGACTGGCCTAGGAAAAAATAAGGGCATCATGGCGAACCAAAAGGTTTGGGCAAAAGTTAAGGATATATACAAAAAATATGTACACCCGACAAGTCGAAAACCTGCAAAGGCGGCTTGGGCAAAAAAGGGTATCCCGGTAGACTGAAAAGGACGGTCTAGGAAAAAGTTAGGGATTAAAGCGTACGACTGTGTCTTGTCCAAATCACCTATCTACAAATTACACTACTATCAACATTCAAGATTCAAATGGAAAAAATCAATTCACTCACTTTTTACTGACAGCAAGGAGATGAGAAACTCGAAAATATATGAGCAATAACATAGTTGAAACTCGACAGGATTGTTTCCGCATAGCCTTTTACTATTCTGACAATTTCCTCTTACTAGGATATTCGTCTCTTGTACACAAACTGCTTGGCCATACGCCACTTTCCAAAGTTAATGCAAATTCCCTTTTTACAGTGTTAATTTTATTGTTTTTGCATAAAGTCCAATGATTGCTTTGAATGATTATATGCATCTGACAGTAAACATCTGTTCACAAACATATGAAAAGCGAACGAACAAAAGTAATTACTACAGACTCTAGGAATTGAGAGGATGACTAAAGTCACCAATACATCCCCCATAAAGTTACTTCCACAAGAAATACATCCCCAGGATCATCAATCCCCGTAGAGCCATCGCTCTCCCTACAAGGATAAATCTTCTCTGACGAAGTACTAATCTCCTCCCAGCAAGTATTCCAATACTTCAGCTTCATCACGTTAGTTCTCAAGCAGTGATCTTATCAGCTTCATCACATTAGTCCTCGAGCAGTGATCTTATCAGCTTCATCACGTTAGTCCCTGAGCAGTGATCTTATCAACTTCATCACGTTAGTCCCCGAGCAGTGGTCTTATCAGCATTATCACGTTAGTCCTCGAGCAGTAACTAATCATCAAGCGATTACAGCAGTCTCCAAGCAATAGCAGGTTATTCCATATCACATCATCCCCCAACGTGGTTTATACACAAAGATATCCATCCCCAGCGGAGCATCTCCCAATGATTATCATTCCCCGACAGCGGCAACATCCAGACTCGAAACTTGGTCAGATAGTGCATCGGAGGAACTTACATCTCTTTTACTCCCCAGCAAGATTTACGCACAAGATCCCCAGCCAAGTATCTCTTGATCGCTGCTATTCTTCCAACAGCATTAATATCCAGACTCGAAACTTGGTCAGATAGTGCATTCGGAGGAATCAGAAGCATCTCTTTTTCTCTCCAAGATAGGGTTCGCGACAACCCTATCCCAAGCAGACATCAGAAATCGCCAGCAGGACGTTCCCATCTTCTTCAAGATGGATATGTTTTAAAATACATCTACATTCATACATCTACATAAAAGTCATAACATATACATGTGTCATAGTAATATCACCATACAGTCGCATGCATCATAATCTACATATGACTAACCATATCCTGTCAAAAGTTTACCTCTTCAACAGGTAAAAGCTATTTTCCAAACGGAAGGTCAAAGATTAGTGCCCGAAACAAGACAGGAAACCTATCTGAAAGACCACACAAATTGTCTCTAGGCAACAGATATTGGATTAACACCCGAAGCAAGACGGGAAAGCTATCCACATCTTGCCAAATATCCACCTCAAGAATAGCCAAGACGAAGGTTTATTCTGACTCTCTCTTATTATCAACCGCCCCGGATGACATCTTTAAGCCCATCTCCGACTACTTGTCGACATCTCTCCACCTTT
Organism: Vicia sativa; assembly: GCA_021764765.1. NCBI lineage: Eukaryota > Viridiplantae > Streptophyta > Magnoliopsida > Fabales > Fabaceae > Vicia > Vicia sativa. The sequence goes on along the minus strand of CM038794.1, from coordinate 22,545,673 downwards.
AGAATGCTGCATATTTGGTTAAAAATCAATACATACCAATATCCTCATTCAAAGACGAGCATGAAGTCTAACGTACGACTCACTCCCCAGCATCAGCTTCTCCAGATGGCATCTTTAAGCCCATCTCTATTGTCTCTTCTACTTAAAAGACATCTACAGAGTCTAGCGTACAACTCACTCTCCAGCAGCAGCTTCTCCAAATGGCATCTATAAGCCCATTCCAGCGCATCATCAACAAACGATCCTACTTCGTACATCAGGGAGTGAAAATTTTCACGTGTACTCGAGTGTTCAATCATCTTCTACCTTCAAGTCACGAAAGGCAAGCATGCCAATCTAACCCTTCCATTACAAGAAGATCGAACAGGGGAAACTGTTATACCCCAAAATTTTCCCTCCCACTTCTCAAGACATTTCACATATCCATACTCAAGGATTACACAAGGGTTGACCAGACAAACCCTCTCCTAAACAATCAATCCAAACTAGGGTTTTGCCATTATCAAGACAAGGTGTATTTACAATGCTTCAAGTGGTCATCATACCTCCTCATATGCTTCAAATAATCACCATGTCAAGTTTCAAGCCTTACAAGTCAAATTGCTCAGTCAATTGCCCAGATGGTTGAAAATCAAATGATTGGATAAAAAGTCAACTGTGGTCAACATACTGTCAAACTTCATAATTTTTTGTCAACACCAATATTTTGAAGTAATATGCATCATTTGATCAAGGGTTGATCATGATTCCTCAAGAAAAGTCAAGATCTGATCAAAAGTTAAAGTTTCTAAATTAGGGTTTTTCAAACAAAAGTCAACAGAACATTGACCAAGCATAACTTTCACATACTTTATTAGAAATTTTTCCACCACATCTCATTTTGAAGAGAATTCAATTCTCTACAACTTCATGTCTCACAAGCTTGGGCGGAAAATGCTTCATTTGGAAGTTATGGATCAAAACATTACAGGTCCTTTTAAAAGTCAACAAAAAGTCAACTTTTTGCAAAGAATTTTTCATGAGCATGGAAACTTCAATGAAGATGAGACAAAAAGGGTTGTTTAGAAGACATCTTGGGATTTCCAAAAAGTCCAAGAACACCCAAAAATGTTAAAAATTGAGCAAGATACACATTGTGCAAGTTGAGCATTTTTGAGGAGGTGCACAAAGAGAAATACTTGAGAAAATCAAAAAATTTCTAAATGGGCCTAACTTTTCTTGATTCAAACTTGTTCCTTATATGAATTGGAACTTCCAAGCCCAAGGCCACGTTTTTATCTTTTATTTCTTAATTATTTTGGATTTTTATTCATTTAAAACCAATTTAATTAAAATAAAAGATAAAAAATCAAAAATTAAGTGCAAGATTGATTTTCTCTCATCCTTGAGGTCCAAGCAAGCCAATTAATCGATTATTTGAAATAATTAAGATTGACAAGTGATTTGATTGGAATTGGCTCAGAAAGGAAATATTTGGTTTGATTCCAAATCAAATTATTTTTCATTGATTGGCATGATATTTCTTCACAACTCTTGACCTAATGCACTCTAGTATAAATACACAATGATTCCAAATGCCAAGGAGACGAAATTCTGGCCTCAAGAACCCTAAAAAAGTTTGAAGAAAACTTGTGAAAAAAGCAATTTCGGTTTCAACCTTGGAGGCCAATGTAAGGAGTTTTGAGGATTGAACGAGCATCCTCAAGGTCCTAGGAACCTATTCCAATCATCACCAAGCATTGGAACGCCCAGAATCGATACATCCAAGTCACGGTTTGCATACTCCAAACTCAAAATCGTTTTCGTATTTTTATGCATAATCAATTGAATTTAACCATGTATTTGTGTTTGTGATGAAGTTTCGATCATGTCTGGATAGTTTAATTGAAGCTTAGGTGCAAAACGAAGGATTCACCATGGTTAGGGTTTAAAACCTTGATTTAGGGCTTTTCGTTTAAGCCAAAATTAGTCAAAACTAGATCCACCATCGTACTCAAAAGAGGATTTCCAATCGATTGATGCCCTCAAAGTTAATTTATTTTGTGTATTATGAATGGTTTGATTTTGCAGGGATGTAGCTACGGAAAACAATCTGTGGGTAAAGGCTTTGGCTACGGACGAAAACCGTAGGTAAAAGCCTGTAAAAAATTCAAATGGGGAAGACGTAGGCTTGGCGCGCGTTTTGTTTCATATTCAGAAATTATTTTCCCTTATAACTATTTCGTTTCATATTTCAAACAACTAACAGGTCTGACTCAGATGGCAAGGCAGCGCGCGTGTTCACCCAGAGGGCCTTTGTTCGAACTCTGGCTCCTGCAAATATTTTTTAACACTTGATTTCACTAACCTTTTTCCATTATTTTTCCATATTTTCTTTTCTAATTTAATTTCTTTTCAAATAATTTTCTAACACATTAAAAAATCACAAAAAATTATTTCTTTTTGCATTTAGGTTAGAAAAATGCTTATTTAATTTTTAGCATAAAAAATAATATTTTTGCATGCATATTTTAATTAATTGTTAATTAGCCAAAAAATTAACCTTTAATTAGTTAAAAAATTAACCTTTCATAGTCCCTCGATGTTGCCTACGAATATATGATCTAGTCCCTCGATTGTTGCCTACGAAAAGTGATGATCGTCCCTACGAATGTGCTAGGATACTCCTACAAGTTGCCTTCTATGACCATCCGATGTTCCTTCGAATGTCCCTTCACATCCAACGAATCATTACGAAGTCAAAGCAAAATGACCTTTTTCAAAATCTTTTCAAACACACACACAAAAGACAATTTTTAAAGTGAGCTAAACAAATTAAGAGCCCGTAGATAACTACGAATGGAAAGGGTGCTAATACCTTCCCTTTTCATAATCACCTCCCTTACTCAGAATCTAACGAAGGTCTTTTCCTGTTCTTTTCACGTTCCCTTAATTGGATAAAATAAAAGTCGATGGCGACTCTTGCTATCCACAACCTTTGCGATCAAGCGCAAAACAAAACAACTCAGTTCTCCCACATGTTACACCAGGGTTTTTTTCTATGCGTCTGATCTTGTCATATATAGAGAGAGCAAGAGATTTGATCAAGAATAAAGAGAAAATATATTGCTTTCAATGCAAAAATATTCTCTTGTAAATGTTTATCAAATCTTGCCAAAAATGCATTTTTCTTGCCTTGTAGCTTCTTAAACGAATTTGGTATCTCTTATGGGCTTCCTTGGTCCTCAAGACAATTAGAAACCAAGCCCAACTTGTCATAACCTTGCTCCTTACATTTTATTTTGTTTAAATTGAATTTAAATGATTTAATTCCAAAATAAATTAAATAAATGGAAAGGAGGTGTGTAAATGGACTTAGGGATCGTGGATATTCTCAAGAATAAGTATGGATCATGAAAACTTAAGCCCACTTGGAAAATATTTGCATTTTCCAAGTATTCCTCTTCACGCACCTCTTCAAAAATCCTCAATTTGCATAACTTGTATCTTGCTCAATTTTCAACATTTTTTAGTGTTCTTGGACTTTTTAGAGAGCTCAAGATGTCCTCTAAACACTCCTTTTTGTTTCATATTCATTGAAGTTTCCATGTTCATCTACACTTCTTTGCAAAAAGATGACTTTTTGTTGACTTTTAAAAGAACTTGTAATGTTTTGATCCATAACTTCCAAATAGAGCATTTTTTTACCAAAGCTTGTAAGACATGAAGTTTTAGAGAATGTAATTCTCTTCAAAATGAGCTTTGATGGAAAAATTTCTGATAAAGTGTGTGAAAGTTATGCCTGGTCAAAGTTCTGTTGACTTTTGTCTAAAAAACTCTAATTTGGAAACTTTTGACTTTTGATCAAATCTTGACTTTCCTTGAGGAATCATGATCAACTCTTGATCAAATGATGAATGTGACTTCAAAATATTGATGTTGACCAAAAATTATGAAGTTTGATTGTATGTTGTCCATAATTGACTTTCTGTCCAATACAACTAATTTTCAACCATCTGGCCAATTGATTGAGTAAACCTGAGTTGTAAGGCTTAAAACTTGACATGATGATCCCTTGAGACATGTGAGGAGGTATGATGACCACTTGAGGTATTAGAACTCATCTTTGACTTGAGAGAATCAAAACCCTAGTTGTGGGTTGACTGCTTAGGATAGGGTTCATCTAGTCAACCCTTGAGAAATTCTTGTGGATGGAGATATGAGTTGTCTTGAGAAATAGGAGGGCAAATTTTGGGGTATGACAGGAATGAAGTAGTTAATAGAAAATGGTCTAATGGTTGCTTTTTTGTGGGTGGAAATTTGGCGGCTGGCTTGAGAGTTGGTGATCGTAATCTGTTTCAACGACTTAGAGATGGAGAGGGAGGGTCACATCAACCGAATCTGACACAGGATCAACTTGAAACAGTAAGAAGTGAGACGCGAAATAGAGGCCCAAATGACGACAATGAGGCAAGAGCAGGAGCAGCAGTTGGAGATGATGCCGAAGAGACAATTTGATATGGAAGAGCAGATGAGACGGTTTACGCAAGGTGGTGGAAATCAAAATGTTCCTGATCAATAGTCGGATAATGACAGAATTGATGATTTTGATCTTGATAATTTTTCGGGTGAAGATGTCCCGTGAAAACATTCTATTTATTTTGTTTTTAAATTTGCATTTATGTAAGATATTTATTTTTATCATTTTAAATTATCAAATTATATAAAATTTTATTATATGAATTCATTTTATAAAATTTTATTATTTGAATATATAATAAAATATTATTATTATAATAATTTTAATATATAAATTTTATTATATAAATTTTATATATGATATAAATTTTATTATATAAATTAATTAATATAAAAAAATTATTACTAAATAATTTTTTAAAAAAATAAACGTAAAAGGTAGCGACGTGGGTTACATGTCACAAAGTTGTGACATGTTTCTCACGTCGCTACTAAAGTTGTTGCATGCCTGCAATGTATGTTCCCTATATAACTATGTTGCGACATGAATACCACGTCATAACTTTGTGACATGGGAAACATGTCGCAACAAGTTTGCCACTTGTTCCCCAACAGCATAAATATTCACGTCGCTGTTTTTTGTTTGTGACGTGATTTTCAAGGTTGTCCCGTTACTTTCACGTCGCTAATGAGCATTTTTTTTGTAGTGACAATTATATATCAGCAACAACCAAATCTTATCAAATGAATTAAGATATAAATCAATTTACCTGTTCGGATGCACGAGTCCCCTACTAATTAATAATATGAAACATATATAATTATTTAATAACATATAATAAATATGTTTCAAAATATTTATGTAATAAAGATTTTCAAATAATAATAATGCAATGTTGATATATATAAAATTGATTCTATTATTTAACATAAAAAGCAAAACAGTTAAGTGGCTTGGGCTGTGATGACCTAGGTTCATTTCCAGATTTTGCATTTTATTTATTTACTACATATTTAAAATATTTTAATAATTGGTTTAGAGGGCAAAGAATGATTTTTTTAAAAAGAGTAAATCAAATCTCGCTAGTATTGATGGGGTAAAAGATATTTAACCTCTATTATAAAATTAATTAATATTTTTATTTTTATTTTTAGGTGATGTCTAAGGTGAGATATTAACTAAGTAACTAAATGGTTTACTGGTGAACCAATAAAAGATACCATTAAATTTAATAATCAGTTTATAAGACGTGTGTGCAGTTCCATGATAATACTCTATTTCTTGTAAAAAAAAGTAATTAATGAAAATAAAAATGATAACAACAACCAATGTTTATGTATATCAAATTAAATCCTATAATAGAATCAAAATTAAAGTCATAGGCTTAAATCAAGATCAAAATATATTTACAATCTCAATCAAATTTGAGAAGTGTTGATTGAAAATAAAAAAGACATCTGAGATATTTTTACTTTCACATTAATAATTAAAAGAAGGTTGTTTTAATATTTCCATGATGTTTTCATGAATTTGATTTTCAATTTATAAGGTGCTTGTGGTTGGAAATAAGAACATTTGTAGATCTTGACATTGGAAAGATTGTATATAAAACTTTGATATCAACATAATTTTATCAGCAGCAGTTGTAATAGTTTTTTTCTCACATATGGGGTTACTCGAGAGAGAGAAAAAAAGGAATGTAGTGTGACATCAACTAATGAGATCATGTAAATTTATTTTAATTTAATGGTCTAATTAAAGGGTAATGGCGAGGGACTTAAGTGATGCCTCATCCTAGAATTCATCTCATTTTCATCCTACACATTGACGACACACACTCTATTAATTCATGCCAACTCACTGTTACCGATGCAAAAGAGGATAGGACTAAAAATCTAAACTAAAAGTGCATTTATATCTTTTATCTTTGTTGTTACGTAACATTAATACAATTATTTAGTATTAATTTAATTTGATCATTTAGTCAAAAATAGAGTTTTTTTTATTTTAGTTTATTTTTTGGTTTTATCATTACTATTATTATTTTAAATTATGAAAATAAAAAATATATGTATGAGATTTATTGTGTTTTCATTTTATTTAAGTAAATTAAGGAAAAACCAAAAAGGAAATCAGAATGTCCAAGTTGTTACACGTTATTTTGCAGAAGTTCAGATCCATTTTTTTCCTCAAAACTGTAAGGAAATAAATTTATCAAATTGCTATTCGTTTCAAAGATTAAAAGGGTTTCAAATGTGAGAACATATTAACAAACTTCCTATCAGATAAAATCAATTCCATTATTTCCAAATTTAATTAATTGATAATAAATTTCTATGTTTAAATTTTTATCTATAAAAGACTAAGTTTTCTTTATCTACAAAACAATTGCAGCCCCAGAAATCTCTCTCAAATTCACCACATCGCTCAGCCCCGACGGTATATATATGCAAAGTTTTTTTTTTTTTCTTTTCTATTTTATAGGATATAGATCTAATGTTTACTACTATGTTATCTATAGTTTTGTTTAATATTTCTTATTTTTTACTGATGATGAATCATGCATGTGGATTCAGAATAACTCTTCTATAGTCCACAAAAACTTAAGCACACATTTTAAGCACACTCATTAAAAAATAGGAGAAATTCTTACGTGAAAACAATTATAAATCAACATTCTTGTAATAATTGATGAGAATAAAAAAAATATATTTATTTTTTTAATTAAATGAGTGGTTGTGATTATAAAAGAGAAACATATACTTATTTTTTAATTAATTAAAATTTTGTAATTGATTGTGTAAAATTATTTTTTATATTTATTTTTATTTAAGAATTTTTAAAAGTAGTAGTTCAAATTAATTTTTTAATTATTTTTTAAACACTTAAGAAAATAAAATATAAAACTAATAGTTTGTAAGTGTGCCTAACAAATATATATCTGGTATTGTGAACATGTTAGAACAACTGGTGGATTCATTGTTATTTTTATTATTTACTTTCTTTTATTTAATTAGATTTTATTTTATTAATTTCTTTTAGTTTGTCCATTAAAAGTTTTTCGTGTTTCTACATTTTTACTCGTTGACATCCAATCTATTCTTATTAGTACTCTTTGAATTTTACTTTAGTTTTAGTCAAAATAATAAAAAAACATTTCTGTTTTATTCATATAATAAAATAAAAACTACATAAAAATGAAGAAAAAAAAGTTTTATTAGACTTTAGATTAATAGATTATTAATCGATACAAGTTTAGGATTTCGTGATTATATTCAACCTTGTGTTTAGAGATGGCAATGGATATCCATGTGTATGGATCTTAATCTTTTGCTACGCGTCCGTTTAATAAAAATAATATCTATATTCGCTCCATACCCGTGTGGATATCTGTCGGGTGAATATCTGTGAAAATTTAAATATTTGCAGGTATTTACGGATATCCATGAATCCTGTTTTTAGTTAAAACTTACTATTTTTTATATATATTGAATAAAAAATTTATCTTTTTATTAATAGAAAAGTATGTGAGAAAATGTTTAACAGAATACATAAATTTCACATAAAATTTAGTACAAATGTCATAAACTCCATAGTTGATAATTAAGCTACCACTTAGTAGAATCTATTCTATAATACTTTAGAGAATATTATAGTATACTAATTTATGAAGGATATTAAAAATATATTCAACTATACTAATTTTAAAAGGATATTTAGGTAATTTTAATCACTATTAACGGATATGAATATCCGCGGATATGGATACCATCAAATCTGTATTTGTGTCCGTAAGTAAACGGATAACTAAATATCTGTTTATAATACCCGTGGATACCCGTTAAACTATCCAACTAATATCTGTAATAAATTTTATTTGCGGATATCCCAGGGTATGGGTTTCCTTGTGTTATATCTCTCCATTTTATTTAAGCCTGTTAATTTTGGTTTTTCACAGTAATTTATGTTGTACATGCTTATGTTATCCCAAAACCATGAAATTTAAGATACACGGTAATTTATTGGAATAATCAATCAATTTAACGTATAAATGAGAATTATTCCATATTTTTATTGTTCTCATGTGATAAGTTCAAAAAAAAAATTTCTATTTTAATCTTATTCACTTTAAATTTCAAAATTTTGAAGTTATGGAAAATCAATTGAATATTTCTATTCGTAAGTTTCATAATTAGTGCAAAGTCCTCGTATTTTATATGATTTCTATTATTTTGTCTTTAAATTTTGACAAAAAAAAAAATTCTATATCATTTTAAGTGACAACAAACATTATTTTAATTTAAATAGTGATTTTAGAATTGAAAACACTTACTTTTCATTATGGTATTGGAACTTAACTTTTCAAACCATGCACCTGCTGATCGAGTTGCTATCTGCAGACATTCTTTGCAAAGAGACTGCACCCGATTTTATTGGTAAAAAACTCATCCATACATGAAATCATTAACTGGTCGTTCCTTTTCTTTATTGATATACAAGTTGATGTAAACAGTTTTGGGAGCATGGTTATTTTCTTCGAGCATTCCGCTATTGATGTTCTTTCTGTCCATCTACCCCCATCTGTTCTGGAATTCGGCTACATCCCAGAAAAGTGGATTAGAAAGGTGGCAGGAGAGGTGATTTAACAAATACATATTTTCTTTAGGATTTTAGTTTATTAACTCATTGGTATGAAAATCTTAACCATCTCCCCCCTTATTTGCCACAGATTTTTAACAAAGTGGAAACCTTGTATGTGGAGATATCAGACGTGCTTCAAGAATTGGAATCAAAGGTTTTATCTCCTGGTGTTGGAAATGAGCTGTGTAATGCCCATGACATGCATAACCGCATACTTCGTTTAAAAAACACGCTTGAAAGAGAAAAAACGGGTTATCGTGTGAGTAGATCACTAATTTTATGGTGCATGGTGTTGGAAAGAAAAGGGTTGTCTGAGTATATGCTAGTTTTTACAGTTTTCTGATGAATGAATATGCTTGTATCGATCTAAGTTTCTGATTTATCTCCTTTTTATGTACAGACTGTTCTAACTGCTGAGCCAGGAAATATGACTTTAGACATTTCGGAACTAAATGGCTTGAGACGTTCACTTCTAATTCGTTCGCATGTTTGGGATTACCAGCTATCCATATTGGACTCTCGTATTAAAAGAGAATCATTTGCCAATATTAATAATGAATTAAGTTTTGACTCCAAGCCTTCATTCCTTTCCTCCATTTCTCACATTGCTGAAGGTGCTCGGTTGCTGCTTCTCCAAACATGTCACGGTGATAGAGTTACAGCCGTATATGACAATGATTACTCCAGCATAATATCCTACGCCCTTAGCTCTAAGGATTATGAAGATTTAGCTAATTCCAGCTTGCATGCACAAATCTCATTTAGCGACGATTCTTTGGGTGCCGGAGGTAAAGCGAACTTTTCTGTCACTTGCTATTTTGCAAAGCAGTTTGATTCACTAAGAAGAAAGTGGTGCCCTAATGAAGTTGATTATGTGCGATCCCTTATCCGTTCCCGGATATGGAGTGCACAGGGAGGGAAAAGTAATGCATACTTTGCAAAGTCTGTAGATAAAAGGTTCATAATTAAAGAAATGACTAAGACCGAATTGGTATCGTTTCAAAAGTTTGCACCTCGGTATTTCCAATACCTGATGGATATCATGAACTCGGGTAGCCCAACTTGCCTTGCCAAAGTTCTTGGTATTTATGAGGTAAGATTCATACTTTTTCATTGTATACAAGTTCCAGATTGTTGATAATATATATATACATTGTTTTAACAAACACAGGTCAGTATAAAATACCCAAAAGGTGGCAAGGATACAAAGATAGATGTGATAGTAATGGAGAATATCTTTTACAAGAGAAACATAACCAGAGTGTATGACCTTAAAGGGTCAAAAAGATCTAGGTACAATGCAGATACCACTGGGACTAACAAAGTGATGCTAGACATGAATTTGTTAGAAACAATGAGAACAAATCCCATATTTCTTGGAAGTAAGGCTAAGCGAATACTCGAGAGAGCCGTATGGAACGACACGTCATTTTTGGCGGTAAGCTTAAATAGTTGTTATTTTTAGTATTAATTAAAAGTTTCTTAATGACTTAGAATTTGTTCTTGTTTCAGTCCGTTGCAGTTATGGATTACTCATTGCTGGTTGGAGTGGATGATGAGAAAAAGGAGCTGGTATTGGGGATAATTGATTTCATGAGACAATACACATGGGACAAGTATTTAGAGACATTGGTTAAAGCTTCTGGAATACTTGGGGGTCCTAAAAATGTCTCCCCCACAATTGTTTCACCCCAACAATACAAGAAAAGATTCCGGAAGGCCATGACTACATACTTTCTCACATCAACTGATAAATGCTCTTGATCAAATCTTTTTCATGTGATTCTTTTTATTAGATCTACATGTATCCAATCCATGGTGAAAACTATACTTTCTCTCCTTACCTGATCAATGATAATTTGTGTATCCAAATGAGTTTTTATTATGTGTCTATGGTGAAAACTCCTTTAGATACACAAAATATATTTTATTATACTTTCCTTTAATTATTTTATTAGTATTAAAACTTTATAATAATTTGATAAATAAATACTTCATTTGTTTACAATGGTCATGATCTTGCCGTCTTTGTTTATAATAGTAGTACCCATAACCATGAATTAAAATTTAAACAACTGTGGATGAAAATATTGACTATGATAATATCAATATTTGAGATAAGTCGTACTATTAACTTTATTTGCTATATATGTTATTATTATTTAGATATGTGAATTCCCCACTTCCCTCAAAACAGTCACAAAATTGTGACTACATCAATTTCAAATAAAATGTAATAAAAAGTTAAATAAAAAACAAATTTCTTTTAGGAAATTAATTTATTATTTTTAAATGAAAAATATATTTTTAAAATAAAAACAACACTATAGTAATTTTACATTTTTTAAAAGAAATACATCGATAATTTATATTTAAATTATTCAGATATAATCTCATAAATTATTCTATTTTATATTTAAAATAATTTTAAAATAAAAAAATTAGATACTTAAATGATTAGAAAAACATTATGTGTTATCCATGCATTTACGATATTGACGTGTTATCTATGTGTTAACACAAATATTAGTCTAATTATTCATGCGTTCATACGAATACTATCATGTTATCGTGTGTTGTGTAACGCCCTGTTTTATTTAATATTAAATTATATTAATATTTTCGAGTTACCGTTTGACGATTGTTTTGGCGACGAAATTATTTATATTAGTCGATATATCTATTAATATATTTGGCGACGTTTCGTTCGTTTTGGTAAAATATTATTCGGACCGATGTTTAATTTCCCAGAATTATTTTAATTAATTGAGTTAATAATATTATTATATATTATTAAGGTGTTAATTAATTAATTAAGTTGGGGGTGTGAGGACAAATGGCTTAGGATTGGGTTTACACCCTTAGTTTACTAGTAAGAAATATCATAAAAACACTTTCCTCATTTTCTTTCCAACATAACACCAAAAACCAAACATAGTAACCTAGAGAGCAAAGAGAGGGTTTTGGTAGAAGAAGAGCAAGAGCAAGAGCTTGAGGTTTGGAGTTGTGAAATCTTCAAGAATCATCCAAGCATTTGAGGTAAAGGGGTTTGATTCTCCATCTCATATAGTTAGGGTTTTGATTGATATATTTTGGGTTTAGGAAAAATTGATAGTTGGTTCATGAGTTTTGGTTGGTTGATTGTTGAAATAACTTAGAAATGTTGAGTTAGGAGTATGGATTGTGGGTGTTTTATTGTCAAGCTTGTAGGAACTAGGAGTGTTAAAATGGAAGTTATAAAATGAAAACTGTAAACTGTTAAAAAGAAAAACCAGAAAACAATTTCGCAGGGAAGAAGAGGAAGGAAATTTGGAGGAGGTAGCATGGGGGAGACGCCCACCTCAAGCTTAGGGGCGGCCGTCCCCCTCCCTGAGGCACCCGCCTCCATCCAAGAAGAAGAAGTTGGGACGTGCGTCCCACATTGCAGGGGAAGGGAAACAGATTTTGCTGTTATGCGTTTTTCTGTATACTACGTTTTCTGTTTTTCTGCAGAATAGTTTTTCTGCATAATTTCTTGCTGCTAAGCTTCTGTTTCTTTAATTTTTTCTAATTTCACCTAGTAATATTTTATATTAATAAAATATAATTAGGACATAAGTTAGCCGATTAAATCTAGAACCTGATTATGTCCCGATTTTCCGATTTCGGTAAATTCGACGACGGAGCAAGTTGCTCCGAATTCAACGAAAATTGACGTGCTAGCTAAGTTCGACGTGTAGAACATAGTGGTGAAGTTAGTTTTTCGAAATTACGAGTTTTTACGAAAGGACCCGAAATAGGCCAAATTACAGTTAAATTGAATCGGATTGCGTTTTAGTCAATTTAAGACACGTATGGACAATCCGGTTGCGATGTTGACGATTATGATTAATGCCGGTTATTAAGAATGGCTTTCGCGACGATTATTGGTGTTTTGACTATTTTTCCGTTTTTGGAATTTGGTGAATTAATTGATAATGATGTGGTGTGAATAAGCATGATGTTTGCAACGGTGTATTTATTAATGAATACTTGTTGATATGCGATGCGATGATATGTTTATCTTGATGTGGATAAATATGGCGACGTGGACTTTATGTCAATTTTGATGAGCGATGATGATGTGTTGCTGTGTTGTCTTTATTATTGAGTCACATACATTGCATTGGCGACAAGGGCTTTTATGCCAAGCGACGATGGGCTTTATACCAAGTATTCCTAATTATGGACAAAACAACGGATACCACATGCATAACATAGTCGTGTCTCATGGAGTCGGTTATGTTTATGTTTGAGTTGTTTGGCGTTGGGTTTTAATTGATGAATGATGTTGAATTGCGATGATAAATGATACTTTGTGTTGATGCGAGTATAATGATTATGTGACGAAGTTAAAGTGTTAATTTATACACTAAATGCTAATTTAAAGTATGTGAGTTTTAATATATGTTGACATACTCTATTTAACTTATATTATTTATAATTCCAAAACTATTTATATATTCTATCATGCTTTTAATTATTTGTTTTGGAGTATCTCACCCTTTACTTGTTTCGTCGTTGCCTTTATATTGGTAACGTGCAGGTGATCCACGAGGACGATGAGGATTAGCTCGAGTCCCTTTATTTTGAGTCGCTCTGCTCTGGTCGTAGTAACACTCGGGATTTGGGCGACGTTATTATTTTGATAGGATAGTTTATGTATAATATCTTATGATGTTATAACTTTATGTATTGATGATAACATGATGATATGTATATTTTGTGAACACATCTGCTGTGCTGTGAATAGTCATATGTGTATATGATGAATTATGATATAAATCGGTATATCCGACTTTTGATGTTTGTGATGTGCATTATAATGCAAAGTGACGAAAATGCGAATATATGATGCCTCAATTTTGTTGGATGAAATTTTGAAACTCTGATTTTATTATTAATTACGAGGGGTAGAATTGGGGTGTTACATGTTGTGGTACACATGCCCATGTTGTGGTACACATGCTTTTGATATCAAAATGTAATAAAAAGGTAATTTAAGATTTTTAATAATGTTTCAATTAATTATTATATAATATTATTATATAAAAAATTACGTCATAGTATTAACCAAGAATAATTTTAGTGTAATATTTATATTTTATATTTATACTTTTAAAAATACATATATAAGTCAATGTGTTTTGACTCCATATCAATTAAGGATAAAAACTCTTTAGAATGTAGTTGTATTTTGCAACTACAAAATATAAGGGGGAAATCATGTGTTATCATTTTAAATATATTTAAATGTATTTATAAGATAGTATATATGATTCATAATTCGTTATAATTTAAAATAAAAATAATAGAAGTATGTGTTGGAATTATTTTAATAACAATTAATCACATTTACATGTTCTATATATTATACTATATACTTTGGTGTGAAATATAATAAATAATTGTGAGCATGTATATAGTTATAGGATCTACGACATGTTTGTATATGAGATATAATAAATAATTGTGAACATAAGATCTATGACAAGTTAGTATACGAGATATAAGATTTCAGGAATACCTGATTCCATAAGGCAATGATAATTGAAATTGAAAACAAAAGTGTAGAGACAAGTGATCGACACTTGTTGACTTATGGATCTTCCTCAGGATCTTCCTCAATCGGTACTCCTAATGCCTTGAACACATTCTTCAGATGGGGAGAAGATATAATTTACTTACGTGCGATATATTGGGGACCATAGCCTATATATAGTGTGATACAAGTTAGGGTTCCCATTATTTCCAAATGGATCATCCTGACATCAACTCATATTTGAGTCCATACCCAACTATTTAATTAATTAATTAAATAATTCCTAAATAAAATGTAAATAGCCTTTTAATATTATTTGATGACATAGTTATTTAAGGCACTTTATTTGATAAAATAACTAATATAATTCATATAAATATATTTGTCCACATAACAATTATTGGAATATAATAATTAAATAACACTTAAATATAAAATATTCCAAGAATCTCCTACTTGGACAAGATATCTTAATAATTATATCATAATTTTAGACGCGCATATGAATGTTATTTATCCTTTGATTCAATTTTATAATTGGGTCCATCTCATACATTAATAATGAGACCATCTCATACATTATCGTGTGTTGTGGTACACATGCTTTTGATATTAAAATGTAATAAAAAGGTAATTAAGATTTTTAATAATGTTTCAATTAATTATTATATAATATTATTATATGGAAAATTACGTCATAGTATTAACAAGGAATAATTTTATTGTAATATTTATATTTCATATTTATACTTTTAAAAATACTTATATATGTCAATGTGTTTTTCTTCCATATCATTTAAGGATAAAAACTCTTTGGAATGTAGTTGTATTTTGCAACTACAAAATATACACGGGAAATCATGTGTTATCATTTTAAATATATTTAAATGTGTTTATAAGATAGTATATATCATTAATAATTTGTTATAATTTAAAATAAAGATAATAGAAGTATGTGTTGAAATTATTTTAATAAGGGTTAATAGTCAACTATCCCCTGTCATATAGGCGAGTTATGGTTTATCGCCCTTTAAAAAAAAAGTTTTGGATTACCCCCTAAAACGTTAAAATGCTAAGTCTTTTGTCTCCTATGTATAAAAATTATCTCCCTGTAAAATACTTTTTTTTGATTTAGCTCAGTTTTTACACATTTAGGGGGTGCCCCAAAATTACAAGAGGGTAATCTAAAACCTTTTTTTTAAAAGGGGGTAAATCAAAACTCGCATATATGGCAGGGGTGTAATTGACTGTTAATCATTTTAATAATAATTAATCACATTTACATGTTCTATATATTTTACTATATATTTAAGTGTGTAATATAATAAATAATTGTGAACATGTATATAACTATAGGATCTACGACATGTTTGTATATGAGATATAATAAATAATTTTGAACATAAGATCTATGACATGTTAATATACGAGACAACTAATCGGCACTTGTTGACTTGTGGATCTTCCTCGACCAATACTCCTAATGCCTTGAACACACTCTTCAGATGGGGAGAAGATATAATTTACTTACGTGCGGTATATATTGGGGACCATAGCCTATATATAGTGTGATACAAGTTAGGGTTCCCATTACTTTCAAATGGGTCATCCTGACATCAACTCATATTTGAGTCCATATCCAATTATTTAATTAATTAATTAATTAAATAATTCATAAATAAAATCTAAATAGCCTTTTAATATTATTTGATGACATAGTTATTTAAGGCACTTTATTTGATAAAATAGCTAATATAATTCATATAAATATATTTGCCCATATAACAATTATTGGAATATAATAATTAAATAACATTTAAATATAAAATATTCCAACAATCTCTTACTTGGGCAAGATATCTTAATAATTATATCATAATCTTTAGACGCGCATCTGAATGCTATTTATCCTTTGATTCAATTTTACAATCGGGTTCATTTCATACATTAATAATGAGACCATCGCAGCTGACGTCACTATCATGTTATCGTGTGTTGTGGAACACATGCTTTTGATATCAAAATATAATAAAAAGGTAATTAAGATTTTTTTAAAAAATTTCAATTAATTATTATATAATATTATCATATGATATATTATGTCATAGTATTAAATAAGAATAATTCTAGTGTAATATTTATATTTCATATTTATATTTTTAAAAATAGTTATATAAGTCAATGTGTTTTGACTCCACATCATTTAAGGATAAAAACACTTTGGAAACATAACCTAAATGAATTTTTCGACTACAAAATATACACGGGAAATCATGTGTTATCATTTTAAATATATTTAAATGTGTTTATAAGATAGTATATATCATTAATAATTTGTTATAATTTAAAATAAAGATAATAGATCTATGTATTGGAATTATTTTAATAACAATTGATTATATATACATGTTCTATATATTATACTATATATTTTAGTGAGGAATATAATAAATAATTGTGAACATGTATACAATTATAGGATCTACAACATGTTAGCATACGAGATATAATAAATAATTGTGAACATGTATATAACTATAGGATCTACGACATGTTAGTATACAAGATATAAGATTTCAGGAATATCTAGATCCATAAGGCAATGATAATTGTAATTCTGAAACACGAATGTGTAGAGACAAGTGACTAACACTTGTTGGCTTGTGGATCTTCCTCAACCGGTACTCCTAATGCCTTGAACACTCTTCAGATGGGGAGAAGAGATTATTTACTTACGTACGGTATATTGGGGACCATAGCCTTTATATAGTGTGATAGCCCGTTAGGATTCCCATTATTTTCAAATGGGTCATCCTAACATCCACTCATATTTGAGTGCATACCCAATTAATTAATTAATTAATTAATTAATTCGTAAATAAAATCTAAATAGCCTTTAAATATTATTTGATCACATAGTTATTTAAGACACTTTATTTGATAAAATAAATAATATAATTCATATAAATATATTTGTCCACATAACAATTATTAGAATATAATAATTAAATAATATTTAAATATAAAATATTCCAACAATCTTCCACTTGGGCAAGATATCTTAATAATTATATCATAGTGTTTAGGAGCGCATGTAAATGTTATTTATCCTTAGATTCAATTTTACAATTTAGTCTATCTCACACATTAATAATAAGACCATCCCGGCTGACGTCACTAATGTATAACATGATGGAACCCCGACGAGAACTACATAAATGTACTTGATGACATAGATCGATATGGATGAGTAACATGGAAATTTCATGCAATGTGATCTCTAAATCATGTATATTTCCAACTGGTCCAACTAAAGCCTTTACTGAGATCAAACTTGAGATGTCAAAGATAATGTCACGAAACTTATATCTGCTTAGAACACAGTTAAACAAAACAGACTATAACAGTGCAGGAAGCAATAAAAACACAGAGAATTGATAACTCAGTTCGACTCTAACTAACCTACGTCTGAGGGCTTCCAAGCCAGGGATGAAGTTCACTATTAGTAGTATTAATTTGGAGCTAAACCTTCCCCGTTTACACCTCCTCCCTTAATCAAACTACCCAGTAATCCTTCTACCTAAGATACCACACTTAGATATGATAATCCTCCACTCACTCTCTCAGTACCACAATCCGTGATACTAAAAACAACTAAAGATAGAAGATACTCTTCAAAGACATACAATCACGCTAGCTTCAAAGCTTATGGTGATTGAAAACTAACAACTTAAAAACTTCATTCTCAAGTAACTAACAAGAGAGACTCACAATAAAAAGCTAACAATCAAAACAATGAACAACCAAAAGTACAAACTAAAATTCTCTAAACTAGAACGGCCAACTACAAAATAAGGATTGCAGCCCTTTAAATAGAGTGACAACAACTAGGATTTCTTTACTCACAAGTCTTCAGCGCCTCCTGTCCTCTTTCCATGAAACCAGGATATTAAAACTACAAAGATATAGCTGAAGACGTTTCACCATCTTTCTTAATCGAAGCACACAAATAACAGCAAACTGACTTCCTAATAATTCTACACTTAAGTCAACACATGTCGACATCTTTGTGATATCTACTACTTCAGTAAACTTCAAGATATTTCTTAGCATAATATTTTACCAAAATTTTTGTCAATCAATAGAACCAATAAACTCCCTCTTTGGAAAATTTTGGCTAAAACATTATTTGGGGTGCAGGCCATACAATTCAAACTTCATTCACTACATACATCAGAGCAGCATAGCAAAAACAACATCACAGTCAAAAACAAAGTTAGCAGCGAATAATTAATACAGATGTTACAACATCAGTTGGAACATTCAAAAGATGCAGTATTTTACTCCCCCTGCACATAGCACACAGAAGCACAAATGATAGTTAAAAACTTTGCTCCCCCTGCACAACAGCTTCTCTTCATATAGTATCTTCAGTGATACACAATCAACAATAAACATTCCAGCTTCTTCTTAGCATGAGAAACACACAATTCACATCAGCTTCTTTTCTGCTTCTTCAGCTTCTTTTCAGCATAAGAAGCAAAAAATAGCAGCTCATCTAGTGTACCCGGATATTTACTCCCCCTGTTTAGGCATAATATGCCAAAGGCAAGGAGAGAAATCAGTAATTTCTATGTATCTTCATGAATGCAGATGCCAAGTTTTCCTCTGAGGATCTCAAATTGGTTTGCATCTAGTTCCTTGGTGAAGATATCTGCTAGTTGTTTTCCGTAGTTACGTGTTCCAGTGTAACAATTTTGTCTTCAACTAGGTCTCTAATAAAGTGATGGCTAATATCAATGTGTTTGGTTCGGCTGTGCTGAATAAGATTTTTGGATATGTTGATAGCACTTAAGTTGTCACAATATAGTGTCATGACATCTTGTTTGACATTGTATTTTGTTAGTATTTGTTTCATCCAGACTAGTTGAGAAATGCTTCCAACTATGTATTCCTTCAATTGAGAGGAAACACAATTTTGTTTCTTGCTGAACCATGAGATAAGATTGTTCCCCAAGAAGAAGCATCCTCCATTTGTGTTTTTTCTGTCATAGTCACTTCATGTCCAATCGGCATCACAATATCAACTTAGAATGCAGCTTGATCCATGAGAGTATAGTATGCCATAGTTAGATGTTCCATTGACATATTTTAGTATTTTATTTACTTGATTGATATGGCTCACTTTGAGTTCATCTTGATATCTGGAACATACTCCAACAACGAAGACAATGTCTGGTCTACTAGCTGTGAGATATAGTAGACTACCTATCATACTTCGGTAGAGACTTTGATCAACACTGACACGTGTTTCATCTTTAGATAACTTTAAGTGAGTAGGAGCGGGTATTCTCTTGTGGATTGCATTCTCCATGCCAAATTTCTTGACAATATTTTTGGCATATTTGCTTAGATATATGAATATGGAGTCTTCGATTTGTTTGACTTATAGACCAAGGAAGTACGTTAGTTCTCCAACAAGACTCATTTCAAATTCTGGCTGCATTTGTTTGACAAACTGTTGAACCATTTTATCATACATTCCACCAAAAACAATATCATCAACATAGATTTGAGAAATCATGAGACTTCCTTCTTCGTTTTTGACAAACAGAGTTTTGTCTATGCCACCTCTCTTGTACCCATTTTCAACTAGAAACTCAGTCAACCTCTCATACCAAGCTCTGGTAGCTTGTTTTAAACCATATAGTACTTTCCTCAATCTGTATACATGGTTTGGAGTTGTGGGATCAATGAATCCTTTAGGGTGTTCCACGTATACTTCCTCATTTAAGTAGCCATTTATGAATGAACTCTTCACATCCATTTGAAACAGTTTGAACTTCAGGATGCAGGAAACACCTAGTAATAGTCTGATTGACTCGAGACGGGTGTGATACGGTGAACTGACTTTGTAGGTTTTTTGTATCGCAAATGTGCGGATAGCAAGAGTCGCCACCGACTTTTCTTTTATCCAATTAAAGGAAGGTAAAAAGTACAGAAAAAGACCTTCGTTAGATTCTGAGTAAGGGAGAAGGTTATGAAAAGGGAAGGTATTAGCACCCTTTCCATCCGTAGTTATCTACGGCTCTTAGTTGCTCTTAGATCATTTTCAAAAGTGCTTTCGTGTGTTTGACAAAATGTTTTGAAAAGGCATTTCGCTTTGACTTTGTAATGATTCATGTAGGAATGTATACAAAGTGTTCGGAAATGTTTCGTTTTGAAAAGAGTTTGAACTTTGACAAAAGTGTGAGGTGTAAAAAGTATTTTGATAGAGCAAGCAACTAAAAGTCTTATTACCTACTCAGAATTGGTCATTTTCGTATTATTTTACGTTCCTTTAGAATAGCGCTATCCATACCATTAGTTTGTAGGTAACTCCATTCGTTGGATGTAAGCGGGACATTCGAAGGGACATCAGATGGTCATAGAAAGCAACTTGTAGGACGTATCCTAGCACATTCGAAGGGACTATCATCATTTTTCGTAGGCAACAATCGAGGGTCAAGATCATGTATTCGTAGGCGACATCGTGGGTCTATGATCTTTGTATCGAAGGGACTATGATGATTTGTTTTGAAGGCAATTAGAATACCTCTACGTTCGAGGGACATGACCATTTGAATTCGTAAAGGCAACGAGAGAGAATTACCCTAAGGGGTGCGTGTGTGAAGAGAGTGTGTCAATTCAGATATTTTATCTTGAAAGTTATGAGTGAGCTATGTTGATTTTAATCTTGCCATACACGCCTAATTACTAGCAGTTTATAGGGTGCGGGAATTAAAATGCGGAAATGTAAATATGCGGAAAGATAAATCCTACGCTATTACATGGCTTTGGGGCGGATACATAATTGAAAAGTGCGGAAAATAAAAGCCCTAATTAAGCTATTACATCCCATAAGCAGTTACATTATTGGAAAAAAGAAAACAGCAAAAAGAAATCGTCCGAAACGGGATAACCTGTGAAAAGATAAGAAATCGGAAAATACGAGGAAATCGAATAAGAGAAAAATGTTAGTAAAAATGCAAATTTTTAAATGAGAAAAGTATTTCATGCTGGAAATAACATTAATATGCTAAAATAATTTGTTGGGATTTTTTGGGGATAATTTAACAATTAAAAACTAATTAAAAGTGATTTAAATGATAAATTAGCAATAAAATTAAATATGCATGCAAAATAATATTTTTTAATTTTATAAATTAAATAAACATTTTCTGGAAATAATGCAAAAAGGAAAATATTTTTTGGTATTTTTTAATGCATGATAAAAATTGTTGAAATTAATTGAAATAAATGCAAAATATTAAAAAAAATATGAAAATATGAAAATAGTTTGAAGTTTGTAAAAGAGAAAAACAAAACTGGTCCTGTCATGGTTCGAACAGGGGACCTGGAGGAGTATCTTTGCATAGTCAGCGCTTTAACCACTAGGCCAAGTGACACTTGGTGTTGGAAAAACCAAAATCAATTCAATATAAGTGATGACGCGTCAGGGATTTGTTTGAAACTGAGTCAGCCACGCGTGGACCCCAGTTGGATGGAATGAGCGAATCAGAGAACGCGATCGTGTCACGCTTGCAGCTCGCCGGTCAACCGAGTCAGCGACGCCGGAGCCCTAGCTCCGGTCGTCTTCTCCGGCCATTCAATTTCTCAAACCAGCAAAATACGATGAATAAACAGAAAAAGAACACCCTATCCCCCTAAATCGACCCTTCTGAGTCCAATGGTGGTATTGGTTTTCTCTGAAAACGCCTGTAGCGACCAGTTCGATTCAAACAGTTCTTCGAACCCTAAAAATGGCAATATGGTTTCTGGACGTTCAAGCTGTCATGTAAAGGTTCAAACATGATCTAATATGCATCCTGAGTTCAAATAAACACAAAGAAAACATTAACAATGCATGAATTTATGAAATCGAATTTGAGAAAAATTCAAACCGGTGAGAGTTGGATAACACGATTCTGGATGGATTGGCTTCGAGCAAGAGTTGATTTTGACTCCTGGGAACCTCTAGAACACGTTTGGATGGATGGCTTTGGCTGAAAGTGGCTGCAATTAAAAATTCGATTTTTGATAATCCTTGAAAAAATTTGGCAAAGTTTTGGTTGTTGTAAGGGCTAGGGTTTCGTGTCCTTTGTTGTGTGTAATGCTGGGTATTTATAGAGTGATTTGGGATGGCAAAGAGAGTGAAAAAATATTTGATCTTGAATGTGCATTTATTTCTTTTCAAATAAAATCAAATTTTTGGAAAAAATTTGATTTTCCTTCCATGTAAGAGGCTAGCACGAATTTGGCAATTGTTATGGGCTATCTTGGACCTCAAGTTTGATCAAAATCCAATCCTCTTGAAAAAATATCTTGTTTTCATATTTTATATAATTTAAATTTGAATTAAATGGTTTAAAATTCAAAAATAAATTAATAAAATAGAAAATTGCCATGGCCAAGCATTAATGGGTCACAAATATCATCATGAACAAGTTTGGATCACAAGATTATAGGCCCATTTGGAAAAAAATTCATTTTGACCAAAATTTTCATTATGTCCAAAATTGCCCAACTTCTGAATAGTGTATTTTGCTCAATTTTCCACATTTTTGAGTGTTCTTGGACTTTTTGGAAAGCTCTAAGAGTCCTCTAACCAACCTCTTTGGTTTCATCTCAATTGGAGTTTCCATGCTCAATATATATTCAAAACAAAATGTTGACTTTTTGTTGACTTTGAAAAGGACCTGTAATGTATTGATCCATACCTTCCAAATGAAGCATTTTTTGAACATTCTTGTGAGCCATGAAGTTATAGAGAATTGAATTTCCTTCAAAACAAGAGGTGGTGGAAAAATTTCTGAGAAAGTATGAAGAAGTTATGCTCAGTCAAAGTTTGGTTGACTTTTCACTAAGAAACCCTAATTTAGAAAGTTTGACTTTTGAGCAAATCTTGAGTTTTCTTGATGAATCATGATCAACCCTTGATCAAATTATGAATGTAACTTCAAAATGAGGATGTTGACAAAAAATCATGAAGTTTGTCTGTATGTTGACCACAGTTGACTTTTGTCCAATCAACCGATTTTCAACCATCTGAGCAATTGTTTGAGGAAACTTGACTTGTGAGGCTTGAAACTTGACATGGAGAATCCTTGAAGCATATGAGGAGGCATGAAGACCATTGGAGATGTTGGAAGTCTATCTTGATCTGAGAAATGCCAAACCCTAGTTTGGGTTGATTGTCAGGAGAGGTTTGTCGATCAACCTTGAGGAACCTTGAGCATGGATGTATGGAATGTCTTGAGAAGATGGAGGGACAATTTTGGGATACAACTGCCCCTGCTCAATCTTCTTGTACCGAAGGGTTAGATTGGCACGTTCGCCTTTCGTGACCTAGAGGTAGAAGATGATTGAACACTCGAGTACACCTGAAAATATGCACTCGCGGTTGGTTGATGATGCGGGAATGGGCTTATATATGCCATTTGGAGTTTCTGGGGAATGAGTCATACGCTTGACCCAAGATTGTTGATAGGAGAACTGACGGGGATGGGCTTAAGATGCCATCTGAAAAGATTGATGCCGGGGAGTGGGTCGTATGCTAGGCTCTGTAGGCGTTCTGGAAGTGAAAGGAGCATGGAGATGGGCTTAAGATTCCATCCGGAGGAGGTCGTACGTTAGACTTCGTGCTCATCTTTGAATGAAGTTATTGGTTTGTATTGGTTTTTTAACCAAATATGCGGCATTCTGAAGGCGGAGAGCTGTTGACAAGTAGTCGGAGATGGGCTTAAGATGCCATCCAAGGCAACTGAATCGTACGCTAGACTCTGTAGTTGCTGCTGATAATAAGAAGGAGTGAGAATAGATCTTCGTGCTGATTACTCTGAGGGGATAGTAGTTGGTAAAGTGTGGACAGCTTCCCTGTTGTGCATCGGGTGTTGGTCCACTGCCTGTTATCGGAGGATAACCGGTGATCGTTCGGATAGGGTCTCCCGTCTGGCTTCGGGTATTAATCCTGGATCCGTTGTCGGAGGACAACGAGGGTGGTCTTTCAGATAGTTTTCCCGTCTGGATTCGGGTCTTAATCCTGGACCAGTTGTCGAAGGACAACTAGGGCGGTCTTTCAGATAGTTTTCCCGTCTGGATTCGGGTCTTAATCCTGGACCTGTTTGCGTCAGAAGTGATTTTCACCTGCTTTGGAGAAAACAAGAGAAATTTTGATAGGATACTGTTAGTCTTATGCAAAGTATGATGCATGATGATGCGTATGACATATGCATATATTATGACTTTATGAGAAATGTATGAATGATAGATGTTGCGGTATTTCAAAACATATCCATCTTGAAGAAGATGCGGATGTTCTGCTTGGAGATTTCTGACTTCTGTTTGAGGATGGAAACCCTGAGAAGAAAGATAACCTCGATTCCTCCGGTGCACTATTTGACCAAGTCTTGAGCCCAGATATCGTTGAGGATGGTAGAGATCGAGAGGCGCGTTGCTGAGGATCTCATACGTAGACCCTGCTGGGGAGAACCTGGAGGTACTCTACCGGGGATTTTGCGTGTAAATCCTGTTGGAGAGTATTTGGTAGCTGTTGGGAGACCGGGTTAGAAGGATCTGGAGCCCGTTGTAATCTCTGACTGGGGAATAAAAGGTGTAGGTCCTGCACTATCCGACCAAGTTTCGGGTCCGTCACTGGAGAAAAGGGAATTGTTTGAGAGGTATCTGGTTGGGGATGAATACCTCGGCTGAGGATGAAGTGTTACTGCTCAAAGATGAGTGTAATTCAACTAAGTTGAGTGGAATCACTGCTTGGGAATTCTCCCCTACTTCGCTGGGGAAGGTTTGTTGTGGGCGACATCTCTGTGGGGATCAATGTTCTGCAGGGGAATGTATTGGTGACTTTCGTCGTCATCTCAATCCCTGGAGCCTGTAGTAATTACTTTTGCACGTTCACTTTTCGCATGTTTGTGAATAGATTTTTATTGTCAGATGCATATAATCATTCAAAGCAAACGATGGACTTTATGCAAACAACAATTGTGAAAATTGTAAAGAGAAAGAAACTTGTATTTATTTAAAATGTGGCGTATGGCCAAGTAGTTTGTACACAAGAAAAGTAAAAAGCTATGCGGAAACAATCTCGTTAAGTTCCAACTATGCTAGTACTCATATATTTCAACTATCTCATCTCCTTGCTGTCAGTAGAAAGTGAATGAATTGATCTTCGCCATTTGAATCTTGAATGCTGATAGTAGTCTGTAAATAGGTGATCTGGACGAGACATAGTCGTACGCTTAAATCCCTAACTTTTGCCTAGACCGCCCTTTCGGTTTTCGCCTACCAGATACCCTTTTTGCCCAAGCCGCTTTTCGTGTTTTCGACTCGGTGTACATGTTTTGTATATATCCTTAACTTTTGCTCGAACCCTTTTGGTTCGCCAGATGCCCTTATTTTTCCTAGGTCACCGACCTAGCGGGTCTCTTTTATGCGTAGTATTTTTTGACTATGTTTGCGTTCACAGGGTGTGGGAAGTCTTCACCATCCATGGTGCTAAGTATCATGGCACCTCCGGAAAATACTGTCTTGACTACAAATGGTCCCTCGTAGGTGGGAGTCCATTTTCCCCTGGGATCACCTTGTGGAAGAATAATGCGCTTGACTACTAGATCACCGACTCGGTAGACTCGGTGCTTGACCTTCTTGTTGAATGCCCTGATCATTCGCTTCTGATAGATCTGTCCATGGCACATGGATGCGAGTCGTTTTTCATCAATCAAGTTAATCTGGTCAAAGCGAGTCTGGACCCAATCGTCTTTGCCTAGCTCTGCGTCCTGGAGGACTCTGGTTGAGGGTATCTGAACCTCGATGGGTAGGACGCCCATACCGTATAGAGAGAAGGGGTTGCCCCGTTGATGTCCGATCAGAGTGCGATAACCATGAAGAGCAAATGGTAACATCTCATGCCAATCTTTGTAAGTCACTGTCATTTTCTGTATAATCTTCTTAATGTTCTTGTTAGCGGCTTCCACAACGCCATTCATCTTTGGCTGATAAGGAGAAGAGTTGTGATGCTTGATCTTGAACTGCGTGCAGAGCTCAGTGATCATCTTATTGTTGAGATTGGAGCCGTTATTTGTGATAATCCTTTCGGGAGTGCCATACCGACAGATAATATTATGTTGGATGAATCGAGCCACGACATTCTTGGTAACAGATGCAAACGAGGCTGCTTCTACCCACTTGGTGAAATAATCAATTGCCACAAGGATGAAACGATGTCCGTTGAAAGCTGTGGGCTTGATTTCTCCGATCATGTCAATGCCCCACATTGCAAAAGGCCAAGGAGCTGTTAGAACATTCAGAGGTACTGGAGGTATGTGCACTTTGTCGGCATAAACCTGGCATTTGTGACAAGATCGAGCGCGGTGACAATCGCTTCCATGGTGGACCAATAGTAACTGTCCTCGTAATCTTCTTAGCCATTGTATGTCGGAGTGAGTACCAAATGCGCCTTCGTAACTCTTCCATGATACGTCCGCTGTTTCCACCCACAATGAGTAAGCACAAATCGTGATTGCACTTGTATAAGATGTCGTCGAGGAAGAATTTGGATGCAAATCTTCTCAAGAACTCTTATCATTGATTTCGGGATATTCCCGAGTCTCAAGATACCTCTTCACGTCATAGTACCAAGGTTTCTCTTCGTATCAAGCTCATAACAATATCCGGTTTCAAACTTCTCCATGATGATCCGGGAGCCTCGTTGTCCCATCGACCTTGAACATAGACGACATAGTAGCCAATGCGTCCGCCAAATGATTCTCTTCTCGTGGAATGTGATCAAAGTGATCTCTTCAAATAGGGATCGGGCTCAAACATGCTCTCGATATGGAATAAGATTCGGAGATCCCACTCGCCCTTAATCGACCGATCACTAAAGTCGAGTCTCCGTACACTTGTAAGAACTTGATTCTTAATTCAATAGCCTTTAATACCCATGATGCACGTACGGCCATGTTGTTAGTGCAATCAAACATAATCGCGGTGAACGGAGTATGTCATAGGGATGTAATGATGGCGCCAATGCCATTGCCAAGTGCGTTTGAGGCTCCATCAAAGACCATGGTCCATCGGGATCCTTGTTTAGGTCCTTCGTCTGGGCCCGGTTCTTCGCAATCTGTAACTAGTAGAACATCTTCATCTGGAAATTCGAACTGCATAGACTGGTAATCATGTACGGCTTGATGAGCCAAATGATCGGCTACTACACTTCCTTTGATCGCTTTCGAGAAGTATATGGATGTCGATTCGGTCAAGATCATTTGCCATCTTGCTATTCTTCCGAGAGAGTGGTTTCTCAAATATGTATTTTATCGGATCCATCTTGAAATCAACAAGGTAGTGTGAGTCAACATATACTTAGTCTTAGAAGCCCAAGCCAAAGTTTTCTCTGTGAGTATCTTGTTTCACAACGATAAACTTTTGCTAAGGTAGTATATTGCATGCTCTTTTCGACTGACTCGCCATGTTGCCCCAACACACACCCCATTGAGTTCTCTAATACCGCAAGTACATGATAAGAGGTCTTCCTTCGCGGCATCGGGATAGGAGGATTCAGAGGTACCTTGATTTTGTCAAAAGCGATCCGCAATCATCGCTCCATTCCACTACTTGATCTTTCTTCAACTTGAAGATTGGCTCACAAGCTGGCAATGTGCTGAATCGCAATGTAGTTCAAATGGCCCAAGAAACCTCGACTTTCTGAATGGCTTTAACCTTGGGTCAACCTCGATACCTTTACCATCGACTACAAATCCTAGGAGTTTCCGATCCGACTCCAAAGGTGCACTTGTTAGGATTAAGTCTCACCTGACTTCTTCAATCTATCAAATAGTTTCTGTAGATGATCGAGATGTTCTTCCTCTGTCTGTGATCGAGCTATCATGTCGTCGACGTAGACCTCTATCTCGTGATGAATCATGTCATGAAATAATTGCACCATAGCACGATAAGTGGCGCATGTTCTTCATCCGAACGGCATAACCTTGTGTAGTGCCCCACCGTAATGAAAGTAGTCTTCCATGTCTTCAGAGCCATTTTGATCCGATTGTAACCGAGAAACCATCCATGAAGGAGAAAACCTTGTGCTGAGCGGTGTTGTCAACCAGAACATCAATATGAGGAAGTGGGAAATCATCTTTCGGACTCGCTTTGTTCAAATCTCTATAATCCACACACATTCGTACTTTTCCATCCTTCTTAGGTACGGGTACCATATTAGCAACCCATTGCGGATAGGAAGTAACGGCTAAGAAACCGACGTTGAACTGCTTCATGACTTCGGCTTTGATTTTCTCTGACATCTCAGGACGCATGCGATTTAACCTTCTTTTCCGAGAAAACCTTCTTTGTCGGCAATCGGTGTACCACAATATCAATGTCTAAACCTGGCATGTCTTCGTATGACCAAGCAAAAACCTCAATGTAGTCTCGTAGCATCTGAACCAATCTTTCTTTAACACTGTTCTCAAGACCCGCTCCTATCTTGATCTCTTTTCTGTCTTCATTAGTACCCAAATTCACAACCTCAACTAGATCTTCAGTATAACTCGATCTTCTTGTTGTAGCATCGACAAGTTCTCTCGGCACTTCACAATCTTCCTCACTTTCGTCGCTTGGTAGATCGGATTATCAAGTCATATTTAGCAATAGCATAGTTATCAACTAGATTCGTGAGTGATTCTGCAGTTGTATCATGTGGGTGTGTGTAAAACACATAGCTTTTGAAGGGTGATAAAGTAAAAACAAAATTGAATGCAAAAGCCAACGATTTTATTGAATGAAAATATGCAAATGATGATAATAACCCTCACAACGAGCCACGATGCCCGGCAAGGCACTAGGCTTTAGAATTTATTGTTCAAACATAGAAAATACGAAAAGCAAAACAAAACAAGAGCAATTACTCTGCCTAAAGGAGATTGGTATGACGCCTTCGCCTTCCAATTCCGAGCCCATGATCCGGAGTGGGAAGATCCACTTGCGATGTCAAGTCGTTGCCGCCATCTTCTATAGCATGGATTCCACCGATGCGAAAGGAAGTTGGCCGACACGCTCACGACGATCATCTCCGACCTTGATGGTGAAGCCTAAACCGCCTTGTCGATTTGAAAGGGAGATCGGGAGTCGACCCCAAATAGTACTACCTCCTTCTTCAACAACTTGAGCATCCTTCAATGAGGCCATCCTAGGTGGAACTGTAACTTCAAGAGTGACTGAGAATCAACAGCATGACTCTGGGCATTGTTTCAAAAGCTTGACAGGGAGTCTCGAAGAATTCACCTTCCATCTCAAGGTATCAGAATGACTGTAAATGACTGACCATATACTCTTATTCACCACATACTGTAATAACTTACCCTCTCACTAGGTACTTCACTCGATGTAAGGTGAGGTAATAACGCCCCCCATGTATCCAAGGGCCCAAGTAGGCAAGAGTGATGTCCATGACAAAGAAAGTGGAGTCAAAAGTCCGAGAACCGACTTTACTGTGCATAGTGAGCTCTCCAAGTCTCGCTCGCTTAGAACCATCAAAAGCTCTCACAATAATGTCACGGGTCTCAAAACCAACCCTTCGACATCAAGCCGATCAGTTCTTGGTAGGATATTCGAGCGGAACCGTATCAACCAAAACATGAGATAATGTACCTTGCATTCGGCTGAGATGTGCAAGGCTTTGTTGTGTTTCCTTCCGGCAGAGTCAAATCAAGATCGAGAAGCTAGGCCGTTGTTGGCAGCCTAGCAATACAAACTTCAAACCGGTGGTAGTGTCTTGCGCACATGAGCATTCTTCAGAACTTCACCAAGGCGTTAGCATGAGCCTCGAGCACAAGAGCAAGTAAGCATGGAGATCTTGGACGAGTCTGTCCCAACTGCTCCACAATGTTGTAGTCACTCTTCTTGATAATCTTCTAATTTCCTCCATTTCTTGTTGGAGGTATCTCAAGAACTTCCTTTGGTACTTCCGTGAGGGATGAGTCATGGTTCTTTCCTCTAGCTTGGGAATGGGTTGAATATTGGAATGCGAGCTGGAGTCGCAGTGTCTTTTGGAGGAGAGATATCTGGAGAGAATACTCTTCCGGTTCGGGTCACCTTACTGGATCCGGTGATGTTGTCAATGTCAAGAATGGTAGTTTCGATAGTAAGATCTTCAATGGTCAGAGGGTCTTGCTTGACGCCATGATAGTAAACATCAGCTCCATAATTCCAAGGGATAGCCTTGTAAGAGGAATATGGGACTGGTCTGGGAGAAGTGATAATGAGAGGTGCCACTCTAGGCACAGGATCAGCAGAGGAAATCCTTATGGTGTTAACATCAGCATAGTCTTCTGGGAAATCGTCACCCCATCCGGTTGCCTTAACATCTTCAATAGGAATCTTGTAGCTTCCAGGAACAGTGTACTTCACCATGTAATCATGCTTTCCACTTGGCTGCCCCAAGGTATCCCACACAGACGGTATAGTTTCATTCACATCGTCGATCTTCAACTTAGACATATCTTCACACAGCATCTGCACAGGTGGTTTCAGAAATAGTATCTCACGGTTATTCATGCACTGAACACGTCTTCTCAACCAAGCACAACCATCAGGCGCAGATGGGCACCAACGACAATTCTCTGGGCATCCTGGATTAACACCGGCTTGCAGCAAATTCTTCTTAACAGTCATCAGGGGAATGGTCAAGTCATCTATGTTGAAAACATAAGTATCCTCCCCAACAGCATTGGAACTCTTGTCATGGCTAGGCATAGGCGCGTTGATCACATTCGGAGTCTCAACAGGAGGATCAAACTCAATCTTCTTAGCTTCAATCATATCTTGAATCTTGTTCTTTAGAGCCCAACAATCATCAGTGTTATGTCCAGGGCTATTGGAATGGTAAGCACACTTAGCATTAGGATTGTATCTTGGAGAGGAAGTATTGATGTTTTGAGGAGGATCCCTCGAGGTAATCAGCTCTGCTTTCAACATGTGTTGCAAGGCTTGCGACAATGGCATGTTGATTCAGAATGCCTTCGTGGCGCTGCTCGCCACGCTGTCTCACCGAGGTTGCGATGCAGGATTGAGATCACAACTGTCCCCACAGATTGAGCGCGGTCGGTCTTGGCTCGGCTTTTCTGACCATACACAACATTAGTTTCTTTCTTACCACCAAAAGATCTCTTCGCAGCATTTGATGATGACTCCACATGAATCTTCCCACTCTTGATACCAACTTCGATGTGCTCGTCATTAATATCACCGGTGAACCCTAACAAGAGTTTCCAATCGATGATTGAAGAATGGGCTTGTCGTTGTTCATAAACATATCAACCAACTCCTATGGGACAAGGGTATGAACTCGCTAAATCTCTCCATTTTGAGCATACTTTGAACTTCTCATCACGACCCATAGACATGCTCTCAGTTGCATGCAGTGGGTGTCAATTCAAAGATTGTACTCATATTGTCTGTAAAAGCATCACCAAATCACCCAAGTACGGATACGGTCATTCTCTAGCTGATAGTACCACTCCAATTGAGTCTCGGACAAACTCTCTTGAAAATAGTGCATCCAGAACTTTCTGTCATCAGTGTGGGGATTGATCTTCTGGACATAAGACTTCAAATGTAGCTTCGGACAGGAAATGCCATCATACTTGGCAAAATTAGGAACTTTGAACTTGGGAGGAATTACGACACCAGGAACAAGACTCAAATCATCAAAATTCAGTCCGGACATCTTCAGATTTTCCACAGCATTCAGACGGTCTTCAAGTTGCTTGTACTTGTCATCTTCATCAGAGTATTGGCTATAGTCAGAGCGATCCTCCCCCTCTTTCTTAGGCTCATGCTAGTCATCTTCATTACCCTTGACACTCCCCTCATTCTTGACACTTCCCTCAGAGAGCTCTATCCGGCTAACCCTTTTAGGACCACCTTTGTAGCGTCGGCCCATGTTGAGAAGACCAACAACCTTCTTCTTTCTGTTGACGAGCTTCTTCAGATCTTCTTGGCCTTGGACCAAGCTAGTGAACATCTGCTGAAACTGAGCATTCTGAACCTGGAGATCTTTGACAGTCTGTTCGAGAGCCATTTCGGCTAAAATAAATAGCGAGAGAATGAGAAAACCAATCTTCAATGTACCTGTGATGCAATGTTATGCCATGATATGCAATGTTTATGCGAATGCAATGCAATGTTTTCAAGGACCTAAGAGATTTAAACTTGTTAAACAAGCAATGAACAAACATTTATTAGTTCTCTTTTTATTATTCTTTTCTTTTTAAGTACAAAAGATAGATAAAAGAAAAACATATAAATCCTAAAGCTCTAAGTCTCCCATGGGCGCTTCCTTGGTGCCGAGGTAGGCGTTGATGTTTCACTCCTCGTGAAGTAGCTTTGTCAACTCTAGCACTTTCTTCTCACTTGTATAGCACTGAGCTTTAAAGGTATCCCTCTCTTCTTTGAGTTGAATCCAGGATCTCTTCAAGTCTTCAGGATCAGTAGGCATGTGAGGATGGAGAATAGTATAGGATTCGTCACCTATAGCAACAGGTTCCATAATTACTGGTAGAACAGGCGTGAATGGCATCATGAGGTTTTGAGCTCGAGCTCGCACCCATTTGAGGTAAGGTTCCCAAGGAATAGAGTTTTGGTGCCCCAAAGTCTTGGTATCAGTCTTCTTTACCATGCCCCAAGCGTATATGAACCTTCGTCGGTAACTCGAGATCGTGGTCAGAGTCGAACACAATATCTTGGAGAAGCATATCATGTGGACCATCTCTTCGAGCAAAACCAAACTGACGTAGAGCTAGAGAAGGGTTGTAAGTAATACCTCCCCTTATACCAAGGAGTGGCACATTAGGGAATTCCCCACAACGCTCAATGAATGTGAAGTCCTTTTGAGAGAAAAGACTCCAACAGATATCTGAATGAGAGAGTGACATTAGCCTTTGAGACCATCTCAACCTTTGTTCGTTCTTCAAAACTGATGGAGGAAGGTGCGAAATAAACCACCTGGAAAGTAACGGTATACAACACATGAGAGTTCCTTGTCTTTTGATAGTACGAGTGTGGAGAGAATGCAGGATATCTCCAAGTAAAGTAGGCACAGGATTACGGGTAAGAAACAACTTGATGGCGTTGACATCGATGAATTGATCCGAGTTAGGAAATAGAACCAAACCATAGATTAGCAGGGCCACAATGTCTTCGAACGCATGGAAACTCATAACTTTGAGGAACTCTCGGGCTTTCTTAATCAGAAACTTGGCAAGTAAACCCTTAACTCCGCTTCTAGTTTCCCAATTGGCTTCAATGTCTGAGTGTTTAAGATGTAAGGCTGATGCGATGTCTTCGTACTTAGGAACCTTTTCTAGACCGGTGAATGGCATTTGGTCAAGAATAGGTACCCCAAGTAGCTTAGAGAACTCTTCCAAGGTAGGAACCAACTGATAATCTGGGAATGTAAAGCAATGGTGTTTCGGATCAAAGAACTGGAATAGGACATGCATCATATCTTCTTCAAAACCGGAGATAACCAAGTCAAGTAGATAACCATGTCTTTTGAGAAACTGAGCATGATCGGGAATTTCTGAAACCAATTCTTTGAGCTGAGAAGGTATACTCATGAAGTTGATTCGGATAGTCTTTCTAGAAGCCATAACAACTACAAAACAAAGCAAAGATAAATCCCTAGGTCCTTGAAATAGTTAGAAATGATATGCAATGCAATGATGTCATGATGTCATGTTTAACAAGCACAAACAATTCACACAATAGCCCTAGGTTTAAGGCTTGCATGAGGTATAGGTGATTACCCTACCAAAGTTTGAGTTGGTTCATCCTGTCCTATAATAGTAACCGGGTTCTAGGAATCTCATATCATTGATCTTTCTCGTAGGCGTTTATTTCAATACGACTACCAAGTGGTCGACCGAAAATATCCCAAAAGTCTGATCTTAATGAGCGTAGCATCGAGTATCAGCCAACCTCGGTCTACACCAAAGCCGACCATCTCACTACCTTCTAATGGCCAAGATGGGTCAATTAGGGTTCTAAAAGTTGAGTTAGTGCTGATGACACCGCGCAGAAGCCAAATACTATCTTCAACTTTGAAATGAAGAGTATCAGGACATCCAAAGTGTCACACTAACGTAGCCATCATGTTGACCTTTTGTGATACGCCTAACGGTCGCGACGATCTATTGCTACTTACCTAAGGAAACTCGGATCCGTGTGGATCCCCCACAAGTGTAATACCCAAGCAACCCTTAAGATAAAGCATACAAGTCAAAAAGAAAGCAAGAAATGATCTAAAAATCCCTAAGGTATTTCTCTTTAGGTGTCTCCTAGAGTCGCCGCCTGTAATACGGTGAACTAACTTTGTAGGTTTTTTGTATCGCAAATGTGCGGATAGCAAGAGTCACCACCGACTTTTCTTTTATCCAATTAAGGGAAGGTAAAAAGTACAGAAAAAGACCTTCGTTAGATTCTGAGTAAGGGAGAAGGTTATGAAAAGGGAAGGTATTAGCACCCCTTTCCATCCGTAGTTATCTACGGGCTCTTAGTTGCTCGTAGATCACTTTAAAATTGTGCTTTCTATGTGTTTGACAAAAATGTTTTGAAAAGGCACTTCGCTTTGACTTTGCAATGATTCATGTAGGAATGTATACAAAGTGTTCGGAAATGTTTCATTTTTGAAAAGAGTTTGAACTTTGAGAAAAGTGTGAGGTGTGGAAAGTATTTTGATTAGAGCAAGCAACTAAAAGTCTTATTACCTACTCAAAATTGGTCGTTTTCGTGTTGTTTTACGTTCCTTTAGAATAGCGCTATCCATACCATTAGTTGGTAGGTAACTCCATCGTTGGATGTAAGCGGACATTCAAGGGACATCGTATGGTCATAGAAAGCAACTTGTAGGGAGTATCCTAGCACATTCGAAGGGACTATCATCATTTTTCGTAGGCAACAATCGAGGGTCAAGATCATGTATTCGTAGGCGACATCGTGGGTCTACGATCTTTGTATCGAAGGGACTATGATGATTTGTTTTGAAGGCAACGGTGCTAGAATACCTCTACGTTCGAGGGACATGACCATTTGAATTCGTAAAGGCAACGAGAGAGAATTACCCTAAGGGGTGCGTGTGTGAAGAGAGTGTGTCAATTCAGATATTTTATCTTGAAAGTTATGAGTGAGCTATGTTGATTTTAATCTTGCCATACACGCCTAATTACTAGCAGTTTATAGGGTGCGGGAATTAAAATGCGGAAATGTAAATATGCGGAAAGATAAATCCTACGCTATTACATGGCTTTGGGGCAGATACATAATTGAAAAGTGCGGAAAATAAAAGCCCTAATTAAGCTATTACATCCCATAAGCAGTTACATTATTGGAAAAAAGAAAACAGCAAAAAGAAATCGTCCGAAACGGGATAACCTGTGAAAAGATAAGAAATCGGAAAATACGAGGAAATCGAATAAGAGAAAAATGTTAGTAAAAATGAAAAATTTTAAATGAGAAAAGTATTTCATGCTGGAAATAACATTAATATGCTAAAATAATTTGTCGGGATTTTTTGGAGATAATTTAACAATTAAAAAGTAATTAAAAGTGATTTAAATGATAAATTAGCAATAAAATTAAATATGCATGCAAAATAATATTTTTAATTTTATAAATTAAATAAACATTTTCTGGAAATAATGCAAAAAGGAAAATATTTTTTGGTATTTTTTAATGCATGATAAAAATTGTTGAAATTAATTGAAATAAATGCAAAATATTAAAAAAAATATGAAAATATGAAAATAGTTTGAAGTTTGT
This sequence comes from Vicia sativa, assembly GCA_021764765.1. Lineage (NCBI taxonomy): Eukaryota > Viridiplantae > Streptophyta > Magnoliopsida > Fabales > Fabaceae > Vicia > Vicia sativa. The sequence continues at coordinate 22,509,137 of CM038794.1, read as the reverse complement.
AAAAGAGAAAAACAAAACTGGTCCTGGCATGGTTCGAACAGGGGACCTGGAGGAGTATATTTGCATAGTCAGCGCTTTAACCACTAGGCCAAGTGACACTTGGTGTTGGAAAAACCAAAATCAATTCAATATAAGTGATGACGCGTCAGGGATTTGTTTGAAACTGAGTCAGCCACGCGTGGACCCCAGTTGGATGGAATGAGCGAATCAGAGAACGCGATCGTGTCATGCTTGCAGCTCGCCGGTCAACCGAGTCAGCGACGCCGGAGCCCTAGCTCCGGTCGTCTTCTCCGGCCATTCAATTTCTCAAACCAGCAAAATACGATGAATAAACAGAAAAAGAACACCCTATCCCCCTAAATCGACCCTTCTGAGTCCAATGGTGGTATTGGTTTTCTCTGAAAACGCCTGTAGCGACCAGTTCGATTCAAACAGTTCTTCGAACCCTAACAATGGCAATATGGTTTCTGGACGTTCAAGCTTGCATGTAAAGGTTCAAACATGATCTAATATGCATCCTGAGTTCAAATAAACACAAAGAAAACATTAACAATGCATGAATTTATGAAATCGAATTTGAGAAAAATTCAAACCGGTGAGAGTTGGATAACACGATTCTGGATGGATTGGCTTCGAGCAAGAGTTGATTTTGACTCCTGGGAACCTCTAGAACACGTTTGGATGGATGGCTTTGGCTGAAAGTGGCTGCAATTAAAAATTCGATTTTTGATAATCCTTGAAAAAATTTGGCAAAGTTTTGGTTGTTGTAAGGGCTAGGGTTTCGTGTCCTTTGTTGTGTGTAATGCTGGGTATTTATAGAGTGATTTGGGATGGCAAAGAGAGTGAAAAAATATTTGATCTTGAATGTGCATTTATTTCTTTTCAAATAAAATCAAATTTTTGGAAAAAATTTGATTTTCCTTCCATGTAAGAGGCTAGCACGAATTTGGCAATTGTTATGGGCTATCTTGGACCTCAAGTTTGATCAAAATCCAATCCTCTTGAAAAAATATCTTGTTTTCATATTTTATATAATTTAAATTTGAATTAAATGGTTTAAAATTCAAAAATAAATTAATAAAATAGAAAATTGCCATGGCCAAGCATTAATGGGTCACAAATATCATCATGAACAAGTTTGGATCACAAGATTATAGGCCCATTTGGAAAAAAATTCATTTTGACCAAAATTTTCATTATGTCCAAAATTGCCCAACTTCTGAATAGTGTATTTTGCTCAATTTTCCACATTTTTGAGTGTTCTTGGACTTTTTGGAAAGCTCTAAGAGTCCTCTAACCAACCTCTTTGGTTTCATCTCAATTGGAGTTTCCATGCTCAATATATATTCAAAACAAAATGTTGACTTTTTGTTGACTTTGAAAAGGACCTGTAATGTATTGATCCATACCTTCCAAATGAAGCATTTTTTGAACATTCTTGTGAGACATGAAGTTGTAGAGAATTGAATTTCCTTAAAAACAAAAGGTGGTGGAAAAATTTCTGAGAAAGTATGAAGAAGTTATGCTCAGTCAAAGTTTGGTTGACTTTTGACTGAGAAACCCTAATTTAGAAAGTTTGACTTTTGAGCAAATCTTGAGTTTTCTTGATGAATCACGATCAACCTTTGATCAAATTATGAATGTAACTTCAAAATGAGGATGTTGACCAAAAATCATGAAGTTTGACTGTATGTTGACCACAGTTGACTTTTTGTCCAATACAACTGATTTTCAGCCATCTGAGCAATTGTCTGAGGAAACTTGACTTGTGAGGCTTGAAACTTGACATGGAGAATCCTTGAAGCATATGAGGAGGCATGAAGACCATTGGAGATGTTGGAAGTCTATCTTGATCTGAGAAATGCCAAACCCTAGTTTGGGTTGATTGTCTAGGAGAGGGTTTGTCTGATCAACCTTTGAGGAATCCTTGAGCATGGATGTATGGAATGTATTGAGAAGATGGAGGGAAAATTTTGGGGTATGACAACGGGCTATTGGGGAAAAGGTCTCATCAAAGTCTATGCCTTCTATTTGAGTGTATTCTTGAGCAACCAACATTGCTTTGTTTCTAGTAATTACTCCTTCCTCATCAGATTTGTTCTTATAAACCCACTTGGTGACTATAACATTGATGCCTTCTGGTCTTAGGACTAAATCTCAGACTTCATTCCTCTTTAATTGTTCTAGTTCTTCTTGCATGGCATTGATCCAAAATTCATCTTTCAGGGCTTCATTGACAATTTTGGGCTCAATTTTTGAGACAAAACACAAGTTGGTGATGACTTCTTTTGATCTGGTGGTGACTCCTTTGTTTGGATCTCCTATGATGAGCTCTTTGGGATGGTCTTTCTGGATTATGGTAGAGGGTCCTTTGTTGACTTGATTTCCTGGATATTCTTCATTATTTTGAGGGGGATCCTCTTTTTCATCTATGGCACCAACTGGAGTATATTCTAGGGATGTTTCGACATTGTCTAGGACTTCTGCTTCTTCATTCCATCCTTTATCATCAATGACAATATTTATGGATTCCATCATGACTTTTGTTCTATTGTTGAAGACTTTGTATGATCTGCTGTTAATGGAGTATCCTAGGAATATTCCTTCATCACTCTTGAGGTCCAATTTTCTTCTTTGTTCTTGATCAGCCAGTATATAACATTAACTTCCAAAGATGTGAAAGTATTTGACTGTAGGTTTTCTACCCTTCCACATTTCATAAATGGTAGTTGATGTACCTTTTCTTAGAGTTACCCTGTTATGAATGTAGCATGCGGTGTTCTTGGCCTCCGCCCAAAATTTGTAAGTTAGTTCTATGCATGAATCATAGCTCTGGCAGATTCTTGCAACGTTCGATTTTTACGCTCTACGATCCCATTTTGTTGAGGAGTAATTAGTGATGAGAATTTATGACTGATTCCTTTAGAGGAACATAATTCAGCGAAGTTGTTGTTTTCAAATTCCTTTCCATGATCTCTTCTGATTCTGATCACATAGTTGTTCTTTTCTCTTTGAATTCTCTGGCAGAGGTCCTGAAGACATCAAATACTGCTTTTATCTCGATAAAATTCACCTGTGTATTTGGAGTAATCTTCCACCACTACATATGCATATTTCTTTCCACCAAGACTTTCCACTTGCATTGGTCCCATTAGGTCCATGTGAAGTAGTTTTAGGACTTTGTAGTAGTAAGATGTTGGATCTTCCGATGTGATGTCTTAGTTTGCTTTCTAACTTGGCATTCTTCACATCGCCTTCTTTGATATGCAGTTTTGGGATTCCTCTCACTACATCCATATAGATGATTCTCTTCATTCCTTTCAAGTGTAGGTGTCCCTACTTTTGATGCCATATTTTAACTTCATCTTCCTTTGCTAGAGAGCAATTTGAGGATACGCTTAAGTCTCCAGGTATCCATAAGTAGCAATTGTCTTTGGATCTCCGGCCCTTCATCACAACTTGAACTTTCTTATATGTAACTATGCATTCAGATTTAGTGAAGTTTACCTTAAAACCTTGATCGCAGAGTTGGTTGATGCTGATCAGACTTGCTGTTAAACCTTTGACAAGTAATACATTCTCAAGATTTGGGATTCCTGAGCAATCCAGTTTTCCAACACCTTTGATTTCTCCTTTAGCTTCGCTCCAAATTCCACATAACTAATGAAGTGGGATCTGATATCCACTAATATGTTCTTAACTCCACCATGTGTCTTGAACATTCACCGTCAAAATACCTTCTTGGCGATGCTCTAAGAGATGTAGCTATGAGACTATTAATGGTAGCCTTGGGAACCCATTCTTGTTTCTCTTAGTATGGGTAGTTTTATTGATATTGGGTTGAGAATCAGACTTTGGATATCCATGTAGCTTGTAGCAGAATTACTTTATATGACTGAATCGCTCGTAGTAGTAACATCTCCAATGTCGGTGTCTTCTTTTGGAGTGTCCAATATTCCTTCTTCCATAATGTTGAGACATTTGTTTCAACATTTGAGGTCTATACTGAAGGTTATGCATGTTCGAGTGGTGTCTCTTCTTGGTTGTTTCATTATATCCTAGACCACTCACATCTTTTGCATCTCTTCCACTCATGAGTAGGTTGTCCAATACCTTTGATCCGTTATTCAACATTTTGACAAATTTGGTTAAATTTGTTAGATCATACTTGAGACTACTTACTTCATGTTCCATCTTTAAAATGGTACTTAAGTCCTTCCACTTTTCTTCCTGTAGTTGAACTACCATTTTCTTTTGATTCTCCAATTCTTTATGCATTTCATCATTTCCTCCATCCGACGGTAAATCCCATTAGGGTTGTGACTTCCTTGGATGAATCTTCTTCTACTTCACTTCCATAGTCTTCGTCAGACCATGTTACCGCTAGTCCTTTTGTTTTTCTCTTGAGATATGTAGGACATTCAACTATGATGTGACCAGATCCTTCACAACATTGACACTTTGATTCTTTGTCATGGTTGATTTTTATTTGTTATGGTTTTTCTTCCATAATCTCCCGATGATGTGGGATGTTCTTGACATTTGGTCTGAGTTATCTTCCATTCTTTTAGTACCTTGTTGAGTTGTCTTCCAAGAAAGATAATTGTATCGTAGAGTCCCTTCAAAGGTCCGTGTCAAATTCTCGATTTCTTCAAAGGATGATCTTGAAGGTGACTTTTAGGTTTTATGTTTAACCTCTCATTGATGCCAAGTTCAAAAGTTTGAGGAACCAATCATTTCATCCACTTTCATGTTGTTGATTTCTTAAGCCTCTTCAATTGTCTGTAACGCTTATGTCAAATCTCTTAGGAAGAGATCCGAAGATCTTTCTTACCAACTTTTCTTCTGGTATCTTTTCTCCTAATGCACTATAGACGTTAGAAATCTCAAGGATATTCATATGAAACTCTTGAATGCTTTCTTATTCCTTTATCCTTAGATTTTCAAACTTAGTAATGAGTAGTTGAAGTCTTGGCATCTTAACGAGGTGCCTTCATGCGTAGTTCTGAGGATTTCCCAAGCATCCTTAGCCACTTCACATGTATTAATTAATCTGAAGATGTTTTTGTCAACTCCATCGAATATAGCATTCAATTCCTTTTAATTTGCAAGGTCTAGTTCATCATCTTCCTTTGACCAATTTTCTTCAAGTTTCAGTTCACTAGTAGGTTGATTATCAGCTCCAATAATCACTGAATGTGTCCATCCTTTCAAAATAGCCTTCCAAGCCCTATTGTCCAGGGACTTTGTATAGGCTTACATACGAGATTTCCATATATCATAGTTAGAGCCATCCAGGATGGGTGGTCTATTCAAATATATTGCCTCCTTGTCCATATTACCAGAAAGTATCTTCCCTAGATATCAACCAGAGACAAAGCAGGATGCCAGCTCTGATACCAATTGAAATTCTGGTATTATATATAAGATGTCGAAGGTAATGTCACGACACTTATATCTTCTTAGAACACAATTAAATAGAATAGACTATAACAAAGGTAAAGCAATAAAAACACAGAGGATTGATAACCCGCGCTCTAAGTAACCTATGTCCGGGGCTTCCAAGCCGTGGATGAAGTTCACTATTAGTAGAATTAATTCAGAGCTAAATCTTCCCTGTTTACACCTCCTCACTTAATCAAACTACCCAGTGATTCTTCTACCTAAGATACGACACTTAGATATGAAAATCCTCCACTCCCTCAGTACCACATCCCGTGATACTAAAAAGAACTAAACATCAAGATACTTTTAAAGACACACAATCATGCTTTCTTCAAAGCTTATGGTGATTAAAACTAACAACTTAAAAACGCCCTTCTCAAGAAAAACAAGAGTGACTCACAATAAACAACTAACAATGAAAACAATGAACAACCAAAAGTAAAACTAAAATTTCTAAATTGAACGGACAACGCAAAATAAGGATTGCAGCCCTTTAAATAGAGTGACAACAACTAGGGTTGCTTTACTCACAAGTTCGCCTCGCCTTCTCTCCATGAAACCAGGATATTAAAACTCCAAAGATATTGCTGAAGACGTTTCACCAGATTCCTTAATCGAAGCACACAAATAACAACAAACTGACTTCCTAAAATTATGCACTTAAGTCAGTTACACATGTCAGGACATCTGTGACATTTGCTACTTCAGTAAACTTCAAGACATTTCTTAGCAGAATGTTTTACCGAAATTGTTGCCAATCAATAGAACCAACAAAACTAAAATTTGCAAATTTAATATTTGCACAAACGATACAGAAATGGTTATAACAACAATAACCTTATAAACATTATTTCTGCAGATAATCTTAATGAAGTAACTCGATTTTCAAAAATCTTTTAATTCTCGAAAATAGGTGAAATCGCCACCTAATTTTATTTGTTCTAAAAAAGAACGGGAAAATATAGATAAAACCCAAAATAAGCGGATAAGGCGGTCTACATGACCAAAAAGTGGATCTGGAGTCTTATGTAAGGGGAAGGTATTAGCACCCCTCACATCCATCGTACTCGATGGGACCCATTTAATTCTACGCGTTTGTGTGTGTTTATTACTAAGTTATGGATGCTAAAAGAAAAAGGATTTGTTTATTATTATTTTGAGTTTGGCACGGTTTCGGGACCGTGTGCCTACATATTCCCTCGTGCAATGGGAAAGTTAAAACTCTGTAGTTCCTCTTAAAAAGGTTTTAAGTTTGTTGTATTGATTTTATAAGAAAAATCGCATTTAGACATTTCAAATTCTTTGAACTAAGACTTGTTTTGTTTGTTTGAAAAGCTTAAGTCCTCGTTCGTATTTGAAACGACTATTACACTTTCTTTATCCGAAAAGAGTTTTTTACGATCGCATATGAGCGATAAAAGAATTTGAATGAGTTGAATTGTTTTTATGTGGGTGAAAAGTACCAACCATAAGTCTAGCATCCTATGATTCAAATACTAGAAACAAGATGAACTCAATGCCCATCGAGTCGTCTATCATCCCAAAAGTTTTTTCTTTTACGAAAGGGTGAAGTGAAACAAGGTTCACGTTATTAAGAATCTTTAAGTAGTTAGTCTAGCATCCAACGACTTAAAGATTAGAAGTTCATTTTTTTGCAAGTGTTTAAACAACTAGTCTAGCATCCAATGGCTTAAACACTTGAGTTTTCTTTATGAAAGAATTTAGAAAATGCACTCGACGTTGGATCGAGGTTTGTAATTTAATTATGAAAGTGTGTTGGAGGTACGGGTTATAATTAATTAAACATGTGAACTAAGGTGTGATAATGCAAATGAACGATTAATTACATACAAGCATTCAATAAAGCGAGTAAATAAATTAAAAGCCCATACAAGGTGGTCGGCACAAATGAATAAACGATTTATCTCGTGTAGGTGCATGCGCGAAATAAATTTAATCGACTAATTAAACAAAAATTAATCAAGTAATTAGTTTAATAAAATTAATTAGGTAAACTAATTAATTTTAAATAACCTAATTAGATAATTAAATAATGTTTAACTAATTAATTAAAGTTTCATTGTAAGCCCAAGAGTAAGCGTGTGTGTGCAAAAGGTGTGGCCGCTGGGACGCTCAAAGCTTTGTCCACTGTGGTAATAAAAGATGGCTCGCATGAGTATTAGTTGGAAAATATTTTCGGCTTGTGCTTTGTAAGTGAATAATTATTGTAAGTGCCTTTGTTTAGGATTGGCTCAATTGTAAAACAAATAACAACAACAATAATGTAATGTACAATAGGATAGGAAACTGAAAATCCTATTGTAATGCCTAAACATGTTGTTGAATTAAATCAACATCCGGAACAACATGTCACACGAGATGTCATAACATCATATCGTATATCATGCTACCGAATCATGTCTCAGATACGCCTGCTCCTAAAGTTATGCGTAATATTCTCAAATAGAATGCACAACAAGTAGCGAAAATTCAAGGCATATGTGGAGCCCTAGAAGATTCAATCAAGCTAAGGATAAGGAGAAAAGCTCGATTGAAGACCTAACTTATAGCGTAAGTTTCGCTTAATGTTATGGTGTTGTTAAAGCTCTATGCTATCACATGAAGGCCCAAATCCAATGGGTAAAAAGGGTTATAAATAGAAGCATTGTAACCTAGTTGTAAGCAAGCCGTATTGTAAAGATGTAATCATTAGGCTAGTTTGTTGTGAACCTCCCGGTGTGGATGGTCACCATACTCCTGAAGCCCCAAGAGGATGTATGAATTGTACTTGATTAAAGCTTAAGCATGATCAAGTTGTGTAATGGAAGTGTATCTTCCAATGCTTTATGAATCAGAAAGTAATCACACGGGTGTGATTGAAGGAGTGAGAGGGTTCTCATATCTAAGTAGGACTTAGGTAAAAGTGTCATTGGGTAGTGATTAAGTGAGAAGGTCACAACGGGGTGTTGGCTGTAGGGTCTTTGAATTGATACCGCTAATAGTGAACTTTATCCCCGGCTGGAAGCCTCCAGATGTAGGTTGGTGAACCGAACGGTGAACAATTTCGTGTGTTATTTACTCGCATTGGTTATTTGTTTGATGTCATAGCATTCATCATGACATCATTTGTATAATTAACCTTAACTGCTCGAACTTATTAAATCGTAACTCGCACTTATCAATGGTGTTGCTGTGTTCGTATGATAGTTCATTGTCCGTTGTAGAACGTAATTTAAAAGTACAACAGATTCTACCTTTCAAGACTTAATGTCGATCGATGTCTTAACATTCCATTAGACATCCCGAGTCCGTGACATACCAGAATTTCAATTGGTATCGTGAGCAGCATCCCGTCTGCTTCGGATGAGATCCATGGGGATACTTTCCGTTGTGTTCAAGGTAGAAGATTGTTTGAACGCGTAGTGTTCATGTTAAAAGGTCCCTAGAAGTGGAGGATGGACCAAAATTGGGAATAACTAGACCAACCCGATCACCGTAAGGTTGAACTAATTCGTAGACTTGCGGAGTGAAGATTTTGGAGTGCATTGTTCAATCTATATTCAAGATGAGGAGAAAGTTATCAAAACCTTCATGCGGAGTGAAGATATTGATAAGGTATCCTTTATGTTTAAAAAGCTTCTACGTAATGTGGCTTTAGGGTTTGGTCTAGGATGTTGCTTGGTGAAGAAGCAAACAAATTGTAGGATTGATTTATTTTCAATCCTTATGTGCCATGCTTACAATATGGAGTAAGCATTGTGTAAATTCGTTGAAATTTGGCTATTCACAAGATAGCTTCCGATACAACCCCTAAAGTGAAAGTAGAACCTAGGGTTGTTGGTTTGTCTCAATGATTTTTAGCGACTTTACAACCTATCAATGTTGTCAAAGATACTGGGTCTTCCTCAAGTCCACTCATAAAGGCATTTATTGATAGTGCTGATGAGTATCAATTGATCAATGATTCTCATATTCATCTGCAAGTTGTTTTGAAAACCTTGAAGATCATCAAGGATGATGTATTCAAGAAGATGGAACTGATGTTCTTAAGAATGTTAGAACATTATACAGTTTCCATTTGAAGAACAGATGTTCTGGGTGCTAAACACATGTAGTGTGAGTACATATGTTTGGGACCTACTCCTGATCTGGAAGAGGAGACATCTGCTTTGTATTAGTTGATCGTGACACGATCAACAAAGTTATCTACTCCAAAGGGCTTATTTCGACCAAAGCTTATGGGAGTATAGTAGCTGAGCTCAATGTACTTAAAGGACTTATAAAGGTATCTTCAAGAATCCTCGATGTGAAAGCAAGATAAGCTCTTGTCCGAAGATCCTTCCGATCAAAGGAACCGAATCGAGGAACTCGCTCATGTCCATAGAACATATTTTTTGAAGAAAATCATTATGATTTGATTAGATACTTGAACAACTATTGTTAGTTGTGATTTCCATGTTTCCCCTCAAGTGATGGATGATGTCTTATCTGATGTTAGAACATCATCTGTGTGACTTCAGCCAAGTAAATATGCTTGGTAAGTGTGAAGATGTGATCAGTCAACAGTATCTAGTGTGAGTAGATAATTCTAACTGACTAACTGATGGGAGCTGAATATTTATGTGATAAATATGTGGAAATCAGAATCAAGAGTTTTGAAGTATGTGATGAAAAGGGATGTACAACATCACAACTTTTGAAGACACCAGATCTTGAGAAGAGACAGATGAGATCTTGTTAAATTGAACATTCTCATGATTGATAATAAAGTTTCTTCTAGTACAAGTGACAGAGTGTGGCAATCTGAAACTTGTGTAGCAAGCAAACTAAGGATTCTAAATTTGGAACCTGTGGCAAATTCCAAATAAAGAGTGCTTACTATGTGTCTGAAGTGAAGAGCTCAACAATGTGTCCATAAAGAGGGATGATGGATAACATTCTGTTCAGAGGTTGCAGGGTGATCAATCACTGTTTATAAGATGCTTGAGTTTATTTTCATGATCTTTGTGGTCTCCAAGAAGTATAGGAGTACAATGATGATTGGCTACCAATCTCATAAACCGCAAAGATTTATTGGAGAATTCCCATGATTCTCGAAAGGATCCGAATGATATTCGTGGGGAGTCCTCGACCAAGACCTTTGAAGACATGTCATACAAAATGTCTTGACATTCGGTATTGAGAATCATATCTCAATTTGTCTAGTGATGACTCTCATCAAAGGAATATAGGCTTTGTATCTTTGTCAAGTCTATATGAGCATGGAACACCGCTTCGATGAAAAATCATCCATGGAATGTTTTTGGCATTGGAATTGTTTCAACCAATGTCCAATAGTTGGTGTCCGACCTTGAAAAGTCATCCATTTCACCTAGGATGATCTTGTTAATGTGTGAAGCAAGGAGGAGTTATTATCAAAAGATCATGGTTCCCGACTCTTTCATGAGAAGTTCCTCTTCCTACTTGAGTTCAATTATGTGGTGTCCTCACATAATAGAAATTGGGTATGCACTTGTCTGCTGTGAGTATGTCAAGAATAACCCCACCATCTTATCAAGGGTAGCGTATGCATAAGGTGAAAACGTTACATGCTAGTTGCCGCATGTATTTATGGTGTTGTGGATCCGATCATGAAGGGTGATCACTTTTGGTGTACTCTTGTATTCCCTACAAGAAAGTGTGCTTGAATTACTATGGACATTCATCCAAAACCATAGTAAGCTGTGGTCATGTGTTTGAGATCAATGTCGTCCGATGTTGCAACATCATCTCAAATAAGTTATTTCTTCAAAGAAAGGAAGTTTGTAAGGATCAGCTGATTCTTCAAGTATGGAGCAGAAGATTGTTAGATCAATTATCCTACCTTGAGAAGGTGGCATAATCTAACCATTAATGAATACTTTGACGGGAGACTAAGTATTTATTAGGATCTTGCATAAAGATATACACAAACACTTTGATGGGAGACTAAGTGTGTGTATGATATGAATTCTGGACTTGTTTTTCAGAGCATGATAGAGAGTTTATTTCTCTCTAGGGTATTCTGGTGAGTTTATTGTCAAGATGAAGATCATGTCTTTCATATGAGGAATATAAAAGAGCATGGATGAAAATAAACTCGGTTGTCAACTTCGTAACCCAAGCAGATAGGTTCGATGTCCCCATGATGTTATAACATCATTATTAGAAGCCCGTGGCGTAGACTTGGGACTATGAATCTTAATATTCAAACGCCTCATAGAAGTGGCGCTCTATCTTTGGTTTAGAATAAGAAGATTCTACTTGTGTTTTAAAAGTAGTATGCTCAACAATGCATAACTACCTTTTGTTTGAAGTATTTACTAGTATCAAGAACTACTAGTAAATGTAATGGGCGTATGATGATATGATCAACGCTTGATTAAGGGATAATCTTTCCGATCCGTTAGAGAGTCTCAATCTTAGTAAAGCTTGTAAGCACACTAAGAAGGTTGGAGGTAGGTTTCACTATGGTTACATGACTTACAACCATCCGTGGAGTCATGTCAAAATTTGTGGAAATACAAAGACATATTTTCTTAGATGTCTTTGTTATCTTAATACGCTCAAGGTGATTGAGTTATCACCCGTAGATAGTGGTTAATTGTTTTCCACAATGGTTTTTGATTGTCCATAACAAAGGAGGTCAATATGTGTTGTACTTTCCATAATGACAATATACACTGAAGGGAGACTTTGTATATGTCAGAAGAAAATTGTTGGACTTAATCTGAAGATCAGAAGTCAGAAGAGGACATGGATATGCTGATGTTTATGTGTTCTGATAATATGACATTGTGAACTTCTAAGTGAAGTCTTGGAGAATGTCTCAACATCGTGAATTGCTTTGCTATCCGTCTCGAGTTTAAGAAGAAAATCTCAGAGATCTTTGAAAGAATCATCATGGCGCTTTGATTCTTTTGGAGCAATTTTGTAGATTCAGATCTTATTAATAGCAACTTGGTCTGGCAAATTAAAAATGCTATTATGGTAAAGACTTCACTAGTACTAGCAACTACTAGTGAATGGAAGATCAGAAGAAGTAAATCAGATTAAGGAATCTGATATATTCAAAGATATGTTCAAGGGGTTTTTTTACTACAAGAAATAGAAGTGGCATCTAAATCTTGTGTATTTGAGCTAACTGTGTTGTCTTGTGAAGCGCTTGAGTCTTCGGTTTATTCCTTCCTTCCTTCTTTGTCTGTCTCGAAAAGGAAGAAAGTAATTGTGTTGGTTCTCAAGAACACTCAAGAAAGCATGATTGATGACCATGCTTATTGATACTAGTCTCTTGCTACTAGTCGTCCTTCTCTTTGTCCGGATGTGAGAAGAAAATGAAGATCATTGAAGATCGAAGGTAATGTCTATCCGAATGTCATGACATTATCAAGACATTGCACCCTTGAGAGAATCAAGAAGAATACGTGAAAATGACTTAACCACGGTCGTGGATATACAGGAGCTATATTTGGCATTCTGCTTCCCATAAGGAATAAATCTTCACCTTCAAAGCTTGGCCAAAGGCTAAATTTGTTCAAGAATTGCCTTAACCGAAAATTTGTGCATGTTTTGGGATTGGTTCATGGATCGAAACAACTCGAGATATTAAAGGCATTCAACACTGAATAGCCTATCCGTGACTGTGATTTATTAATGCCATCTTCTTGAACCCGCTATCTCCTATATAAACTCCCCACACATTCTCTCTCTCACAACCATCATGGGGTTTGTACGGATCCGGAAAGTCGTTTGGATCCGGTTTTGTGAGGGCTTTCTTTGTCAATTTTTGGCCAAAAAGGGGGAGAAAGGAGTGCTGCTATTGTTGTCATTGTCCTTATCGCAACTACACAAAGTTATGATCACAATTGTCTGTGTCACAAATTCAGCAGAAAATTCAAATCCTGTGAATTTTTTTGTGACTTGTGATTCGAAAGTTAGGAACACAGCCAGACCGTGTTCGAAAGTTACAAGGGAGATATTCTCGTCACCCTTAAGGGTTCTCGGATGCCCCCGAAGGATAGTTTATCTCCCATGGACCTCTTTCTACACCTCCAGTGGAAAGGAATGGTTCGTGGACTAAAAGGAATGTGATGCATCTTCTTCCTCATGTGCATCAACTCCTGAAAAGGTGAGGTCCTGGATAGTTAGTGTTGGTTACATATAAAGATGTCAAGATCAATGTCAAGACATCCTACAATGGTATCCTGAACACTTTTATTGTTTTGTTTATTGTTGTAATCACTAAATAGTGAGGTTATTTGTTTTAGCCAAATTTGCCAAAGGGGAGATTGTAAGTGCCTTTGTTTAGGATTGGCTCAATTTGTAAAACAAATAACAACAATAATAATGTACAATAGGATAGTGAATGTACCGAAAATCCTATTGTAATGCCTAAACATGTCAGGTTGAATTAAATCAACATCCGAACAACATGTCACACGAGATGTCATAACATCATATCGACATCATGCTACCGAACTGTCATGTCTCAGATACGCCTGCTCTAAAGTTATGCATATTCTCAAATAGAATGCAAAACAAGTAGCGAAAATTCAAGGCATATGGAGCCCTAGAAGATTCAATCAAGCTAAGGATAAGGAGAAAAGCTCGATTGAAGACCTAACTTATAGCGTAAGTTTCGCTTAATGTTATGCAGTTGTTAAAGTCGTTATGCTATCACATGAAGGCCCAAATCCAGCTTGGGTAAAAAGGGTTATAAATAGAAGCATTGTAACCTAGTTGTAAGCCGGTATTGTAAAGATGTAATCATTAGGGCTAGTTTGTTGTGAACCTCCGGCTGGATGGTCACCATACTCCTGAAGCCCGTGAGGCAAGAGGATGTATGAATTGTACTTGATTAAAGCTTTAAGCATGATCAAGTTGTGTAATGGAAGTGTATCTTCCAAGCTTTATGAATCAGAAAGTAATCACACGGGTGTGATTGAAGGAGTGAGAGGGTTCTCATATCTAAGTAGGACTTAGGTAAAAGTGTCATTGGGTAGTGATTAAGTGAGAAGGTCAACGGGGTGTCTGTAGGGTCTTTGAATTGATATCGCTAATAGTGAACTTTATCCCCGGCTTGGAAGCCTGATGTAGGTTGGTTGAACCGAATCGGTGAACAATTGTGTTATTTACTTTCGCATTGGTTATTTGTTTGATGTCATAGCATTCATCATGACATCGCTTGTATAATTAACCTTAATCGCTCAACTTCATTAAATCGTAACCGCACTTATCAATGGTGTTACGTGTTCTCGTATGATAGTTCATTGTCCGTTGTAGAATGTAATTTAAAAGTACAACAGATTCTACTGCTCAAGACTTAATGTCGATCGATGTCTTAACATTCCATTAGACATCCCGAGTCCGTGACATACCAGAATTTCAATTGGTATCGAGCAGCATCCCGTCTGCTTCGGATGAGATCCATGGGGATACTTTCGTTGTGTTCAAGGTAAGATTGTTTGAACGTAGTGTTCATGTTAAAAGGTCCCTAGAAGTGGAGGATGGACCAAAATTGGGAATAACTAGACCAACCTCGATCACCGTAAGGTTGAACTAATTCGTAGACTTCATGCGGGAGTGAAGATTTTGGAGTGCATTGTTCAATCTATATTCAGACAGAGGAGAAAGTTATCAAAACCTTCATGCGGGAGTGAAGATATTGATAAGGTATCCTTTATGTTTAAAAAGCTTCTACATGTGGCTTTAGGGTTTGGTCTAGGATGTTGCTTGGTGAAGAAGCAAACAAATTGTAGGATTGATTTATTTTCAATCCTTATGTGCCATGCTTACAATATGGAGTAAGCATTGTGTAAATTCGTTGAAATTTGGCTATTCCAACAAGATAGCTTCCGATACAACCCCTAAAGTGAAAGTAGAACTCTAGGGTTGTTGGTTTGTCTCAACAGATTTTTAGCGACTTTACAACCTATCAATGTTGTCAAAGATACTTGGGTCTTCCTCAAGTCCACTCATAAAGGCATTTATTGATAGTCCTGATGAGTATCAATTGATCAATGATTCTCATATTCATCTGCAAGTTGTTTTGAAAACCTTGAAGATCATCAAGGATGATGTATTCAAGAAGATGGAACTGATGTTCTTAAGAATGTTAGAACATTATACAGTTTCCATTTGAAGAACAGATGTTCTGGGTGCTAAACACATGTAGTGTGAGTACATATGTTTGGGACCTACTCCTGATCTGGAAGAGGAGACATCTGCTTTGTATTAGTTGATCAGGACACGATCAACAGGTTATCTACTCCAGTGTCAGTTTATTTCTGACCAAAGCTTATGGGAGTATAGTAGCTGAGCTCAATGTACTTAAAGGGACTTATAAAGGTATCTTCAGCAATCCCTGTATGTGAAAGCAAGATAAGCTCTTGTCTGGAAGATCCTTCTGATCAAAGGAACTGAATCGAGGAACTCGCTCATGTCCATAGAACATATTTCTTTTGAAGAAAATCATTATGATTTGATTAGATACTTGAACAACTATTGTTAGTTGTGATTTCCATGTTTCCCCTCAAGTGATGGATGATGTCTTATCTGATGTTAGAACATCATCTGTGTGACTTCAGCCAAGTAAATATGCTTGGTGTGAAGATGTGATCAGTCAACAGTATCTAGTGTGAGTAGATAATTCTAACTGACTAACTGATGGGAGTTGAATATTTATGTGATAAATATGTGGAAATCAGAATCAAGAGTTTTGAAGTATGTGATGAAAAGGGATGTACAACATCACAACTTTTGAAGACACCAGATCTTGAGAAGAGACAGATGAGATCTTGTTAAATTGAACATTCTCATGATTGATAATAAAGTTTCTTCTAGTACAAGTGACAGAGTGTGGCAATCTGAAACTTGTGTAGCAAGCAAACTAAGGATTCTAAATTTGGAACCTGTGGCAAATTCCAAATAAAGAGTGCTTACTATGTGTCCAAGTGAAGAGCTCAACAATGTGTCCATAAAGAGGGATGATGGATAACATTCTGCTCGAGGTCAGGGTGATCAATCACTCGTTTATAAGATGCTTGAGTTTATTTCTCATGATCTTTGTGGTCTCCAAGAAGTATAGGAGTACAACAGATGATTGGCTACCAATCTCATAAACCGCAGATTTATTGAGAATTCCCATGATTCTCCGAAAGGATCCGAAATGATATTCGTGGGGAGTCCTCGACCAAGACCTTTGAAGACATGTCATACAAAATGTCTTGACATTCGGTATTGAGAATCATATCTCAATTTGTCTAGTGATGACTCTCATCAAAGGAATATAGGCTTTGTATCTTTGTCAAGTCTATATGAGCATGGAACACCGCTCGATGAAAAATCATCCATGGAATGTTTTTGGCATTGGAATTGTTTCAACCAATGTCCAATAGTTGGTGTCCAGACCTTGAAAAGTCATCCATTTCACCTAGGATGATCTTGTTAATGTGGTGAAGCAAGGAGGAGTTATTATCAAAAGATCATGGTTCCCGACTCTTTCATGAGAAGTTCCTCTTCCTACTTGAGTTCAATTATGTGGTGTCCTCACATAATAGAACAGTTGGTATGCACTTGTCTACGTGGAGTATGTCAAGAATAACCCCAGCCATCTTATCAAGGGTAGCGTATGCATAAGGAAAACGTTACATGCTAGTTGCCGCATGTATTTATGGTGTTGTGGATCCGATCATGAAGGGTGATCGCCTTTTGGTGTACTCTTGTATTCCCTACAAGAAAGTGTGCTTGAATTACTATGGACATTCATCCAAAACCATAGTACAAGCCGTGGTCATGTGTTTGAGATCAATGTCGTCCGATGTTGCAACATCATCTCAAATAAGTTATTTCTTCAAAGAAAGGAAGTTTGTAAGGATCACCGATTCTTCAAGTATGGAGCGTAAGATTGTTAGATCAATTATCCTACCTTGAGAAGGTGGCATAATCTAACCATTAATGAATACTTTGACGGGAGACTAAGTATTTATTAGGATCTTGCATAAAGATATACACAAACACTTTGATGGGAGACTAAGTGTTTGTATGATATGCATGCAAGGCTGAATTCTGGACCTGTTTTTCAGAGCATGGTAGAGAGTTTATTTCTCTCAGGGTATTCCGTGAGTTTATTGTCGAAGATGAAGATCATGTCTTTCATATGAGGAATATAAAAGAGCATGGATGAAAATAAATCCCCTGGTTGTCAACTTCAGAACCCAAGCAGATAGGTTCTGATGTCCCAGATGATGTTATAACATCATTATTGTTAGAAGCCTGTGGCAGAGACTTGGGACTATGAATCTTAATATTCAAACGCCTCATAGAAGTGGCGCTCTATCTTTGGTTTAGAATAAGAAGATTCTACTTGTGTTTTAAAAGTAGTATGCTCAACAATGCATAACTACCTTTTGTTTGAAGTATTTACTAGTATCAAGAACTACTAGTAAATGTAATGGGCGTATGATGATATGATCAACGCTTGATTAAGGGATAATCTTTCCGATCTGTTAGAGAGTCCGAATCTTAGTAAAGCTTGTAAGCACACTAAGAAGGTTGGAGGTAGGTTTCAGATATGGTTACATGACTTACAACCATCCAGGAGTCATGTCAAAATTTAGGAAATACAAAGACATATTTTCTTAGATGTCTTTGTTATCTTAAGGCCGCTCAAGGTGATTGAGTTATCACCCGTAGATAGTGGTTAATTGTTTTCCACAATGGTTTTGATTGTCCATAACAAAGGAGGTCAATATGTGTTGTACTTTCCATAATGACAATATACATCAGGGAGACTTTGTATATGTCAAGAAAATTGTTGGACTTAATCAAGATCAAGTCAAGAGGACATGGATATGCCGATGTTTATGTGTTCGATAATATGACATTGTGAACTTCTAAGTGAAGTCTTGAGAATGTCTCAACATCGAATTTGCTATCCGTCCGAGTTTAAGAAGAAAATCAGAGATCTTTGAAAGAATCATC
Organism: Vicia sativa; assembly: GCA_021764765.1. NCBI lineage: Eukaryota > Viridiplantae > Streptophyta > Magnoliopsida > Fabales > Fabaceae > Vicia > Vicia sativa. Next base: position 22,490,693 of record CM038794.1, on the reverse strand, counting down.
GCTGGCGCTTTGATTCTTTTGGAGCAATTTTGTAGATTCGATCTTATTAATAGCAACTTGGTCCGCAAATTAAAATGCTATTATGGTAAAGACTTCACTAGTACTAGCAACTACTAGTGAATGGAAGATCGAAGAAGTAAATCGATTAAGGAACTGATATATTCAAAGATATGTTCAAGGGTTTCTTTTACTACAAGAAATAGAAGTGGCATCTAAATCTTGTGTATTTGAGCTAACTCTGTTGTCTTGTGAAGCGCTTTGAGTCTTCGGTTTATTCCTTCCTTCCTTCTTTTGCTGTCTGAAAAGGAAGAAAGTAATTGTGTTGGTTCTCAAGAACACTCAAGAAAGCATGATTGATGACCATGCTTATTGATACTAGTCTCTTGCTACTAGTCATTCTCTTTGTCCGGATGTGAGAAGAAAATGAAGACTGTTGAAGATCGAAGGTAATGTCTATCCGAATGTCATGACATTATCAAGACATTGCACCCTTGAGAGAATCAAGAAGAATACGTGGAAAATGACTTAACCACGTGGTCGTGGATATACAGAGCTATATTTGGCATTCTGCTTCCCATAAGGAATAAATCTTCACCTTCAAAGCCGGCCAAAGGCTAAATTTGTTCAAGAATTGCCTTAACCGAAAATTTGTGCATGTTTTGGGATTGGTTCATGGATCGAAACAACCTGGAGATATTAAAGGCATTCAACAAATTGTAATACTATCCGTGACCAAGATTTATTAATGCCATCTTCTTGAACCTCGCTATCTCCCTATATAAACTCCCTCACACATTCTTCTCTCTCACAACCATCATGGGTTTGTACGGATCCGGGAAAGTCGTTTGGATCCGGTTTTGTGAGGGCTTTTGTCAATTTTGGCCAAAAAGGGGAGAAAGGAGTGTCGTTGTTGTCATTGTCCTTATCGCAACTACACAAAGTTATGATCACAATTGTCTGTGTCACAATTCAGCAGAAAATTCAAATGTCGTGGAATTTTTTGTGACTTGTGATTCGAGTTAGAACACAACAGACTCGTGTTCGAAAGTTACAAGGAGATATTCGTCACTCCTTAAGGGTTCCGGATGCCCCAAAGGATAGTTTATCTCCCATGGACCTCTTTCTACACCTCCAAAGGAAAGGAATGGTTCGTGGACTAAAAGGAATGTGATGCATCTTCTTCCTCATGTGCATCAACTCGAAAAGGTGAGGTCCCGATAGTTAGTGTTGGTTACATATAAAGATGTCAAGATCAATGTCAAGACATCCTACAATGGTATCCCGAACACTTTTATTGTTTTGTTTATTGTTGTAATCACTAAATAGTGAGGTTATTTGTTTTAGCCAAAATTTGCCAAAGGGGAGATTGTAAGTGCCTTTGTTTAGATTGGCTCAATTCGTAAAACAAATAACAACAACAATAATGTAATGTACAATAGGATAGTGAACAGCCCGAAAATCCTATTGTAATGCCTAAACATGTTGTGTTGAATTAAATCAACATCCGAACAACATGTCACACGAGATGTCATAACATCATATCGTATATCATGCTACCGAACATGTCTCAGATACGTTCCTAAAGTTATGCGTAATATTCTCCAAATAGAATGCACAACAAGTAGCGAAAATTCAAGGCATATGTGGAGCCCTAGAAGATTCAATCGCTAAGGATAAGGAGAAAAGCTCGATTGAAGACCTAACTTATAGCGTAAGTTTCCGCTAATGTTATGCAGTTGTTAAAGTCATTATGCTATCACATGAAGGCCCAAACCAATTGGGTAAAAAGGGTTATAAATAGAAGCATTGTAACCTAGTTGTAAGCAAGCCGTATTGTAAAGATGTAATCATTAGGCTAGTTTGTTGTGAACCTCCCGGCTGTGGATGGTCACCATACTCCTTGAAGCCCGTAGGCAAGAGGATGTATGAATTGTACTTGATTAAAGCTTTTAAGCATGATCAAGTTGTGTAATGGAAGTGTATCTTCCAATGCTTATGAATCAGAAAGTAATCACACGGGTGTGATTGAAGGAGTGAGAGGGTTCTCATATCTAAGTAGGACTTAGGTAAAAGTGTCATGGGCAGTGATTAAGGAGAAGGTCACAACGGGGTGCTGTAGGGTCTTTGAATTGATATCGCTAATAGTGAACTTTATCCTCGGCTGGAAGCCTCCGATGTAGGTTGGTTGAACCGAATCGGTGAACAATTCGTGTGTTATTTACTTTCGCATTGTTATTTGTTTGATGTCATAGCATTCATCATGACATCGCTTGTATAATTAACCTTAACTGCTCAACTTCATTAAATCGTAACTCGCACTTATCAATGGTGTTACGTGTTCCGTATGATAGTTCATTGTCCGTTGTAGAATGTAATTTAAAAGTACAAGCGATTCTACCTTTCAAGACTTAATGTCGATCGATGTCTTAACATTCCATTAGACATCCCGAGTCCGTGACATACCGTGAATTTCAATTGGTATCGAGCAGCATCCGTCTGCTTCGGATGAGATCCATGGGGATACTTTCCGTTGTGTTCAAGGTAGAAGATTGTTTGAACGCAGTAGTGTTCATGTTAAAAGGTCCCTAGAAGTGGAGGATGGACCAAAATTGGGAATAACTAGACCAACCCGATCACCGTAAGGTTGAACTAATTCGTAGACTTCATGGAGTGAAGATTTTGAGTGCATTGTTCAATCTATATTCAAAGACAGAGGAGAAAGTTATCAAAACCTTCATGCGAGTGAAGATATTGATAAGGTATCCTTTATGTTTAAAAAGCTTCTACGTAATGTGGCTTTAGGGTTTGGTCTAGGATGTTGCTTGGTGAAGAAGCAACAAATTGTAGGATTGATTTATTTTCAATCCTTATGTGCCATGCTTACAATATGGAGTAAGCATTGTGTAAATTCTTGAAATTTGGCTATTCCACAAGATAGCTTCCGATACAACCCCTAAAGTGAAAGTAGAACTCTAGGGTTGTTGGTTTGTCTCAACAGATTTTTAGCGCACTTTACAACCTATCAATGTTGTCAAAGATACTGGGTCTTCCTCAAGTCCACCATAAAGGCATTTATTGATAGGTGATGAGTATCAATTGATCAATGATTCTCATATTCATCTCGCAAGTTGTTTTGAAAACCTTGAAGATCATCAAGGATGATGTATTCAAGAAGATGGAACTGATGTTCTTAAGAATGTTAGAACATTATACGCTTCCATTTGAAGAACAGATGTTCGGGTGCTAAACACATGTAGTGTGAGTACATATGTTTGGGACCTACTACCGATCCGAAGAGGAGACATCGCTTTGTATTAGTTGATCGACACGATCAACAAAGTTATCTACCCAAAGTGCTTATTTCACCAAAGCTTATGGAGTATAGTTTGAGCTCAATGTACTTAAAGGGACTTATAAAGGTATCTTCAAAGAACTCGTATGTGAAAGCAAGATAAGCTTTGTCCTGGAAGATCCTTCCGATCAAAGGAACGAATCGAGGAACTCGCTCATGTCCATAGAACATATTTCTTTGAAGAAAATCATTATGATTTGATTAGATACTTGAACAACTATTGTTAGTGATTTCCATGTTTCCTCAAGTGATGGATGATGTCTTATCCGATGTTAGAACATCATCTGGTGACTTCACCAAGTAAATATGCTTGGTAAGTGTGAAGATGTGATCACCAACAAAGATCTAGTGTGAGTAGATAATTCTAACCGACTAACGATGGGAGTTGAATATTTATGTGATAAATATGTGGAAATCGTAATCAAGAGTTTTGAAGTATGTGATGAAAAGGATGTACAACATCACAACTTTGAAGACACCAGATCTTGAGAAGAGATGATGAGATCTTGTTAAATTGAACATTCTCATGATTGATAATAAAGTTTCTTCTAGTACAAGTGACAGAGTGTGGCAATCAAACTTGTGTAGCAAGCAAACTAGGATTCTAAATTTGGAACCCGTGGCAAATTCCAAATAAAGAGTGCTTACTATGTGTCCAAGTGAAGAGCTCAACAATGTGTCCATAAAGAGGGATGATGGATAACATTCTGCTCAGAGGTCGCAGGTGATCAATCACTCGTTTATAAGATGCTTGAGTTTATTTCTCATGATCTTTGTGGTCTCCAAGAAGTATAGGAGTACAAGATGATTGGCTACCAATCTCATAAACCAAAGATTTATTGGAGAATTCCCATGATTCTCGAAGGATCCGAATGATATTCGTGGGGAGTCCTCGACCAAGACCTTTGAAGACATGTCATACAAAATGTCTTGACATTCGGTATTGAGAATCATATCTCAATTTGTCTAGTGATGACTCATCAAAGGAATATAGGCTTTGTATCTTTGTCAAGTCTATATGAGCATGGAACACCGCTCGATGAAAAATCATCCATGGAATGTTTTTGGCATTGGAATTGTTTCAACCAATGTCCAATAGTTGGTGTCTCACCTTGAAAAGTCATCCATTTCACCTAGGATGATCTTGTTAGTCGGTGAAGCAAGGAGGAGTTATTATCAAAAGATCATGGTTCCCCGACTCTTTCATGAGAAGTTCCTCTTCCTACTTGAGTTCAATTATGTGGTGTCCTCACATAATAGAACAATGGGTATGCACTTGTCTACTGGAGTATGTCAAGAATAACCCCACCATCTTATCAAGGGTAGCGTATGCATAAGGTGAAAACGTTACATGCTAGTCACGCATGTATTTATGGTGTTGTGGATCCGATCATGAAGGGTGATCACTTTTGTGTACTCTTGTATTCCCTACAAGAAAGTGTGCTTGAATTACTATGGACATTCATCCAAAACCATAGTACAAGCCGTGGTCATGTGTTTGAGATCAATGTCGTCCGATGTTGCAACATCATCTCAAATAAGTTATTTCTTCAAAGAAAGGAAGTTTGTAAGGATCACCGATTCTTCAAGTATGGAGCGTAAGATTGTTAGATCAATTATCCTACCTTGAGAAGGTGGCATAATCTAACCATTAATGAATACTTTGACGGAGACTAAGTATTTATTAGGATCTTGCATAAGATATACACAAACACTTTGATGGGAGACTAAGTGTTTGTATGATATGCATGCAAGGTGAATTCGACCTGCTTTTCAGAGCATGGTAGAGAGTTTATTTCTCTAGGGTATTCGTGAGTTTATTGTCAAGATGAAGATCATGTCTTTCATATGAGGAATATAAAAGAGCATGGATGAAAATAAATCCTGTTGTCAACTTCGTAACCCAAGCGATAGGTTCGATGTCCCGTATGATGTTATAACATCATTATTGTTAAGCCCGTGGCGTAGATTGGGACTATGAATCTTAATATTCAAACGCCTCATAGAAGTGGCGCTCTATCTTTGGTTTAGAATAAGAAGATTCTACTTGTGTTTTAAAAGTAGTATGCTCAACAATGCATAACTACCTTTTGTTTGAAGTATTTACTAGTATCAAGAACTACTAGTAAATGTAATGGGCGTAAGGATGATATGATCAACGCTTGATTAAGGGATAATCTTTCTCGATCGTTAGAGAGTCCGAATCTTAGTAAAGCTTGTAAGCACACCAAGAAGGTTGGAGGTAGGTTTCATGGTTACATGACTTACAACCATCCAGGAGTCATGTCAAAATTTGTGGAAATACAAAGACATATTTTCTTAGATGTCTTTGTTATCTTAAGGCGCCCAAGGTGATTGAGTTATCACCTCGTAGATAAGTGGTTAATTGTTTTCCACAATGGTTTTTGATTGTCCATAACAAAGGAGGTCAATATGTGTTGTACTTTCCATAATGACAATATACATCAAGGGAGACTTTGTATATGTCAAGAAAATTGTTGGACTTAATCAAGATCAAGTCGAAGAGGACATGGATATGCCGATGTTTATGTGTTCGATAATATGACATTGTGAACTTCTAAGTGAAGTCTGGAGAATGTCTCAACATCGTGAATTGCTCTTGCTATCTCGTCGAGTTTAAGAAGAAAATCTCAGAGATCTTTGAAAGAATCATCATGGCGCTTTGATTCTTTTGGAGCAATTTTGTAGATTCGATCTTATTAATAGCAACTTGGTCCGCAAATTAAAAATGCTATTATGAAAGACTTCACTAGTACTAGCAACTACTAGTGAATGGAAGATCGAAGAAGTAAATCGATTAAGGAACTGATATATTCAAAGATATGTTCAAGGGTTTCTTTACTACAAGAAATAGAAGTGGCATCTAAATCTTGTGTATTCGAGCTAACTGTGTTGTCTTGTGAAGCTTTGAGTCTTCTGTTTATTCCTTCCTTCCTTCTTTTGCTGTCCGAAAAGGAAGAAAGTAATTGTGTTGGTTCTCAAGAACACTCAAGAAAGCATGATTGATGACCATGCTTATTGATACTAGTCTCTTGCTACTAGTCGTCCTTCTCTTTGTCCGGATGTGAGAAGAAAATGAAGATCATTGAAGATCGAAGGTAATGTCTATCTCGAATGTCATGACATTATCAAGACATTGCACCCTTGAGAGAATCAAGAAGAATACGTGGAAAATGACTTAACCACGTGGTCGTGGATATACAGAGCTATATTTGGCATTCTGCTTCCCATAAGGAATAAATCTTCACCTTCAAAGCCGGCCAAAGGCTAAATTTGTTCAAGAATTGCCTTAACCGAAAATTTGTGCATGTTTTGGGATTGGTTCATGGACCGAAACAACTGGAGATATTAAAGGCATTCAACAATGTGAATAATTATCCGTGACTGTGATTTATTAATGCCATCTTCTTGAACCTCGCTATCTCCCTATATAAACTCCCCACACATTCTTCTCTCACAACCATCATGGGGTTTGTACGGATCCGGGAAAGTCGTTTGGATCCGGTTTTGTGAGGGCTTTGTCAATTTTTGGCCAAAAGGGGAGAAAGGAGGTCAGTTGTTGTCATTGTCCTTATCGCAACTACACAAAGTTATGATCAATTGTCTGTGTCACAATTCAGCAGAAAATTCAAATGTCGGAATTTTTTGTGACTCAGGATTCGAGTTAGGAACACAACAGACTCGTGTTCGAAAGTTACAAGGAGATATTCTCGTCACCCTTAAGGGTTCTCTGATGCCCCCGAAAGGATAGTTTATCTCCCATGGACCTCTTTCTACACCTCCAAAGGACAAGGAATGGTTCGTGGACTAAAAGGAATGTGATGCATCTTCTTCCTCATGTGCATCAACTCGAAAAGGTGAGGTCCTGGATAGTTAGTGTTGGTTACATATAAAGATGTCAAGATCAATGTCAAGACATCCTACAATGGTATCCCGAACACTTTTATTGTTTTGTTTATTGTTGTAATCACTAAATAGTGAGGTTATTTGTTTTAGCCAAAATTTGCCAAAGGGGAGATTGTAAGTGCCTTTGTTTAGATTGGCTCAATTCGTAAAACAAATAACAACAACAATAATGTAATGTACAATAGGATAGTGAACAGCCCGAAAATCCTATTGTAATGCCTAAACATGTTGTGTTGAATTAAATCAACATCCGAACAACATGTCACACGAGATGTCATAACATCATATCGTATATCATGCTACCGAATCATGTTCAGATACGCTGCTCCTAAAGTTATGCGTAATATTCTCACAAATAGAATGCACAACAAGTAGCGAAAATTCAAGGCATATGTGGAGCCCTAGAAGATTCAATCAAGCTAAGGATAAGGAGAAAAGCTCGATGAAGACCTAACTTATAGCGTAAGTTTCTCGCTTAATGTTATGCAGTTGTTAAAGTCATATGCTATCACATGAAGGCCCAAATCCATTGGGTAAAAGGGTTATAAATAGAAGCATTGTAACCTAGTTGTAAGCAAGCCGTATTGTAAAGATGTAATCATTAGGCTAGTTTGTTGTGAACCTCCCGGCCGTGGGATGGTCACCATACTCCTGAAGCCCGTGAGGCAAGAGGATGTATGAATTGTACTTGATTAAAGCTTTTAAGCATGACTGTTGTGTAATGGAAGTGTATCTTCAGCTTTATGAATCAGAAAGTAATCACACGGGTGTGATTGAAGGAGGAGAGGGTTCTCATATCTAAGTAGGACTTAGGTAAAAGTGTCATGGGTAGTGATTAAGTGAGAAGGTCACAACGGGTGTCTGTAGGTCTTTGAATTGATATTGCTAATAGTGAACTTTATCCCCGGCTTGAAGCTCCAGATGTAGGTTGGTTGAACCGAACTGGTGAACAATTCGTGTTATTTACTTTCATTGTTATTTGTTTGATGTCATAGCATTCATCATGACATCTTGTATAATTAACCTTAACTGCTCAACTTCATTAAATCGTAACCCGCACTTATCAATGGTGTTGTGTTCCGTATGATAGTTCATTGTCTGTGTAGAACAGAATTTAAAAGTACAGCCCATTCTACCTGTTCAGCACTTAATGTCAGATCAGATGTCTTAACATTCCATTAGACATCCTGAGTCTGTGACATACCAGGAATTTCAATTATATAATGAAGCAATAAAAATTTATTTACTAACTTTTACAACAAATGGGAATGGGGGTACAAATTTACAAATGGGGAGTAAAATAGAAAAGAAAATGCTAGAAACTTTCTAATAATAAGTAAAAAACTAACTAACACCACTATTACTATTTGTATTTTTGGGATATTAATAACTTAAAAAAAAAGGTAATAATAATTATTGTTAACTAAAAAAAAAAGGATGATAACAAATAATAGCAATAATAATAAATAATAGTAATAATGTGAATGACAGTATAGTAATAATAATAATGTAACAGTAGTGATTTTAATAATATACCTATAATAATAACACTAATAATAATGATAATAAAAATAATAATAATAGTAATGATATGATAATAAAAATAATAATACTAATAATATTTTAAAATGATAATAATAATAGGTAAGTAATAATAATGATGAGAGTATAATAATAATATAGGTGATAATATAATAGTAATACTTAATAATAATATTAATAATAATACTAGTGATAATATGATAATATAGTAATAATAATAATAGGATTAGTAGTTAGTAAAATAATATAACCTAATAGTAATAATAATATCTACTGATTAGTATAATAACATAGCAGGATTAACAATAACCTATATCACTAAACAAAATTAGAGTTAAAAGCAAAAGAAAAGGAATGAAAATTCACGATCTTCCATCTTCCTTATGGCTCTCTCTCTCTTCCCAAACACAAACCCTTCTCTCATCTCTCTCGTCTTTCTTGAACCCAAACCAGATCCTCAAATCATCTCTCTCGCCGACTCACCGCCTTCTCGCGATTATCCTCATTGCTTCTCACCGTCACGGATTCTCCTCTTTCCTCGACACAAACCCCAACAGCTATGTATTTTTATTTGCATGTTGGTCTCTGTTGCTTATTATGTTTGTTTTGTACCACCGATTGTTGGGAGCCTTGATGGTTTGGGAACCCAAGTCACGATCCGAGTTCTTGTGTGAGTTCCTGTGAGATTGTTCTTGGCTTTGTGTCTTTTCCTCCTCTTCTCTTTCTCTGTCAGAACATGTTTCTGAAAACAAACCTCTGAAGGGCTAGCTTTAGGAATATGATGATGAACGGTTAGGGTTTGGCTATTGTGCTTTTTATGGGTTTGGCTATTGTGTTTTGAATAGATACTTGCACTTGTGTTTCCTGTTTTTTGTTTGGTGATTTTGAACAGAACTTCACTTGTGTTTTTTCTGGTTCTTTGGCTTTGAGTTTTTGGTGTTGATTTTTTTCTAAGTTCTCGTAATGATGCTACTCTCTTTTACTATCTCGAGTTGGTTGATATAGAATGTATACTATCTCTTGGCCTCCGAGTCTCTTTCTCACGCTATATTTTTGACCAATGATATAACTTGATCTTGGTTAGTCGCCACTTTACTGATTAATTGGGACAAACTTTTGCCTTGTTCTTCTTGTTCAAAACTGTTTTTTATATCACTCTTGTGCAAACTATACCTGTCTACCTTTGGGAACAAGAACTGTGGTATTAGGTTGCTTGTAATCAATGTCAATTTTCCTCTTCTGGCATAAGATACCGTGCTATTGCCGCCTGTACTACATCCTGCTTTTTTTATCTACTATGCTGGTTGCTAGTCATATTGTTGGGTAAAATAGATTACCGATGTCGATAACATGGGTAAAACAATTTTGTCTTTTCTTGCTTGAAACATAACTCAACATACTCTTTACAACTGGAAAATTTAAGTGGGTCATTAACATCGATGTCACATACTGATGTCATAATGATTCATTGCTTGATTCTTAAGAAAAATGATGCTGTCTGGTTTTCTTCCCCACATCTCCTTTTGTGAACCAAACACAGTTTGTGATTTGCAAAAGGAGATTATGGCCGATGAAAGAATTTTCAAATTCTGAGGCTTGATCTATTGAACGCTGTTAAATCCTTTTTACCTGATTCCTGACACTAGTCCTAATGATGAGTTACAACAATTCTTTTGTTCTTTTCTTTGCTGTTAAATTGTAACTACTGATCATTCTTTTTCCTTGTTTTTTCATGTGATGATGCGGATAGCAACAAATGGGAAAAGCAGCCCGGGTGTGGAGCAGAATTCGGAGGAAGGGACAAATAACTCGGACCAATATAGTACTTGTAGCAACAATAGAATTAGGACATTCCTTAGAAACTTGTAGAGTTATGATATCTTGTGTCTTTTTGTAACTTGTATTTGTAATTTGAATTCCAATGAAATAATAACAAGAATTTTCCCTTTTTTTGTTGACATTGTGTATCTTGAGATGAACTAATACCAATCATTTGCATAGTATTTCGATCGAATGGAAACCCATACAAAAACGGAATTAATCCTAGCCCGAGTACCTTTTGCATTCAAGATGAATTGAACAATCTCATAATTATCTCTTTGCTAATGAATTCAAATACCAAGAATAAAGAGATTCTTCTTAAACTTTAAATTTAAAATAAAGAATTATTTTCAACTCAAGTTCTAAAACAAATAAACCTTTTTTCATACAAACGGATCCAAACAAATCTTTTCGAACCAAAAATTCGAAACCATTCAATCGAGAAACAAATCGAAACCTCTTGAATTTGAATTAAATCGATAATAAAATAAAACCTTCCTAACACATTTTTCAAGTATAACGGGAAATTTTGGGTGCGCACTTAACATAAATTATGTATCGACACTATGGCTTTCTTTTCCAACACCGATTGTGATACCCCGGTAACCTTACCGATGTCATCCACTTTGATATCATTTCAACCGGTTGGTAAATTTACCGTAATTTGTTTCCAAATACTTATTTCTCTGACCCCACCGATTTATAATGATCTCATTATGGCTTTTCCAATCACTTGATTGTGATCTCCTAGAACTTACCGACGCCACCACTTTGATATCATTTCTTGCTTAACCAAAGTTGGTAACTTTACCATAATTTCTTTCCAAGATACTTATTTCCCGGTGACCCCACCGATGATAATGACTTCACTATGGCTTTCTTTTCCAATCACCTGATTGTGATACCCCGGTAACCTTACCGACGTCGGCCATTTTGATATCATTTCCATTCTAAATCGCCTGATTGACTCGTAAACCAGTAACCATACTGAAGTCGAGCTTTTTTTACTAACAATTATTTTTCAAAAACTTGGTCGCCACCCAAGAACCTTGTTGTCGAGTCGCCCAGTTGTAAATATTCATCATTCCTTTCCCCTTCGAGGTAAATCTTTTGGGAATATCTTACCATTATCCGCCAAAGCTTGTTAGCGGAGGCTTAAAAAAAATAAAAAAATAAATATTTCTACTTGTTTTTCGGAGCGCAAAGTTTAGGGTTCTTTTAGTATTTAATCTTCTTCTACCTTGAAAGTTCAAAAGGCTAGCACCAATTTCACTTTCAGGTTTAAGACGATTAAATAGGGGCACCTGTTGTAACACGGTGAACTGACTTTGTAGGATTTTGTATCGCAAATGTGCGGATAGCAAGAGTCGCCACCGACTTTTCTTTTATCCAATTAAGGGAAGGTAAAAAGTACGTAAAAAGACCTTCGTTAGATTCTGTAAGGAGAAGGTTATGAAAAGGGAAGGTATTAGCACCCTTTCCATCCGTAGTTATCTACGGGCTCTTAGTTTCTCTTAGATCACTTTAAAACTCGTGCTTCGTGTGTTTGACAAAAATGTTTTGAAAAGGAATTTCGCTTTGACTTTGCAATGATTCATGTAGGAATGTATACAAAGTGTTCTAAATGTTTCGCTTTTGAAAAGAGTTTGAACTTTGAGAAAAGTGTAAGGTGCAAAAGTATTTTGATTAGAGCAAGCAACTAAAAGTCTTATTACCTACTCGAATTGGTCGTTTGTTGTTTTACGCCTTTAGAATAACGCTATCCATACCATTAGTTGGTAGGTAACCCATTCGCTGGATGTAAGCGGACATTCAAGGACATCGATGGTCATAGAAAGCAACTTGTAGGGAGTATCCTAGCACATTCGGGGACTATCATCATTTTCGAGGCGACAATCGAGGGTCAAGATCATGTATTCGTAGGCGACATCGTGGGTCTATGATCTTTGTATCGAAGGGACTATGATGATTTGTTTTGAAGGCAACGGTGCTAGAATACCTCTACATTCGAGGGACATGACCATTTGAAATCGAAAGGCATCGAGAGAGAATTACCCTAAGGGGTGCGTGTGTGAAAAAAGTGTGTTGATTCAGATATTTTATCTTGAAAATTAGAGTAAGCTATGTTCAATTTTAGTCTTGCCATACACGCCTAATTACTAACAGTTTATAGAGATGCGGAAATTAAAATGCGGAAAGGTAAAGGTGCGGAAAGATAAATCCTACGCTATTACATGACTTTGGGGCAGATACATAATTTAAACTTGCGGAAAATAAAAGCCCTAACTTAACTATTACATCCCATAAGCAGTGACATTATTAAAAAAAAGAAAACGGTAAAAAGAAATCGTCCGAAACGGGATAACCTGTGAAAAGATAAGAAATCGGAAAAATACGAGGAAATCGATCAAGAGAAAAATGTTAGTAAAATGCAAATTTTGAATGAGAAAATATTCATGCTGGAAATAACATTAATATGCTAGAATAATTTTTTGGGATTTTTTAGAGATAATTTGATAATTAAAAACTAATTAAAAGTGATTTAAATGATAAATTAGCAATTAAAATTAAATATGCATGCAAAATAATATTTTTTAATTTTATAAATTAAATAAACATTTTCTGGAAATAATGCAAAAAGAAAAATATTTTTTGGTGTTTTTAAATGCATGATAAAAATTATTGAAATAAATTAAAATGCATGTAAAATATTAAAGAAATAAGAAAAATATGAAAAAGTATTTGCAAACATGTAAAACCAAATGCCATGGCCAGGGATCGAACTGGAGACCTTCCTCTCACAACCCCACGCCTTTGTCGTCTGAGCTGGAGCGCATTACTGTTTGAAAACTGGAGCGAGTGAAGAAAGAACAAGTGTCGCTCCCTGATGCTCCAGATCATGCGCCAAGCTTCGTCCGTCTTCTTCGTTTCAAATTTTTGAAAATTCTGCGTCGGCCTTGGTTCGACGCTATGGCCCTGGCTAAATCAAAAATCACATACAAGTAATATAAATGAAATCTAAAGCCATGGTTCGATTCGTCTCGGTCCCCTGAACATCCTGATGGCATCGGTTTGGTTCAATTTAACCGATTTAAGGAAGCCCTAATTCGATTCAAGAAACCCTAACAATGACATATTTCGATTCAGGCCATAAAAACTCAATTCGATTGCCCAGATAGCTTGCAAACTTCATTCTAATCACAAAAACAACAACAAAACATGTTAATGATGCATGAAAATTGAAAATCGAAGTTTGAAAAAGAAGAACAAACCAAATTCTGGTTTTCGAGTTTCTTGATGGTTTTGATGATGTAAGTGGTCCGATCGATTCTGTGGATGCCAAGGAATATGTTTGAATCCTCAAAACGATTGAAACAGCCGGATCGATGGTCGCTAGTAGCTTGTATACGGATTTTTGAGCTTCAATAGGGTCTCCACCGCTTTTTCTACCCTAATTCGTGGCATGTATCGATATATATAGTAGATGGAATTAGAGTCGATTTGAGAAAGAATCAATCATCAATCATCGCAAAACATATTTGATTTTGTACCAAATCAAATATTTCTTCTTTGATCAATTTTCAATCAATTTTGCCATATCCATTCAAATTTCAAATTTGCTGGCTTTATTGAGTTGCTTGATCTCAAGGAAGAGAGAAAATCAAATTTGCATTTAATTTTGATTTTATACTTTATTTTTGAATTTAATTTGTATTTAAATGAATAAAATACAAATAAAATAGAAAAATAAAATAAAAATTTGTGGCATTGGGCTTGGATATTCCTAATTGTATAAGGAACAAGTTTGATGAAGAAAAGTAAGCCCATTTGCAAAATTTTGATTTTAGAAGTATCTCTTTGTGCACTTCTTCAAAATTGCCCAACTTGTGAAGGGTGTATCTTGCTCAATTTTCCACATTTTTGAGTGTTCTTGGACTTTTTGGAAAGCTCTAAGAGTCCTCTAACCAAAATCTTTAGTTTCATCTCAATTGGAGTTTCCATGCTTAATATATCTTCGAAACAAAATGTTGAGTTTTTGTTGACTTTGAAAAGGACCTGTAATGTTTTGATCCATACCTTCCAAATGAAGCATTTTTTGAACATTCTTGTGAGACATGAAGTTGTAGAGAATTGAATTTCCTTCAAAACAAGAGGTTGTGGAAAAATTTTTGAGAAAGTATGAAGAAGTTATGATCAGTCAAAGTTCAGTTGACTTTTCCTCAAGAAACCCTAATTTAGAAGGTTTGACTTTTGAGCAAATCTTGAGTTTTCTTGATGAATCATGATCAACCCTTGATCAAATGATGAATGTAACTTCAAAATGAGGATGTTGACCAAAAATTATGAAGTTTGATCAGTATGTTGACCATGCTTGACTTTTGTTCAATACAACTGATTTTCAACCATATGAGCAATTGTCTGAGGAAACTTGACTTGTGAGGCTTGAAACTTGACATGGAGAATCTTTGAAGCATATGAGGAGGCATGAAGGCCAATGGAGATGTTGGAAATCCATCTGGATC
>CM038794.1:22384907-22475428 GCA_021764765.1 Vicia sativa | reverse complement strand
ATTTATTTGTTTTTTTAAATTTGCATTTATGTAAGATATTTATTTTATCATTTTAAATTATCAAATTATATAAATTTTATTATATGAATTCATTTTATAAAATTTTATTATTTGAATATAT
The DNA here is from genome assembly GCA_021764765.1 of Vicia sativa. Classification (NCBI taxonomy): domain Eukaryota; kingdom Viridiplantae; phylum Streptophyta; class Magnoliopsida; order Fabales; family Fabaceae; genus Vicia; species Vicia sativa. The sequence goes on along the minus strand of CM038794.1, from coordinate 22,475,307 downwards.
AATAAAATAATATTATTATAATAATTTTAATATATAAATTTTATTATATAAATTTTATATATGATATAAATTTTATTATATAAATTAATTAATATAAAAATTATTACTAAATAATTTTTAAAAAATAACGTAAAAAATAGCGACGTGGGTTACATGTCACAAAGTTGTGACATGTTTCTCACGTCGCTCTAAAGAACATTGCATGCACATGTATATGTTCCTATATAACTATGTTGCGACATGAATACCACGTCATAACTTTGTGACATGGGAAACATGTGCAACAAGTTTGCCACTTGTTCCCACGACATAAATATTCACGTCATTTTTTTGTTTGTGGCGTGATTTTCAAGGTTGTCCGTTACTTTCACGTCGCTAATGAGCATTTTTTGTAGTGACAATTATATATCAATAACAACCAAATCTTATCAAATGAATTAAGATATAAATCAATTTACATTAGGATGCAGGTCCCCTACTAATTAATAATATGAAACATATATAATTATTTAATAACATATAATAAATATGTTTCAAAATATTTATGTAATAAAGATTTTCAAATAATAATAATGCAATGTTGATATATATAAATTGATTCTATTATTTAACATAAAAGCAAAACAGTTAAGTGGCTTGGGCTGTGATGACCTAGGTTCATTTCCAGATTTTGCATTTTATTTATTTACTACATATTTAAAATATTTTAATAATTGGTTTAGAGGGCAAAGAATGATTTTTTTAAAAGAGTAAATCAAATCTCGCTAGTATTGATGGGGTAAAAGATATTTAACCTCTATTATTAATTATTTTTATTTTTTATTTTTAGGTGATGTCTAAGGTGAGATATTAACTAAGTAACTAAATGGTTTACTGGTGAACCAATAAAAGATACCATTAAATTTAATAATCAGTTTATAAGACGTGTGTGCAGTTCCATGATAATACTCTATTTCTTGTAAAAAAAAGTAATTAATGAAAATAAAAATGATAACAACAACCAATGTTTATGTATATCAAATTAAATCCTATAATAGAATCAAAATTAAAGTCATAGGCTTAAATCAAGATCAAAATATATTTACAATCTCAATCAAATTTGAGAAGTGTTGATTGAAAATAAAAAAGACATCTGAGATATTTTTACTTTCACATTAATAATTAAAAGAAGGTTGTTTTAATATTTCCATGATGTTTTCATGAATTTGATTTTCAATTTATAAGGTGCTTGTGGTTGGAAATAAGAACATTTGTAGATCTTGACATTGGAAAGATTGTATATAAAACTTTGATATCAACATAATTTTATCAGCAGCAGTTGTAATAGTTTTTCTCACATATGGGGTTACTCGAGAGAGAAAAAAAGAATGTAGTGTGACATCAACTAATGAGATCATGTAAATTTATTTTAATTTAATGGTCTAATTAAAGGGTAATGGCGAGGGACTTAAGTGATGCCTCATCCTAGAATTCATCTCATTTTCATCCTACACATTGACGACACACACTCTATTAATTCATGCCAACTCACTGTTACCGATGCAAAGAGGATAGGACTAAAAATCTAAACTAAAAGTGCATTTATATCTTTTATCTTTGTTGTTACGTAACATTAATACAATTATTTAGTATTAATTTAATTTGATCATTTAGTCAAAAATAGAGTTTTTTTTATTTTAGTTTATTTTTTGGTTTTATCATTACTATTATTATTTTAAATTATGAAAATAAAAATATATGTATGAGATTTATTGTTTTCATTTTATTTAAGTAAATTAAGGAAAAACCAAAAGGAAATCAGAATGTCCAAGTTGTTACGTTATTTTGCAGAAGTTCAGATCCATTTTTCCTCAAAACTGTAAGGAAATAAATTTATCAAATTGCTATTCGTTTCAAAGATTAAAAGGGTTTCAAATGTGAGAACATATTAACAAACTTCCTATCAGATAAAATCAATTCCATTATTTCCAAATTTAATTAATTGATAATAAATTTCTATGTTTAAATTTTTATCTATAAAAGACTAAGTTTTCTTTATCTACAAAACAATTGCAGCCCCAGAAATCTCTCTCAAATTCACCACATCGCTCAGCCCCGACGGTATATATATGCAAAGTTTTTTTTTTCTTTTCTATTTATAGGATATAGATCTAATGTTTACTACTATGTTATCTATAGTTTTGTTTAATATTTCTTATTTTTACTGATGATGAATCATGCGTGGATTCAGAATAACTCTTCTATAGTCCACAAAACTTAAGCACACATTTAAGCACACTCATTAAAAATAGGAGAAATTCTTACGTGAAAACAATTATAAATCAACATTCTTGTAATAATTGATGAGAATAAAAAAAATATATTTATTTTTTAATTAAATGAGTGGTTGTGATTATAAAAAACATATACTTATTTTAATTAATTGTTGTGTTTATTTTTATATTTATTTTTTTAAAATTTTTTAAGTATTAATTAAGAAAATAAAATATAAAACTAATAGTTTGTAAGTGTGCCTAACAAATATATATCTATTGTGAACATGTTAGAACAACTGGTGGATTCATTGTTATTTTTATTATTTACTTTCTTTTATTTAATTAGATTTTATTTTATTAATTTCTTTTAGTTTGTCCATTAAAAGTTTTTCGTGTTTCTACATTTTTACTCGTTGACATCAATCTATTCTTATTAGTACTCTTTGAATTTTACTTTAGTTTTAGTCAAAATAATAAAAAAACATTTCTGTTTTATTCATATAATAAAATAAAAACTACATAAAAATGAAGAAAAAAAAGTTTTATTAGACTTTAGATTAATAGATTATTAATCGATACAAGTTTAGGATTTCGTGATTATATTCAACCTTGTGTTTAGAGATGGCAATGGATATCCATGTGTATGGATCTTAATCTTTTGCTACGCGTCCGTTTAATAAAAATAATATCTATATTCGCTCCATACCCGTGTGGATATCTGTCGGGTGAATATCTGTGAAAATTTAAATATTTGCAGGTATTTACGGATATCCATGAATCCTGTTTTTAGTTAAAACTTACTATTTTTTATATATATTGAATAAAAAATTTATCTTTTTATTAATAGAAAAGTATGTGAGAAAATGTTTAACAGAATACATAAATTTCACATAAAATTTAGTACAAATGTCATAAACTCCATAGTTGATAATTAAGCTACCACTTAGTAGAATCTATTCTATAATACTTTAGAGAATATTATAGTATACTAATTTATGAAGGATATTAAAAATATATTCAACTATACTAATTTTAAAAGGATATTTAGGTAATTTTAATCACTATTAACGGATATGAATATCCGCGGATATGGATACCATCAAATCTGTATTTGTGTCCGTAAGTAAACGGATAACTAAATATCTGTTTATAATACCCGTGGATACCCGTTAAACTATCCAACTAATATCTGTAATAAATTTTATTTGCGGATATCCCAGGGTATGGGTTTCCTTGTGTTATATCTCTCCATTTTATTTAAGCCTGTTAATTTTTGTTTTTCACAGTAATTTATGTTGTACATGCTTATGTTATCCCAAAACCATGAAATTTAAGATACACGGTAATTTATTGGAATAATCAATCAATTTAACGTATAAATGAGAATTATTCCATATTTTTATTGTTCTCATGTGATAAGTTCAAAAAAAAAATTTCTATTTTAATCTTATTCACTTTAAATTTCAAAATTTTGAAGTTATGGAAAATCAATTGAATATTTCTATTCGTAAGTTTCATAATTAGTGCAAAGTCCTCGTATTTTATATGATTTCTATTATTTTGTCTTTAAATTTTGACAAAAAAAAAAATTCTATATCATTTTAAGTGACAACAAACATTATTTTAATTTAAATAGTGATTTTAGAATTGAAAACACTTACTTTTCATTATGGTATTGGAACTTAACTTTTCAAACCATGCACCTGCTGATCGAGTTGCTATCTGCAGACATTCTTTGCAAAAGACTGCACCGATTTTATTGGTAAAAACTCATCCATACATGAAATCATTAACTGGTCGTTCCTTTTCTTTATTGATATACAAGTTGATGTAAACAGTTTTGGGAGCATGGTTATTTTCTTCGAGCATTCCGCTATTGATGTTCTTTCTGTCCATCTACCCCCATCTGTTCTGGAATTCGGCTACATCCCAGAAAAGTGGATTAGAAAGGTGGCAGGAGAGGTGATTTAACAAATACATATTTTCTTTAGGATTTTAGTTTATTAACTCATTGGTATGAAAATCTTAACCATCTCCCCTTATTTACAGATTTTTAACAAAGTGGAAACCTTGTATGTGGAGATATCAGACGTGCTTCAAGAATTGGAATCAAAGGTTTTATCTCCTGGTGTTGGAAATGAGCTGTGTAATGCCCATGACATGCATAACCGCATACTTCGTTTAAAAACACGCTTGAAAGAGAAAAACGGGTTATCGTGAGTAGATCACTAATTTTATGGTGCATGGTGTTGGAAAGAAAGGGTTGTCTGAGTATATGCTAGTTTTACAGTTTTCTGATGAATGAATATGCTTGTATCGATCTAAGTTTCTGATTTATCTCCTTTTTATGTACAGACTGTTCTAACTGCTGAGCCAGGAAATATGACTTTAGACATTTCGGAACTAAATGGCTTGAGACGTTCACTTCTAATTCGTTCGCATGTTTGGGATTACCAGCTATCCATATTGGACTCTCGTATTAAAGAGAATCATTTGCCAATATTAATAATGAATTAAGTTTTGACTCCAAGCCTTCATTCCTTTCCTCCATTTCTCACATTGCTGAAGGTGCTCGGTTGCTGCTTCTCCAAACATGTCACGGTGATAGAGTTACAGCCGTATATGACAATGATTACTCCAGCATAATATCCTACGCCCTTAGCTCTAAGGATTATGAAGATTTAGCTAATTCCAGCTTGCATGCACAAATCTCATTTAGCGACGATTCTTTGGGTGCCGGGTAAAGCGAACTTTTCTGTCACTTGCTATTTTGCAAAGCAGTTTGATTCACTAAGAAGAAAGTGGTGCCCTAATGAAGTTGATTATGTGCGATCCATATCCGTTCCCGGATATGGAGTGCACAGGGAGGAAAAAGTAATGCATACTTTGCAAAGTCTGTAGATAAAGGTTCATAATTAAAGAAATGACTAAGACCGAATGGTATCGTTTCAAAGTTTGCACCTCAGTATTTCCAATACCTGATGGATATCATGAACTCAGGTAAACTTGCCTTGCCAAAGTTCTTGGTATTTATGAGGTAAGATTCATACTTTTCATTGTATACAAGTTCCAGATTGTTGATAATATATATATACATTGTTTTAACAAACACAGGTCAGTATAAAATACCCAAAAGGTGGCAAGGATACAAAGATAGATGTGATAGTAATGGAGAATATCTTTTACAAGAGAAACATAACCAGAGTGTATGACCTTAAAGGGTCAAAAGATCTAGGTACAATGCAGATACCACTGGGACTAACAAAGTGATGCTAGACATGAATTTGTTAGAAACAATGAGAACAAATCCCATATTTCTTGGAAGTAAGGCTAAGCGAATACTCAGAGAGCCGTATGGAACGACACGTCATTTTGGCGGTAAGCTTAAATAGTTGTTATTTTTAGTATTAATTAAAAGTTTCTTAATGACTTAGAATTTGTTCTTGTTTCAGTCCGTTGCAGTTATGGATTACTCATTGCTGGTTGGAGTGGATGATGAGAAAAAGGAGCTGGTATTGGGGATAATTGATTTCATGAGACAATACACATGGGACAAGTATTTAGAGACATTGGTTAAAGCTTCTGGAATACTTGGGGGTCCTAAAAATGTCTCCCCCACAATTGTTTCACCCCAACAATACAAGAAAAGATTCCGGAAGGCCATGACTACATACTTTCTCACATCAACTGATAAATGCTCTTGATCAAATCTTTTTCATGTGATTCTTTTTATTAGATCTACATGTATCCAATCCATGGTGAAAACTATACTTTCTCTCCTTACCTGATCAATGATAATTTGTGTATCCAAATGAGTTTTTATTATGTGTCTATGGTGAAAACTCCTTTAGATACACAAAATATATTTTATACTTTCCTTTAATTATTTTATTAGTATTAAAACTTTATAATAATTTGATAAATAAATACTTCATTTGTTTACAATGGTCATGATCTTGCCGTCTTTGTTTATAATAGTAGTACCCATAACCATGAATTAAAATTTAAACAACTGTGGATGAAAATATTGACTATGATAATATCAATATTTGAGATAAATCGTACTATTAACTTTATTTGCTATATATGTTATTATTATTTAGATATGTGAATTCCCACTTCCCTCAAAACAGTCACAAAATTGTGACTACATCAATTCAAATAAAATGTAATAAAAGTTAAATAAAAACAAATTTCTTTTAGGAAATTAATTTATTATTTTAAATGAAAATATATTTTAAAATATAAAAACAACACTATAGTAATTTTACATTTTTAAAAGAAATACATCGATAATTTATATTTAAATTATTGGATATAATCTCATAAATTATTCTATTTTATATTTAAAATAATTTTAAAATAAAAAATTAGATACTTAAATGATTAGAAAAACATTATGTGTTATCCATGCATTTACGATATTGACGTGTTATCTATGTTAACACAAATATTAGTCTAATTATTCATGCGTTCATACGAATACTATCATGTTATCGTGTGTTGTATAGCATACTTTTATTTAATATTAAATTATATTAATATTTTCGAGTTACCGTTTGATGATTGTTTTGGCGACGAAATTATTTATATTAGTCGATATATCTATTAATATATTTGGCGACGTTTCGTTCGTTTTGGTAAAATATTATTCGGACCGATGTTTAATTTCCCAGAATTATTTTAATTAATTGAGTTAATAATATTATTATATATTATTAAGGTGTTAATTAATTAATTAAGTTGGGGGTGTGAGGACAAATGGCTTAGGATTGGGTTTACACCCTTAGTTTACTAGTAAAATATCATAAAACACTTTCCTCATTTTCTTTCCAACATAACACCAAAACCAAACATAGTAACCTAGAGAGCAAAGAGGGTTTGGTAGAAGAAGAGCAAACAAGAGCTTGAGGTTTGGAGTTGTGAAATCTTCAAGAATCATCCAAGCATTTGAGGTAAAGGGGTTTGATTCTCCATCTCATATAGTTAGGGTTTTGATTGATATATTTTGGGTTTAGGAAAAATTGATAGTTGGTTCATGAGTTTTGGTTGGTTGATTGTTGAAATAACTTAGAAATGTTGAGTTAGGAGTATGGATTGTGGGTGTTTTATTGTCAAGCTTGTAGGAACTAGAGTGTTAAATGGAAGTTATAAAATGAAAGCGTAAGCTGTAAAAGAAAAACGGAAAACAATTTCGCAGGGAAGAAGAGGAAGGAAATTTGGAGGAGGTAGCATGGGGGAGACGCCCACCTCAAGCTTAGGGGCGGCCGTCCCCCTCCCTGAGGCACCCGCCTCCATCCAAGAAGAAGAAGTTGGGACGTGCGTCCCACATTGCGAGGAAGGAAGCAGTTTTTCTTTGTTATGCGTTTTACGTATACTCGTTTCTGTTTTTAGAATAGTTTTTGCATAATTTCTTCTTGCTAAACACATTTCTTTAATTTTTTCTAATTTCACCTAGTAATATTTTATATTAATAAAATATAATTAGGACATAAGTTAGCCGATTAAATCTAGAACCTGATTATGTCCCGATTTTCCGATTTGATAAATTGACGAACAAGTTGCTCGAATTCAACGAAATTGACGTGCTAGCTAAGTTCGCGTGTAGAACATAGTGGTGAAGTTAGTTTTGAAATTACGAGTTTTACGAAAGGACCGAAATAGGCCAAATTACGTTAAATTGAATCGGATTGCGTTTTAGTCAATTTAAGACACGTATGGACAATCCGGTTGCGATGTTGTGATTATGATTAATGCGGGTTATTAAGAATGGCTTCATGACGATTATTGGTGTTTTGACTATTTTTCCGTTTTGGAATTTGGTGAATTAATTGATAATGATGTGGTGTGAATAAGCATGATGTTTGCAGCGGTGTATTTATTAATGAATACTTGTTGATATGCGATGCGATGATATGTTTATCTTGATGTGGATAAATATGGCGGCGTGGACTTTATGTCAATTTTGATGGCGATGATGATGTGTTCTTTGTTGTCTTTATTATTGAGTCACATACATTGCATTGGCGACAAGGGCTTTTATGCTGCGACGATGGGCTTTATACCAAGTATTCCTAATTATGGACAAAACAACGGATACCACATGCATAACATAGTCGTGTCTCATGGAGTCGGTTATGTTTATGTTTGAGTTGTTTGGCGTTGGGTTTTAATTGATGAATGATGTTGAATTGCGATGATAAATGATACTTTGTGTTGATGCAGTATAATGATTATGTGGCGATTAAAGTGTTAATTTATACACTAAATGCTAATTTAAAGTATGTGAGTTTTAATATATGTTGACATACTCTATTTAACTTATATTATTTATAATTCCAAAACTATTTATATATTCTATCATGCTTTTAATTATTTGTTTTGGAGTATCTCACCCTTTACTTGTTTAATCGTTGCCTTTATATTGGTAGCGTGCGGTGATCCACGACGATGAGGATTAGCTCGAGTCCCTTTATTTTGAGTCGCTCTGCTCACAGTCGTAGTAACACTCGGGATTTGGTGGCGTTATTATTTTGATAGGATAGTTTATGTATAATATCTTATGATGTTATAACTTTATGTATTGATGATAACATGATGATATGTATATTTTGTGAACACATCTGCTGTGCTGTGAATAGTCATATGTGTATATGATGAATTATGATATAAATCGGTATATCAGAGCTTTTGATGTTTGTGATGTGCATTATAATGCAAAGTGGAAAATCACGAATATATGATGCCTCAATTTTGTTGGATGAAATTTTGAAACTACGATTTTATTATTAATTGAGGGTAGAATTGGGGTGTTACATGTTGTGGTACACATGCCCATGTTGTGGTACACATGCTTTTGATATCAAAATGTAATAAAAGGTAATTTAAGATTTTTAATAATGTTTCAATTAATTATTATATAATATTATTATATAAAAATTACGTCATAGTATTAACCAAGAATAATTTTAGTGTAATATTTATATTTTATATTTATACTTTTAAAAATACATATATAAGTCAATGTGTTTGACTCCATATCAATTAAGGATAAAAACTCTTTAGAATGTAGTTGTATTTTGCAACTACAAAATATAAGGAAATCATGTGTTATCATTTTAAATATATTTAAATGTATTTATAAGATAGTATATATGATTCATAATTAGATTATAATTTAAAATAAAAATAATAGAAGTATGTGTTGGAATTATTTTAATAACAATTAATCACATTTACATGTTCTATATATTATACTATATACTTTGGTGTGAAATATAATAAATAATTGTGAGCATGTATATAGTTATAGGATCTCGACATGTTTGTATGAGATATAATAAATAATTGTGAACATAAGATCTATGACAAGTTAGTATCTGAGATATAAGATTTCGAGAATACTGATTCCATAAGGCAATGATAATTGAAATTGAAAACAAAAGTGTAGAGACAAGTGATCGACACTTGTTGACTTATGGATCTTCCTCGGGATCTTCCTCAATCGGTACTCTAATGCCTTGAACACATTCTTGGATGGGAGAAGATATAATTTACTTACGTGCGATATATTGGGGACCATAGCCTATATATAGTGTGATACAAGTTAGGGTTCCCATTATTTCCAAATGGATCATCCTGACATCAACTCATATTTGAGTCCATACCCAACTATTTAATTAATTAATTAAATAATTCCTAAATAAAATGTAAATAGCCTTTTAATATTATTTGATGACATAGTTATTTAAGGCACTTTATTTGATAAAATAACTAATATAATTCATATAAATATATTTGTCCACATAACAATTATTGGAATATAATAATTAAATAACACTTAAATATAAAATATTCCAAGAATCTCCTACTTGGACAAGATATCTTAATAATTATATCATAATTTTAGACGCGCATATGAATGTTATTTATCCTTTGATTCAATTTTATAATTGGGTCCATCTCATACATTAATAATGAGACCATCTCATACATTATCGTGTGTTGTGGTACACATGCTTTTGATATTAAAATGTAATAAAAAGGTAATTAAGATTTTTAATAATGTTTCAATTAATTATTATATAATATTATTATATGGAAAATTACGTCATAGTATTAACAAGGAATAATTTTATTGTAATATTTATATTTCATATTTATACTTTTAAAAATACTTATATATGTCAATGTGTTTTTCTTCCATATCATTTAAGGATAAAAACTCTTTGGAATGTAGTTGTATTTTGCAACTACAAAATATACACGGGAAATCATGTGTTATCATTTTAAATATATTTAAATGTGTTTATAAGATAGTATATATCATTAATAATTTGTTATAATTTAAAATAAAGATAATAGAAGTATGTGTTGAAATTATTTTAATAAGGGTTAATAGTCAACTATCCCCTATCATATAGGCGAGTTATGGTTTATCGCCCTTTAAAAAAAAAGTTTTGGATTACCCCTAAAAGCGTTAAAATGCTAAGTCTTTTGTCTCCTATGTATAAAATTATCTCCTGTAAAATACTTTTTTGATTTAGCTCGGTTTTACACATTTAGGGGTGCCCCAAAATTACAAGAGGGTAATCTAAAACCTTTTTTTTTAAAGGGGTAAATCAAAACTCATATATGGCGTAATTATATTGTTAATCATTTTAATAATAATTAATCACATTTACATGTTCTATATATTTTACTATATATTTAAGTGTGTAATATAATAAATAATTGTGAACATGTATATAACTATAGGATCTCGACATGTTTGTATATGAGATATAATAAATAATTTTGAACATAAGATCTATGACATGTTAATATACGAGACAACTAATCGGCACTTGTTGACTTGTGGATCTTCCTCGACCAATACTCCTAATGCCTTGAACACACTCTTGGATGGGAGAAGATATAATTTACTTCGTGCGGTATATATTGGGGACCATAGCCTATATATAGTGTGATACAAGTTAGGGTTCCCATTACTTTCAAATGGGTCATCCGACATCAACTCATGTTGAGTCCATATCCATTATTTAATTAATTAATTAATTAAATAATTCATAAATAAAATCTAAATAGCCTTTTAATATTATTTGATGACATAGTTATTTAAGGCACTTTATTTGATAAAATAGCTAATATAATTCATATAAATATATTTGCCCATATAACAATTATTGGAATATAATAATTAAATAACATTTAAATATAAAATATTCCAACAATCTCTTCTTGGGCAAGATATCTTAATAATTATATCATAATCTTTAGATGTCGAATGCTATTTATCCTTTGATTCAATTTTACAATCGGGTTCATTTCATACATTAATAATGAGACCATCGCAGCTGACGTCACTATCATGTTATCGTGTGTTGTGGAACACATGCTTTTGATATCAAAATATAATAAAAAGGTAATTAAGATTTTTTTAAAAAATTTCAATTAATTATTATATAATATTATCATATGATATATTATGTCATAGTATTAAATAAGAATAATTCTAGTGTAATATTTATATTTCATATTTATATTTTTAAAAATAGTTATATAAGTCAATGTGTTTTGACTCCACATCATTTAAGGATAAAAACACTTTGGAAACATAACCTAAATGAATTTTTCGACTACAAAATATACACGGGAAATCATGTGTTATCATTTTAAATATATTTAAATGTGTTTATAAGATAGTATATATCATTAATAATTTGTTATAATTTAAAATAAAGATAATAGATCTATGTATTGGAATTATTTTAATAACAATTGATTATATATACATGTTCTATATATTATACTATATATTTTAGTGAGGAATATAATAAATAATTGTGAACATGTATACAATTATAGGATCTACAACATGTTGCTACGAGATATAATAAATAATTGTGAACATGTATATAACTATAGGATCTACGACATGTTAGTATACAAGATATAAGATTTGGGAATATCTAGATCCATAAGGCAATGATAATTGTAATTACGAAACACAATGTGTAGAGACAAGTGACTAACACTTGTTGGCTTGTGGATCTTCCTCAATAGGTACTCTAATGCCTTGAACACTCTTGGGATGGGAGAGAGATTATTTACTTACGTGCGGTATATTGGGGACCATAGCCTTTATATAGTGTGATAGCCGTTAGGATTCCATTATTTTCAAATGGGTCATCCTAACATCCACTCATATTTGAGTGCATACCCGATTAATTAATTAATTAATTAATTAATTAAGTAAATAAAATCTAAATAGCCTTTAAATATTATTTGATCACATAGTTATTTAAGACACTTTATTTGATAAAATAAATAATATAATTCATATAAATATATTTGTCCACATAACAATTATTAGAATATAATAATTAAATAATATTTAAATATAAAATATTCCAACAATCTTCCACTTGGGCAAGATATCTTAATAATTATATCATAGTGTTTAGGAGGCGCATGTAAATGTTATTTATCCTTAGATTCAATTTTACATTTAGTCTATCTCACACATTAATAATAAGACCATCGGTGGCGTCACTAATGTATAACATGATGGAACCCGGCGAGAACTACATAAATGTACTTGATGACATAGATCGATATGGATGAGTAACATGGAAATTTCATGCAATGTGATCTCTAAATCATGTATATTTCCAACTGGTCCAACTAAAGCCTTTACTGAGATCAAACTTGAGATGTCAAAGATAATGTCACGAAACTTATATCTGCTTAGAACACAGTTAAACAAAACAGACTATAACAGTGCAGGAAGCAATAAAAACACAGAGAATTGATAACTCAGTTCGACTCTAACTAACCTACGTCTGAGGGCTTCCAAGCCAGGGATGAAGTTCACTATTAGTAGTATTAATTTGGAGCTAAACCTTCCCCGTTTACACCTCCTCCCTTAATCAAACTACCCAGTAATCCTTCTACCTAAGATACCACACTTAGATATGATAATCCTCCACTCACTCTCTCAGTACCACAATCCGTGATACTAAAAACAACTAAAGATAGAAGATACTCTTCAAAGACATACAATCACGCTAGCTTCAAAGCATGGTGATTGAAAACTAACAACAAAACTTCATTCTCAAGTAACTAACAAGAGACTCACAATAAAAAGCTAACAATCAAAACAATGAACAACCAAAAGTACAAACTAAAATTCTCTAAACTAGAACGGCCAACTACAAAATAAGGATTGCAGCCCTTTAAATAGAGTGACAACAACTAGGATTTCTTTACTCACAAGTCTTCAGCGCCTCCTGTCCTCTTTCCATGAAACCAGGATATTAAAACTACAAAGATATAGCTGAAGACGTTTCACCATCTTTCTTAATCGAAGCACACAAATAACAGCAAACTGACTTCCTAATAATTCTACACTTAAGTCAGTTACACATGTCAGGACATCTGCTGTGATATCTACTACTTCAGTAAACTTCAAGATATTTCTTAGCATAATATTTTACCAAAATTTTTGTCAATCAATAGAACCAATAAACTCCCTCTTTGGAAAATTTTGGCTAAAACATTATTTGGGGTGCAGGCCATACAATTCAAACTTCATTCACTACATACATCAGAGCAGCATAGCAAAAACAACATCACAGTCAAAAACAAAGTTAGCAGCGAATAATTAATACAGATGTTACAACATCAGTTGGAACATTCAAAGATCGATATTTTACTCCCCACGCACATAGCACACAGAAGCACAAATGATAGTTAAAAACTTTGCTCCCCACTGTGACTTCTCTTCATATAGTATCTTGGTGATACACAATCAACAATAAACATTCGACTTCTTCTTAGCATGAAACACCAATTCACATCGACTTCTTTCCTTCTGACTTCTTTTGACATAAGAAGCAAAAAATAGCAGCTCATCTAGTGTACGCGGATATTTACTCCCCCTGTTTAGGCATAATATGCCAAAGGCAAGGAGAGAAATCAGTAATTTCTATGTATCTTCATGAATGCAGATGCCAAGTTTTCCTCTGAGGATCTCAAATTGGTTTGCATCTAGTTCCTTGGTGAAGATATCTGCTAGTTGTTTTCCGTGAATTCGTGTTCGATGTAACAATTTTGTCTTCAACTAGGTCTCTAATAAAGTGATGGCTAATATCAATGTGTTTGGTTGGTTTGTCTTTGAATAAGATTTTGGATATGTTGATAGCATAAGTTGTCACAATATAGTGTCATGACATCTTGTTTGACATTGTATTTTGTTAGTATTTGTTTCATCGGACTAGTTGAGGCAGTTGCTTCCGGTGACTATGTATTCGACTTGATTTGTTGAGAGGAAACAATTTTGTTTCTTGCTGAACCATGAGATAAGATTGTTCCCCAAGAAGAAGCATCCTCCATTTGTGTTTTTTCTGTCATAGTCACTTCATGTCCAATCGGCATCACAATATCAACTTAGAATGCAGCTTGATCCATGAGAGTATAGTATGCCATAGTTAGATGTTCCATTGACATATTTTAGTATTTTATTTACTTGATTGATATGGCTCACTTTGAGTTCATCTTGATATCTGGAACATACTCCAACAACGAAGACAATGTCTGGTCTACTAGCTGTGAGATATAGTAGACTACCTATCATACTTCGGTAGAGACTTTGATCAACACTGACACGTGTTTCATCTTTAGATAACTTTAAGTGAGTAGAGCGGGTATTCTCTTGTGGATTGCATTCTCCATGCCAAATTTCTTGACAATATTTTGGCATATTTGCTTAGATATATGAATATGGAGTCTTGATTTGTTTGACTTATAGACCAAGGAATCGTTAGTTCTCCAACAAGACTCATTTCAAATTCTGGCTGCATTTGTTTGACAAACTGTTGAACCATTTTATCATACATTCCACCAAAAACAATATCATCAACATAGATTTGAGAAATCATGAGACTTCCTTCTTCGTTTTTGACAAACAGAGTTTTGTCTATGCCACCTCTCTTGTACCCATTTTCAACTAGAAACTCAGTCAACCTCTCATACCAAGCTCTATGGTAGCTTGTTTTAAACCATATAGTACTTTCCTCAATCTGTATACATGGTTTGGAGTTGTGGGATCAATGAATCCTTTAGGGTGTTCCACGTATACTTCCTCATTTAAGTAGCCATTTATGAATGAACTCTTCACATCCATTTGAAACAGTTTGAACTTCGGGATGCCGGAAACACCTAGTAATAGTCTGATTGACTCGAGACGGGTGTGATACGGTGAACTGACTTTGTAGGTTTTTTGTATCGCAAATGTGCGGATAGCAAGAGTCGCCACCGACTTTTCTTTTATCCAATTAAAGGAAGGTAAAAAGTAGAGAAAAAGACCTTCGTTAGATTACGAGTAAGGGAGAAGGTTATGAAAAGGAAGGTATTAGCACCCTTTCCATCCGTAGTTATCTCAGGCTCTTAGTTGCTCTTAGATCATTTTCAAAAAGTGCTTTACGTGTGTTTGACAAAAATGTTTTGAAAAGGCATTTCGCTTTGACTTTGTAATGATTCATGTAGGAATGTATACAAAGTGTTGGAATGTTTCGTTTTGAAAAGAGTTTGAACTTTGACAAAAGTGTGAGGTGTAAAAAGTATTTTGATAGAGCAAGCAACTAAAAGTCTTATTACCTACTCGAAATTGGTCATTTCGTATTTTACGTTCCTTTAGAATAGCGCTATCCATACCATTAGTTTGTAGGTAACTCCATTCGTTGGATGTAAGCGGGACATTCGAAGGGACATCGGATGGTCATAGAAAGCAACTTGGGGCGTATCCTAGCATTCGAAGGACTATCATCATTTTTCGTGAGCAACAATCGAGGTCAAGATCATGTATTCGTGGCGACATCATGGGTCTATGATCTTTGTATCGAAGGACTATGATGATTTGTTTTGAAAGCGATGCTAGAATACCTCTACGTTCGAGGACATGACCATTTGAATTAGTAAAACAGCGAGAGAATTACCTAAAGGGTGCGTGTGTGAAGAGAGTGTGTCAATTCAGATATTTTATCTTGAAAGTTATGAGTGAGCTATGTTGATTTTAATCTTGCCATACACGCCTAATTACTAGCAGTTTATAGGGTGCGGGAATTAAAATGCGGAAATGTAAATATCGGAAGATAAATCCTCGCTATTACATGGCTTTGGGGCGAGATACATAATTGAAAAGTCACGGAAAATAAAAGCCCTAATTAAGCTATTACATCCCATGCGATTACATTATTGGAAAAAAGAAAACAGCAAAAAGAAATCGTCCGAAACGGGATAACCTGTGAAAAGATAAGAAATCGGAAAATACGAGGAAATCGAATAAGAGAAAAATGTTAGTAAAAATGCAAATTTTTAAATGAGAAAAGTATTTCATGCTGGAAATAACATTAATATGCTAAAATAATTTGTTGGGATTTTTTGGGGATAATTTAACAATTAAAAACTAATTAAAAGTGATTTAAATGATAAATTAGCAATAAAATTAAATATGCATGCAAAATAATATTTTTTAATTTTATAAATTAAATAAACATTTTCTGGAAATAATGCAAAAAGGAAAATATTTTTTGGTATTTTTTAATGCATGATAAAAATTGTTGAAATTAATTGAAATAAATGCAAAATATTAAAAAAAATATGAAAATATGAAAATAGTTTGAAGTTTGTAAAAGAGAAAAACAAAACTGGTCCTGTCATGGTTCGAACAGGGGACCTGGAGGAGTATCTTTGCATAGTCGGTAGCTTTAACCACTAGGCCAAGTGACACTTGGTGTTGGAAAAACCAAATCAATTCAATATAAGTGATGGCGTCGAGGATTTGTTGGCCCAGGTCGTGCGCGTGGACCCCAGTTGGATGGAATGAGCGAATCGAGCGCGATCGTGTCACGCTGCGGCTCGCGGTCAACCAGTCGGCTGACGGACCCTAGCTCCGTCGTCTTCTCCGACCATTCAATTTCTCAAACCGGCAAAATACGATGAATAAGCGAAAAAGAACACCTATCCCCTAAATCGACCCTTACGGGTCCAATGGTGGTATTGGTTTTCTCACAAGCGTAGCGACCGATTCGATTCAAGCAGTTCTTGAACCCTAACATGGCAATATGGTTTACGGGCGTTCAAGCTTGCATGTAAAGGTTCAAACATGATCTAATATGCATCCGAGTTCAAATAAACACAAAGAAAACATTAACAATGCATGAATTTATGAAATCGAATTTGAGAAAAATTCAAACCGGTGAGAGTTGGATAACACGATTCTGGATGGATTGACTTCGAGCAAGAGTTGATTTTGACTCCTGGGAACCTCTAGAACACGTTTGGATGGATGGCTTTGGCTGAAAGTGGCTGCAATTAAAAATTCGATTTTTGATAATCCTTGAAAATTTTTGGCAAAGTTTTGGTTGTTGTAAGGGCTAGGGTTTCGTGTCCTTTGTTGTGTGTAATGCTGGGTATTTATAGAGTGATTTGGGATGGCAAAGAGAGTGAAAAAATATTTGATCTTGAATGTGCATTTATTTCTTTTCAAATAAAATCAAATTTTTGGAAAAAATTTGATTTTCCTTCCATGTAAGAGGCTAGCACGAATTTGGCAATTGTTATGGGCTATCTTGGACCTCAAGTTTGATCAAAATCCAATCCTCTTGAAAAAATATCTTGTTTTCATATTTTATATAATTTAAATTTGAATTAAATGGTTTAAAATTCAAAAATAAATTAATAAAATAGAAAATTACCATATTAAGCATTAATGGGTCACAAATATCATCATGAACAAGTTTGGATCACAAGATTATAGGCCCGTTTGGAAAAAATTCATTTTGACCAAAATTTTCATTATGTCCAAAATTGCCCAACTTCTGAATAGTGTATTTTGCTCAATTTTCCACATTTTGAGTGTTCTTGGACTTTTGGAAGCTCTAAGAGTCCTCTAACCAACCTCTTTGGTTTCATCTCAATTGGAGTTTCCATGCTCAATATATCTTCAAAACAAAATGTTGACTTTTGTTGACTTTGAAAAGGACACATGTGTATTGATCCATACCTTCCAAATGAAGCATTTTTGAACATTCTTGTGAGACATGAAGTTGTAGAATTGAATTTCCTTAAAAACAAAGGTGGTGGAAAAATTTCTGAGAAAGTATGAAGAAGTTATGCTCAGTCAAAGTTTGGTTGACTTTTCACTAAGAAACCCTAATTTAGAAAGTTTGACTTTTGAGCAAATCTTGAGTTTTCTTGATGAATCATGATCAACCCTTGATCAAATTATGAATGTAACTTCAAAATGAGGATGTTGACAAAAAATCATGAAGTTTGTTGTATGTTGACCACGTTGACTTTTGTCAATCTGTTGATTTTCGACCATCGAGCAATTGTTTGAGGAAACTTGACTTGTGAGGCTTGAAACTTGACATGGAGAATCCTTGAAGCATATGAGGAGGCATGAAGACCATTGGAGATGTTGGAAGTCTATCTTGATCTGAAAAATGCCAAACCCTAGTTTGGGTTGATTGTCTAGGAGAGGTTTCGATCGACCTTTGAGGAATCCTTGAGCATGGATGTATGGAATGTCTTGAGAAGATGGAGGGACAATTTTGGGATATGACTGCCCTGTTCAATCTTCTTGTCTTGGAAGGGTTAGATTGTACGTTAAGCCTTCGTGACCTAGAGGTGAAGATGATTGAACACTCGGTACACACGAAAATATGCACTCGGTTGGTTGATGATGCGGGAATGGGCTTATATATGCCATTTGGAGTTTACGGAATGAGTCATCGCTTGACCCAAGATTGTTGATAGGAGGCGGCGGGGATGGGCTTAAGATGCCATCTGAAAGATTGATGCCGGGGAGTGGGTCGTATGCTAGGCTCTGT
Organism: Vicia sativa; assembly: GCA_021764765.1. NCBI lineage: Eukaryota > Viridiplantae > Streptophyta > Magnoliopsida > Fabales > Fabaceae > Vicia > Vicia sativa. The sequence continues at coordinate 22,456,157 of CM038794.1, read as the reverse complement.
AGGCGTTCTGGAAGTGAAAGGAGCATGGAGATGGGCTTAAGATTCCATCCGGAGGAGGTCGTACGTTAGACTTCGTGCTCATCTTTGAATGAAGTTATTGGTTTGTATTGGTTTTTAACCAAATATGCGACGATACGAAGGCGGAGGCTGTTGACAAGTAGTCGGAGATGGGCTTAAGATGCCATCAAGGCAAGCAGATCGTGCGCTAGACTACTGTAGTTCTTTGCGATAATAAGAAGGAGTGAGAATAGATCTTCGTCTGATTACTCGAGGGATAGTAGTTGGTAAAGTGTGGACTTCCTGTTGTGCATCGGTGTTGGTCACTTGCATTATCGGAGGATAGCAGGTGATCGTTCGGATAGGGTCTCCGTCGGCGGGTATTAATCCTGGATCCGTTGTCGGAGGACAACGAGGGTGGTCTTTCAGATAGTTTTCCCGTCTGGATTCGGGTCTTAATCCTGGACCAGTTGTCGAAGGACAACTAGGGCGGTCTTTCAGATAGTTTTCCCGTCTGGATTCGGGTCTTAATCCTGGACCTGTTTGCGTCGGTGATTTTCACTGCTTTGGAGAAAAGAGAAATTTTGATAGGATCTTTGTTAGTCTTATGCAAAGTATGATGCATGATGATCGTATGACATATGCATATATTATGACTTTATGAGAATGTATGAATGATAGATGTTGCGGTATTTCAAAACATATCCATCTTGAAGAAGATCGGATGTTACGCTTGGAGATTCGACTTACATTTGAGGATGGAAACCCTGAGAAGAAAGATAACCTCGATTCCTCCGGTGCACTATTTGACCAAGTCTTGAGCCCAGATATCGTTGAGGATGGTAGAGATCGAGGCGGCGTTCTTTGAGGATCTCGTCGTAGACCTGCTGGGGAGAACACAGGTACTACTGGGGATTTTGCGTGTAAATCCTGTTGGAGAGTATTTGGTAGCTGTTGGGAGACCGGGTTAGAAGGATCTGGAGCCCGTTGTAATCTCTGACTGGGGAATAAAAGGTGTAGGTTTCCTCCGGTGCACTATCTGACCAAGTTTCGGGTCTAGTCGCTGCTGCTGGAGAAAAAGGGAATTGTTTGAGAGGTATCTGGTTGGGGATGAATACCTCGGCTGAGGATGAAGTGTTACTGCTCAAAGATGAGTGTAATTCAACTAAGTTGAGTGGAATCACTGCTTGGGAATTCTCCCCTACTTCGCTGGGGAAGGTTTGTTGTGGGCGACATCTCTGTGGGGATCAATGTTCTGCAGGGGAATGTATTGGTGACTTTCGTCGTCATCTCAATCCCTGGAGCCTGTAGTAATTACTTTTGCACGTTCACTTTTCGCATGTTTGTGAATAGATTTTTATTGTCAGATGCATATAATCATTCAAAGCAAACGATGGACTTTATGCAAACAACAATTGTGAAAATTGTAAAGAGAAAGAAACTTGTATTTATTTAAAATGTGGCGTATGGCCAAGTAGTTTGTACACAAAAGTAAAAGCTGTCTGAAACAATCTCGTTAAGTTCCAACTATGCTAGTACTCATATATTTCAACTATCTCATCTCCTTGCTGTCGTTGAAAGTGAATGAATTGATCTTCGCCATTTGAATCTTGAATCTTGATGATGCAGTAAATAGGTGATCGGGCGAGACATAGTAAATGCGCTTAAATCTAACTTTTGCCTAGACCGCCTTCGGGTTTCGATCTACAGGATACCCTTTTTGCCCAAGCCCGGGTTTTCGACTTGCGGTGTACATGTTTTGTATATATCCTTAACTTTTGCTCGAACCCTTTTGGTTCGCCGGATGCCTATTTTTCCTAGGTCGATCGACCTAGCGGGTCTCTTTGTCGTAGTATTTTTGACTATGTTTGCGTTCACGGTGTGGGAAGTCTTCACCATCCATGGTGCTAAGTATCATGGCACCTCCAGGAAAATCTTGTCTTGACTACAAATGGTCCCTCGTAGGTGGGAGTCCATTTTCCCACAGGATCACCTTGTGGAAGAATAATGCGCTTGACTACTAGATCACCGACTCGGTAGACTCGGTGCTTGACCTTCTTGTTGAATGCCACGATCATTCGCCACGATAGATCATCCATGGCACATGGATGCGAGTCGTTTTTCATCAATCAAGTTAATCTGGTCAAAGCGAGTCTGGACCCAATCGTCTTTGCCTAGCTCTGCGTCCTGGAGGACTCTGGTTGAGGGTATCTGAACCTCGATGGGTAGGACTGCCTCCATACCGTATACAAGAGAGAAGGGGGTTGCCCCTGTTGATGTCCGTACTGTAGTGCGATAACCATGAAGAGCAAATGGTAACATCTCATGCCAATCTTTGTAAGTCCTTTGTCATTTTACGTATAATCTTCTTAATGTTCTTGTTAGCGGCTTCCTGGCGCCATTCATCTTTGGCTGATAAGGAGAAGAGTTGTGATGCTTGATCTTGAACTGCGTGCAGAGCTCAGTGATCATCTTATTGTTGAGATTGGAGCCGTTATTTGTGATAATCCTTTCGGGAGTGCCATACCGACAGATAATATTATGTTGGATGAATCGAGCCACGACATTCTTAGTAACGGATGCAAGCAGTTTCTACCCACTTGGTGAAATAATCAATTGCCACAAGGATGAAGCGATGTCCGTTGAAAGCGTGGGCTTGATTTCTCCGATCATGTCAATGCCCCACATTGCAAAAGGCCAGGAGGTTAGAACATTGAGTCTTGGAGGTATGTGCACTTTGTCGGCATAAATCGGCATTGTGACAAGATCGGCGTAGCGGTGACAATCGACCATGGTGGACCAATAGTAACTTTGTCCTCGAAATCTTCTTAGCCATTGTATGTCCTTGGGTGAGTACCAAATGCCTTGTGTAACTCTTCCATGATACGTTCATTTTCCGGTCTACAGTAGATAAGCACAAATCGTGATTGCACTTGTATAAGATGTCGTTCTTTGAGGAAGAATTTGGATGCAAATCTTCTCAAGAACTTCTTATCATTGTGATGCCCCGGGATATTCTGAGTCTCGAGATACCTCTTCCGTCATAGTACCAAGGTTTCTCTTACGTATCAAGCTCATAACAATATCTTTGGTTCGTCAAACTTCTCCATGATGATCTCGGGAGCCTCGTTGTCCCATCTGACCTTGAACATAGACGACATAGTAGCCAATGCGTCTGCCAAATGATTCTCTTCTCGTGGAATGTGATCAAAAGTGATCTCTTCGAAATAGGGGATCAGGCTCAAAACATGCTCTCGATATGGAATAAGATTCGGATGCTTCGTATCCCACTCATAATCGGTGATCACTAAAGGCGAGTCTCGTACACTTGTAAGAACTTGATTCTTAATTCAATAGCGACTTTAATACCCATGATGCACCGTACTCGGCCATGTTGTTAGTTGAAACATAATCTGGTGAGCGGAGTATGTGCGAGGGATGTAATGATGGCGCCATGCCATGCCAAGTGCGTTTGAGGCTCCATCAAAGACCATGGTCCATCGGGATCCTTGTTTAGGTCCTTAATGGGCCCGGTTCTTCGCAATCTGTAACTAGTAGAACATCTTCATGGAAATTCGAGCTGCATAGTGGTAATCATATGCGGCTTGATAGCCAAATGATCGGCTACTACACTTCCTTTGATCGCTTTAAGAAGTATCTTTGGATGTCGTATTCGGTCAAGATCATTTGCCATCTTGCTATTCTTCGGAGAGAGCTGGTTTCTCAAATATGTATTTTATCGGATCCATCTTGAAATCAACAAGGTAGTGTGAGTCAACATATCTTGTCTTAGTCGTGACCCAAAAGCGTTGCAAGTTTTCTCATTGTGAGTATCTTGTTTCGATCGATAAACTTTTGCTAAGGTAGTATATTGCATGCTCTTTTCGACCAGACTCGTCATGTTGCCCAACACACCCATTGAGTTCTCTATCTTGTCAAGTACATGATAAGAGGTCTTCCTTGGCGGCGGCATCAGGATAGGAGGATTCTGTAGGTACTCCTTGATTTTGTCAAAAGCGATCTGGCAATCATCGTTCCATTCCACTACTTGATCTTTCTTCAGCAGCTTGAAGATTGGCTCACAAGTAGCAGTTAGATGTGCGATGAATCTGGCAATGTAGTTCAAATGGCCCAAGAAACCTCTGACTTCCTTCTCGGTGCGAGGAGCTGGCATTTCCTGAATGGCTTTAACCTTGGCGGGGTCAACCTCGATACCTTTACCACTGACTACAAATCCTAGGAGTTTTCTGGATCTGACTCCAAAGGTGCACTTGTTAGGATTAAGTCTCAGTCTGTACTTCTTCAATCTATCAAATAGTTTCTGTAGATGATCGAGATGTTCTTCCTCTGTCTGTGATCGAGCTATCATGTCGTCGACGTAGACCTCTATCTCGTGATGAATCATGTCATGAAATAATTGCACCATAGCACGCTGATAAGTGGCGCTTGCGTTCTTCAGTCCGAACGGCATAACCTTGTAGCGAAAGTGCCCCTTGTGTAATGAAAGTAGTCTTCTCCATGTCTTGAGGCCATTTTGATCGATTGTATGGAGAAACCATCCATGAAGGAAAAACCTTGTCTTTGGCGGTGTTGTCAACGAACATCAATATGAGGAAGTGGAAATCATCTTTCGGACTCGCTTTGTTCAAATCTCTATAATCCACACACATTCGTACTTTTCCATCCTTCTTGAATGCGGGTACCATATTAGCAACCCATTGCGGATAGGAAATGTGACTAAGAAAGCGTTGAGCTGCTTCATGACTTGACTTTGATTTTCTCGACATCTCGGGGCGCATCACGACAGACCTTATTTCAGGGAGAAAACCTTCTTTTGTCGGCAATCGGTGTACCACAATATCAATGTCTAAACTGGCATGTCTTCGTACCAAGCAAAAACCTCAATGTAGTCTCGTAGCATCGAACCAATCTTTCTTTAACACTTTCTCAGACCGCTCTATCTTGATCTCTTTTACATCTTCATTAGTACCCAATTCACAACCTCGACTAGATCTTGATGCGGTGTATAACTCGATCTTCTTGTTGTAGCGATCGACAAGTTCTCTGGCACTTCACAATCTTCCTCACTTTCGTCTTGGCTTGGTAGATCGGATTATCAAGTCATATTTAGCAATAGCATAGTGTTATCAACGAGATTGAGTGATTACTGCGATGTATCATGTGGGTGTGTGTAAAACACATAGCTTTTGAAGGGTGATAAAGTAAAACAAAAATTGAATGCAAAAGCCCATGATTTTATTGAATGAAAATATGCAAATGACGGATAATAACCCTCACAAGCGAGCCACGATGCTGGGCGAGGCACTAGGCTTTAGAATTTATTGTTCAAACATAGAAAATCGAAAAGCAAAACAAAACAAGAGCAATTACTCTGTCTAAAGGAGATTGGTATAGCGTCTTGATCTTCCAATTCTTGAGCCCATGATGCGGTTGGGAAGATCCACTTGCGATGTCGAAGTCGTTGCCGTCATCTTCTATAGCATGGATTCCACTCGGCGATCGGAAAGGAAGTTGGCGACACGTTCACGTATCATCTTGACCTTTGATGGTGAAGCCTAAACCGGTCTTGTCGGTTGAAAGGGAGATCGGGGGCTGACCCCAAATAGTACTACCTCCTTCTTCAGCGGCTTGAGCATCCTTGTGAGGCCATCCTAGGTGGAGCGGTGTAACTTCAAGAGTGGTGGAGAATCAAGCATGACTACGGGCATTGTTTCAAAAGCTTGCGAGGTCTCGAAGAATTCACCTTCCATCTCAAGGTATCGAATATTGTAAATGGTGACCATATACTCTTATTCACCACATCTTGTAATAACACCTCTCACTAGGTACTTGACACGATGTAAGGTAGAGTAACAACGCCCGTGTATCAAGGGCGTCCAAGTAGGCAAGAAATGGTGGACGGATGTCCATGACAAAAGTGGAGTCAAAGTCGAGCGACTTTACTTGGCATAGTGAGCTCTCAATCTTGTTCGTTTAGAACCATCAAAAGCTCTCACAATAATGTCCTTTGGGTCTCAAAACCAACCCCGACATCAAGCCGATCAAAAGCGGTCTTGGTAGGATATTCGAGGCGGAACCGGTATCAACAAAACATGAGATAATGTAGCCCTTGCATTCGGCGAGAGATGTGCAAGGCTTTGTTGTGTTCCTTGGCGAAGTCAAATCGACATCGAGAGAAGCCTAGGCGTTGTTGGCGGCCGGGCTAGCAATACAAACTTCAAGCTGGTCGGTGGTAGTGTCTTGCGGCACATGAGCATTCTTGAGAACTTCACCAAGGCGTTAGCATGAGCCTCGAGCAAGAGCGAGTAAGCATGGAGATCTTGGGCGGATCTGTCCCAGCATTCCACAATGTTGTAGTCACTCTTCTTGATAATCTTGAATTTCCTCCATTTCTTGTTTGGAGGTATCTTGATAACTTCCTTTGGTACTTGGTGGCGGGATGAGTCCTTGGTTCTTTCCTCAGCTTGGGAATGGGTTGAGCAATTTGGAATCTGTTGGAGTCATGATGTCTTTTGGAGGAGAGATGGAGAGAATACTCTTCGGTTCGGGTCACCTTCTTGGATCAGGTGATGTTGTCAATGTCAAGAATGGTAGTTTCGATAGTAAGATCTTCAATGGTCGGAGGGTCTTGCTTGGCCATGATAGTAAACATCGACTCCATAATTCAAGGATAGCCTTGTAAGAGGAATATGGGACTGATGCAGATGATAATGAGAGGTGCCACTCTAGGCACAGGATCGTGAGAGGAAATCCTTATGGTGTTAACATCGGCATAGTCTTACGAAATCGTCACCCCATCCGGTTGCCTTAACATCTTCAATAGGAATCTTGTAGCTTCGAGGCAGTGTACTTCACCATGTAATCATGCTTTCCTTGGCTGCCCCAGGTATCCCACAGACGGTATAGTTTCATTCACATCGTCGATCTTCAACTTAGACATATCTTCACGGCATACGCACGGTGGTTTGAAATAGTATCTCACGGTTATTCATGCGAACACGTCTTCTCAACCAAGCACAACCATCGGTAGAGATGGGCACAGCGACAATTCTCGGGCATCTGGATTAACAAACGCGCAAATTCTTCTTAGGTCATCGGGGAATGGTCAAGTCATCTATGTTGAAAACATAAGTATCCTCCCCAGCATTGGAACTCTTGTCATGGCTAGGCATAGGCGCGTTGATCACATTGGTCTCAGCGGGAGGATCAAACTCAATCTTCTTAGCTTCAATCATATCTTGAATCTTGTTCTTTAGAGCCCAACAATCATCGGTGTTATGTCGGGGCTATTGGAATGGTAAGCACACTTAGCATTAGGATTGTATCTTGGAGAGGAAGTATTGATGTTTTGAGGAGGATCCTCGAGTGTAATCACTACGCTTTCAACATGTGTTGCAAGGCTTGCGACAATGGCATGTTGATCTTCGTGCTGTCTTCGTGGCGTTACGGCTACGCGCGTTGTCTCGTGAGGTTGTCTGATCACGGATTGGAGATCTGTTGTCCCACAGTTGGTAGCGGTCGGTCTTGGCTCGGCTTTTCGACCATACACAACATTAGTTTCTTTCTTACCACCAAAAGATCTCTTCGCAGCATTTGATGATGACTCCACATGAATCTTCCCACTCTTGATACCAACTTCGATGTGCTCGCCTGTCAATATCAGCTCGGTGAACCCGGCTGAAGAGTTTCCAATCAGATGATTGAAGAATGGGCTTGTCAGTGTTCCCATAAACATATCAACCAACTCCCTATGGGACAAGGGTGGCTGAACTCTGCCTGCTAAATCTCTCCATTTTTGAGCATACTCTTTGAACTTCTCATCACGACCCATAGACATGCTCTGTAGCTGCATGCGAGTGGGTGTCAATTCAGCATTGTACTCATATTGTCTGTAAAAAGCATCAGCCAAATCACTCCAAGTACGGATACGGTCATTCTCTAGCTGATAGTACCACTCCAATTGAGTCTCGGACAAACTCTCTTGAAAATAGTGCATCCAGAACTTTCTGTCATCAGTGTGGGGATTGATCTTCTGGACATAAGACTTCAAATGTAGCTTCGGACAGGAAATGCCATCATACTTGGCAAAATTAGGAACTTTGAACTTGGGAGGAATTACGACACCAGGAACAAGACTCAAATCATCAAAATTCAGTCCGGACATCTTCAGATTTTCCACAGCATTCAGACGGTCTTCAAGTTGCTTGTACTTGTCATCTTCATCAGAGTATTGGCTATAGTCAGAGCGATCCTCCCCCTCTTTCTTAGGCTCATGCTAGTCATCTTCATTACCCTTGACACTCCCTCATTCTTGACACTTCCTCGAGAGCTCTGTCAAGCTAACCCTTTTAGGACCACCTTTGTAGCGTCGGCCCATGTTGAGAAGACCAACAACCTTCTTCTACGTTGTGAGCTTCTTGGATCTTCTTGGCCTTGGACCAAGCTAGTGAACATCTGCTGGCCAGCATTACGAACACAGAGATCTTTGTGATCATTAGAGAGCCATTTCGGCTAAAATAAATAAGCGAGAATGAGAAAACCAATCTTCAATGTACATGTGCAATGTTATGCCATGATATGCAATGTTTATGCGAATGCAATGCAATGTTTTCAAGGACCTAAGAGATTTAAACTTGTTAAACAAGCAATGAACAAACATTTATTAGTTCTCTTTTTATTATTCTTTTCTTTTTAAGTACAAAAGATAGATAAAAGAAAAACATATAAATCCTAAAGCTCTAAGTCTCCCATGGGCGCTTCCTCTTGGTGCCGAGGTAGGCGTTGATGTTTCACTCCTCGTGAAGTAGCTTTGTCAACTCTAGCACTTTCTTCTCACTTGTATAGCACTGAGCTTTAAAGGTATCCCTCTCTTCTTTGAGTTGAATCCAGGATCTCTTCAAGTCTTCAGGATCAGTAGGCATGTGAGGATGGAGAATAGTATAGGATTCGTCACCTATAGCAACAGGTTCCATAATTACTGGTAGAACAGGCGTGAATGGCATCATGAGGTTTTGAGCTCGAGCTCGCACCCATTTGAGGTAAGGTTCCCAAGGAATAGAGTTTTGGTGCCCCAAAGTCTTGGTATCAGTCTTCTTTACCATGCCCCAAGCGTGTATGAACCTTAACCGTAATTACGGAGATCGTGGTTGTAGTCGAACACAATATCTTGGAGAAGCATATCATGTGGACCATCTCTTGAGCAAAACCAAACGGCGTAGAGCTAGAGAAGGGTTGTAAGTAATACCTCCCTTATACCAAGGAGTGGCACATTAGGAATTCCCCACAGCGCTCGATGAATGTGAAGTCCTTTTGAGAGAAAAGACTCCAAGGATATCTGAATGAGAGAGTGACATTAGCCTTTGAGACCATCTCAACCTTTGTTCGTTCTTCAAAGCGATGGAGGAAGGTGCGAAATAAACCACACAGAAAGTAGCGGTATACAACACATGAGAGTTCCTTGTCTTTTGATAGTGCAGTGTGGAAGAATGCGGATATCTCCAAGTAAAGTAGGCACAGGATTACGGGTAAGAAACAACTTGATGGCGTTGACATCGATGAATTGATCCGAGTTAGGAAATAGAACCAAACCATAGATTAGCAGGGCCACAATGTCTTCGAACGCATGGAAACTCATAACTTTGAGGAACTCTCGGGCTTTCTTAATCAGAAACTTGGCAAGTAAACCCTTAACTCCGCTTCTAGTTTCCCAATTGGCTTCAATGTCTGAGTGTTTAAGATGTAAGGCTGATGCGATGTCTTCGTACTTAGGAACCTTTTCTAGACCGGTGAATGGCATTTGGTCAAGAATAGGTACCCAGTAACAGAGAACTCTTCAAGGTAGGAACCAAGCGATAATGCGGGAATGTAAAGCAATGGTGTTTGGATCAAAGAAGCTGGAATAGGACATGCATCATATCTTCTTCAAAACCGGAGATAACCAAGTCAAGTAGATAACCATGTCTTTTGAGGCGAGCATGATCGAATTTACGAAACCAATTCTTTGAGCTGAGAAGGTATACTCATGAAGTTGATTCGGATAGTCTTTCTAGAAGCCATAACAACTACAAAACAAAGCAAAGATAAATCCCTAGGTCCTTGAAATAGTTAGAAATGATATGCAATGCAATGATGTCATGATGTCATGTTTAACAAGCACAAACAATTCACACAATAGCCCTAGGTTTAAGGCTTGCATGAGGTATAGGTGATTACCCACCAAAGTTTGAGTTGGTTCATCTGTCCTATAATAATGTAGGGTTCTAGGAATCTCATATCATTGATCTTTCTCGTGGCGTTTATTTCAATACGACTACCAAGTGGTCGACCGAAAATATCCCAAAAGTCGATCTTAATGAGCGTAGCATCGGTATCGACCAACCTCGGTCTACACCAAAGACCATCTCACTACCTTCTAATGGCCAAGATGGGTCAATTAGGGTTCTAAAAGTTGAGTTAGTCTTTGATGACACCGCGAAGCCAAATACTATCTTCAACTTTGAAATGAAATGTCGAGGACATCCAAGTGTCACACTAACGTAGCCATCATGTTGACCGTTTCGGTATCGCCCTAGCAGTCGTGACGATCTATTGCTACTTACCTAGAAACACGGATCGGGTGTAGGATCCCCACAAGTGTAATACCCAAGCAACCCTTAAGATAAAGCATACAAGTCAAAAAGCGGTAAAAATGATCTAAAAATCCTAAGGTATTCTCTCTTTAGGGTGTCTCCCGGAGTCGTCGATTACATGTCGGTGAACTAACTTTGTAGGTTTTGTATACGCAAATGTGCGGATAGCAAGAGTCACCACCGACTTTTCTTTTATCCAATTAAGGAAGGTAAAAACGAGAAAAAGACCTTCGTTAGATTCTGAGTAAGGGAGAAGGTTATGAAAAGGGAAGGTATTAGCACCCCTTTCCATCCGTAGTTATCTACGGGCTCTTAGTTGCTCGTAGATCACTTTAAAATTGTGCTTTCTATGTGTTTGACAAAAATGTTTTGAAAAGGCACTTCGCTTTGACTTTGCAATGATTCATGTAGGAATGTATACAAAGTGTTCGGAAATGTTTCATTTTTGAAAAGAGTTTGAACTTTGAGAAAAGTGTGAGGTGTGGAAAGTATTTTGATTAGAGCAAGCAACTAAAAGTCTTATTACCTACTCAAAATTGGTCGTTTTCGTGTTGTTTTACGTTCCTTTAGAATAGCGCTATCCATACCATTAGTTGGTAGGTAACTCCATTCGTTGGATGTAAGCGGGACATTCGAAGGGACATCGTATGGTCATAGAAAGCAACTTGTAGGGAGTATCCTAGCACATTCGAAGGGACTATCATCATTTTTCGTAGGCAACAATCGAGGGTCAAGATCATGTATTCGTAGGCGACATCGTGGGTCTACGATCTTTGTATCGAAGGGACTATGATGATTTGTTTTGAAGGCAACGGTGCTAGAATACCTCTACGTTCGAGGGACATGACCATTTGAATTCGTAAAGGCAATGAGAGAGAATTACCCTAAGGGGTGCGTGTGTGAAGAGAGTGTGTCAATTCAGATATTTTATCTTGAAAGTTATGAGTGAGCTATGTTGATTTTAATCTTGCCATACACGCCTAATTACTAGCAGTTTATAGGGTGCGGGAATTAAAATGCGGAAATGTAAATATGCGGAAAGATAAATCCTACGCTATTACATGGCTTTGGGGCAGATACATAATTGAAAAGTGCGGAAAATAAAAGCCCTAATTAAGCTATTACATCCCATAAGCAGTTACATTATTGGAAAAAAGCGAAAAAAATCGTCGAAGCAGGATAACACAGTGAAAAGATAAGAAATCGGAAAATACGAGGAAATCGAATAAGAGAAAAATGTTAGTAAAAATGAAAAATTTTAAATGAGAAAAGTATTTCATGCTGGAAATAACATTAATATGCTAAAATAATTTGTCGGGATTTTTTGGAGATAATTTAACAATTAAAAAGTAATTAAAAGTGATTTAAATGATAAATTAGCAATAAAATTAAATATGCATGCAAAATAATATTTTTTAATTTTATAAATTAAATAAACATTTAAAATAATGCAAAAGGAAAATATTTTTGGTATTTTTAATGCATGATAAAAATTGTTGAAATTAATTGAAATAAATGCAAAATATTAAAAAAAATATGAAAATATGAAAATAGTTTGAAGTTTGTAAAAGAGAAAAACAAAACTGGTCCTGGCATGGTTCGAACAGGGGACCTGGAGGAGTATATTTGCATAGTCGGTAGCTTTAACCACTAGGCCAGTGACACTTGGTGTTGGAAAAACAAAATCAATTCAATATAAGTGATGGCGTCGAGGATTTGTTTGGCGGTGACCAGCGTGGACCCAGTTGGATGGAATGGCGAATCGAGAACGCGATCGTGTCATGCTTGCGGCTCATGGGGTCAACCCGAGTCGGCCGGAGCCTAGCTCGGTCGTCTTCTCCCATTCAATTTCTCAAACCAAAAATCGATGAATAAGCAGAAAAGAACACTATCCCTAAATCGACCCTAAGGTCAATGGTGGTATTGGTTTTCTCTGCATGTGTGACCGATTCGATTCAAGCAGTTCTTGAACCCTAAAATGGCAATATGGTTTACGGGCGTTCAAGGCATCATGTAAAGGTTCAAACATGATCTAATATGCATCCTGAGTTCAAATAAACACAAAGAAAACATTAACAATGCATGAATTTATGAAATCGAATTTGAGAAAAATTCAAACCGGTGAGAGTTGGATAACACGATTCTGGATGGATTGGCTTCGAGCAAGAGTTGATTTTGACTCCTGGGAACCTCTAGAACACGTTTGGATGGATGGCTTTGGCTGAAAGTGGCTGCAATTAAAAATTCGATTTTTGATAATCCTTGAAAAAATTTGGCAAAGTTTTGGTTGTTGTAAGGGCTAGGGTTTCGTGTCCTTTGTTGTGTGTAATGCTGGGTATTTATAGAGTGATTTGGGATGGCAAAGAGAGTGAAAAAATATTTGATCTTGAATGTGCATTTATTTCTTTTCAAATAAAATCAAATTTTTGGAAAAAATTTGATTTTCCTTCCATGTAAGAGGCTAGCACGAATTTGGCAATTGTTATGGGCTATCTTGGACCTCAAGTTTGATCAAAATCCAATCCTCTTGAAAAAATATCTTGTTTTCATATTTTATATAATTTAAATTTGAATTAAATGGTTTAAAATTCAAAATAAATTAATAAAATAGAAAATTACCATATTAACATTAATGGGTCACAAATATCATCATGAACAAGTTTGGATCACAAGATTATAGGCCCATTTGGAAAAATTTCATTTGACCAAAATTTTCATTATGTCCAAAATTGCCCAACTTAAGATAGTGTATCTTGCTCAATTTTCCACATTTTGAGTGTTCTTGGACTTTTGGAAAGCTCTAAGAGTCCTCTAACCAACCTCTTTGGTTTCATCTCAATTGGAGTTTCCATGCTCAATATATATTCAAAACAAAATGTTGACTTTTTGTTGACTTTGAAAAGGACCTGTAATGTATTGATCCATACCTTCCAAATGAAGCATTTTTTGAACATTCTTGTGAGCCATGAAGTTATAGAGAATTGAATTTCCTTCAAAACAAGAGGTGGTGGAAAAATTTCTGAGAAAGTATGAAGAAGTTATGCTCAGTCAAAGTTTGGTTGACTTTTGAGTGAGAAACCTAATTTAGAAAGTTTGACTTTTGAGCAAATCTTGAGTTTTCTTGATGAATCACGATCAACCTTTGATCAAATTATGAATGTAACTTCAAAATGAGGATGTTGACCAAAAATCATGAAGTTTGATTGTATGTTGACCACAGTTGACTTTTTGTCCAATCTGTTGATTTTCGACCATCGAGCAATTATGCGAGGAAACTTGACTTGTGAGGCTTGAAACTTGACATGGAGAATCCTTGAAGCATATGAGGAGGCATGAAGACCATTGGAGATGTTGGAAGTCTATCTTGATCTGAGAAATGCCAAACCCTAGTTTGGGTTGATTGTCTAGGAGAGGGTTTGTCTGATCAACCTTTGAGGAATCCTTGAGCATGGATGTATGGAATGTATTGAGAAGATGGAGGGAAAATTTTGGGGTATGACAACGGGCTATTGGGGAAAAGGTCTCATCAAAGTCTATGCCTTCTATTTGAGTGTATTCTTGAGCAACCAACATTGCTTTGTTTCTAGTAATTACTCCTTCCTCATCAGATTTGTTCTTATAAACCCACTTGGTGACTATAACATTGATGCCTTCTGGTCTTAGGACTAAATCTCAGACTTCATTCCTCTTTAATTGTTCTAGTTCTTCTTGCATGGCATTGATCCAAAATTCATCTTTCAGGGCTTCATTGACAATTTTGGGCTCAATTTTTGAGACAAAACACAAGTTGGTGATGACTTCTTTTGATCTGGTGGTGACTCCTTTGTTTGGATCTCCTATGATGAGCTCTTTGGGATGGTCTTTCTGGATTATGGTAGAGGGTCCTTTGTTGACTTGATTTCCTGGATATTCTTCATTATTTTGAGGGGGATCCTCTTTTTCATCTATGGCACCAACTGGAGTATATTCTAGGGATGTTTCGACATTGTCTAGGACTTCACTGCTTCTTCATTCCATCCTTTATCATCAATGACAATATTTATGGATTCCATCATGACTTTTGTTCTATTGTTGAAGACTTTGTATGATCTGCTTTGTTAATGGAGTATCCTAGGAATATTCCTTCATCACTCTTGAGGTCCAATTTTCTTCTTTGTTCTTGATCGTGATATATAACATTAACTTCCAAAGATGTGAAAGTATTTGTTGTGGGTTTCTACCCTTCCACATTTCATAAATGGTAGTTGATGTACCTTTTCTTAGAGTTACCCTGTTATGAATGTAGCATGCGGTGTTCTTGGCCTCCGCCCAAAATTTGTAAGTTAGTTCTATGCATGAATCATAGCTCTGGCAGATTCTTGCAACGTTCGATTTTTACGCTCTACGATCCCATTTTGTTGAGGAGTAATTAGTGATGAGAATTTATGACTGATTCCTTTAGAGGAACATAATTCAGCGAAGTTGTTGTTTTCAAATTCCTTTCCATGATCTCTTCTGATTCTGATCACATAGTTGTTCTTTTCTCTTTGAATTCTCTGGCAGAGGTCCTTGAAGACATCAAATACTTCTGTTTTATCTCTGATAAAATTCACCCAGGTGTATTTGGAGTAATCTTCCACCACTACATATGCATATTTCTTTCCACCAAGACTTTCCACTTGCATTGGTCCCATTAGGTCCATGTGAAGTAGTTTTAGGACTTTTGTAGTAGTAAGATGTTGGATCTTCTGATGTGATGTCTTAGTTTGCTTTCTAACTTGGCATTCTTCACAGACTCTGCCTTCTTTGATATGCAGTTTTGGGATTCCTCTCACTACATCCATATAGATGATTCTCTTCATTCCTTTCAAGTGTAGGTGTCCCTACTTTTGATGCCATATTTTAACTTCATCTTCCTTTGCTAGAGAGCAATTTGAGGATACGCTTAAGTCTCCAGGTATCCATAAGTAGCAATTGTCTTTGGATCTCCCGCCCTTCATCACAACTTGAACTTTCTTATATGTAACTATGCATTCAGATTTAGTGAAGTTTACCTTAAAACCTTGATCGCAGAGTTGGTTGATGCTGATCAGATTTGCTGTTAAACCTTTGACAAGTAATACATTCTCAAGATTTGGGATTCCTGAGCAATCCAGTTTTCCAACACCTTTGATTTCTCCTTTAGCTTCGTCTCCAAATTCCACATAACTAATGAAGTGGGATCTGATATCCACTAATATGTTCTTAACTCCAGTCATGTGTCTTGAACATTCACTGTCAAAATACCAGTCTTCTTTGGCAGATGCTCTAAGAGATGTACGAGCTATGAGACTATTAATGGTAGCCTTGGGAACCCGCTGTTTCTTGTTTCTCTTAGTATGGGTAGTTTTATTGATATTGGGTTGAGAATCAGACTTTGGATATCCATGTAGCTTGTAGCAGAATTACTTTATATGACTGAATCGCTCGTAGTAGTAACATCTCCAATGTCGGTGTCTTCTTTTGGAGTGTCCAATATTCCTTCTTCCATAATGTTGAGACATTTGTTTCAACATTTGAGGTCTATACTGAAGGTTATGCATGTTCGAGTGGTGTCTCTTCTTGGTTGTTTCATTATATCCTAGACCACTCACATCTTTTGCATCTCTTCCAGTCATGAGTAGGTTGTCCAATACCTTTGATCCGTTATTCAACATTTTGACAAATTTGGTTAAATTTGTTAGATCATACTTGAGACTACTTACTTCATGTTCCATCTTTAAAATGGTACTTAAGTCCTTCCACTTTTCTTCCTGTAGTTGAACTACCATTTTCTTTTGATTCTCCAATTCTTTATGCATTTCATCATTTCCTCCATCTGATTTGCAAATCCCAGTTAGGGTTGTGACTTCCTTGGATGAATCTTCTTCTACTTCACTTCCATAGTCTTCGTCAGACCATGTTACCGCTAGTCCTTTTGTTTTTCTCTTGAGATATGTAGGACATTCAACTATGATGTGACCAGATCCTTCACAACATTGACACTTTGATTCTTTGTCATGGTTGATTTTTTATTTGTTATGGTTTTTCTTCCATAATCTCCTGACTTTCTGATGTCATGTGGGATGTTCTTGACATTTGGTCTTGAGTTATCTTCCATTCTTTTTAGTACCTTGTTGAGTTGTCTTCCAAGAAAGATAATTGTATCAGAGAGTCCTTCTTCAGTGTCCAGGTCAAATTCCTCGATTTCTTCAGTGATGATCTTGAAGGCTGTACTTTTAGGTTTTATGTTTAACCTCTCATTGATGCCAAGTTCAAAAGTTTGGAGGGAACCAATCATTTCATCCACTTTCATGTTGTTGATTTCTTAAGCCTCTTCAATTGCTGTAACGTTTATGTCAAATCTCTTAGGAAGAGATCTGAAGATCTTTCTTACCAACTTTTCTTCTGGTATCTTTTCTCCTAATGCACTATAGACGTTAGAAATCTCAAGGATATTCATATGAAACTCTTGAATGCTTTCTTATTCCTTTATCCTTAGATTTTCAAACTTAGTAATGAGTAGTTGAAGTCTTGGCATCTTAACTTTGGAGGTGCCTTCATGCGTAGTTCTGAGGATTTCCCAAGCATCCTTAGCCACTTCACATGTATTAATTAATCTGAAGATGTTTTTGTCAACTCCATCGAATATAGCATTCAATTCCTTTTAATTTGCAAGGTCTAGTTCATCATCTTCCTTTGACCAATTTTCTTCAAGTTTCAGTTCACTAGTAGGTTGATTATCAGCTCCAATAATCACTGAATGTGTCCATCCTTTCAAAATAGCCTTCCAAGCCCTATTGTCCAGGGACTTTGTATAGGCTTACATACGAGATTTCCATATATCATAGTTAGAGCCATCCAGGATGGGTGGTCTATTCAAATATATTGCCTCCTTGTCCATATTACCAGAAAGTATCTTCCCTAGATATCAACCAGAGACAAAGCAGGATGCCAGCTCTGATACCAATTGAAATTCTGGTATTATATATAAGATGTCGAAGGTAATGTCACGACACTTATATCTTCTTAGAACACAATTAAATAGAATAGACTATAACAGTGCAGAAAGCAATAAAAAACACAGAGGATTGATAACCCAGTTCGGCTCTAAGTAACCTATGTCTGGGGGCTTCCAAGCCAGGGATGAAGTTCACTATTAGTAGAATTAATTCAGAGCTAAATCTTCCCTGTTTACACCTCCTCACTTAATCAAACTACCCAGTGATTCTTCTACCTAAGATACGACACTTAGATATGAAAATCCTCCGCTCACTCCCTCAGTACCACATCCCGTGATACTAAAAAGAACTAAACACTGAAGATACTCTTTAAAGACACACAATCATGCTTTCTTCAAAGCTTATGGTGATTAAAAACTAACAACTTAAAAACGTCCTTCTCAAGAAACTAACAAGAGTGACTCACAATAAACAACTAACAATGAAAACAATGAACAACCAAAAGTAAAAACTAAAATTCTCTAAATTGGAACGGACAACTGCAAAATAAGGATTGCAGCCCTTTAAATAGAGTGACAACAACTAGGGTTGCTTTACTCACAAGTCTTCAGCGCCTCCTGTCTTCTCTCCATGAAACCAGGATATTAAAACTCCAAAGATATTGCTGAAGACGTTTCACCAGATTCCTTAATCGAAGCACACAAATAACAACAAACTGACTTCCTAAAATTATGCACTTAAGTCAGTTACACATGTCAGGACATCTGCTGTGACATTTGCTACTTCAGTAAACTTCAAGACATTTCTTAGCAGAATGTTTTACCGAAATTGTTGCCAATCAATAGAACCAACAAAACTAAAATTTGCAAATTTAATATTTGCACAAACGATACAGAAATGGTTATAACAACAATAACCTTATAAACATTATTTCTGCAGATAATCTTAATGAAGTAACTCGATTTTCAAAAATCTTTTAATTCTCGAAAATAGGTGAAATCGCCACCTAATTTTATTTGTTCTAAAAAAGAACGGGAAAATATAGATAAAACCCAAAATAAGCGGATAAGGCGGTCTACATGACCAAAAAGTGGGATCGGGAGTCGGTTATGTAAGGGGAAGGTATTAGCACCCCTCACATCCATCGTACTCGATGGGACCCATTTAATTCTACGCGTTTGTGTGTGTTTATTACTAAGTTATGGATGCTAAAAGAAAAAGGATTTGTTTATTATTATTTTGAGTTTGGCACGGTTTCGGGACCGTGTGCCTACATATTCCCTCGTGCAATGGGAAAGTTAAAACTCTGTAGTTCCTCTTAAAAAGGTTTTAAGTTTGTTGTATTGATTTTATAAGAAAAATCGTGCATTTAGACATTTCAAATTCTTTGAACTAAGACTTGTTTTGTTTGTTTGAAAAGCTTAAGTCCTCGTTCGTATTTGAAACGACTATTACACTTTCTTTATCCGAAAAGAGTTTTTTACGATCGCATATGAGCGATAAAAGAATTTGAATGAGTTGAATTGTTTTTTATGTGGGTGAAAAGTACCGAACCATAAGTCTAGCATCCTATGATTCAAATACTAGAAACAAGATGAACTCAATGCCCATCGAGTCGTCTATCATCCCAAAAGTTTTTTCTTTTACGAAAGGGTGAAGTGAAACAAGGTTCACGTTATTAAGAATCTTTAAGTAGTTAGTCTAGCATCCAACGACTTAAAGATTAGAAGTTCATTTTTTTGCAAGTGTTTAAACAACTAGTCTAGCATCCAATGGCTTAAACACTTGAGTTTTCTTTATGAAAGAATTTAGAAAATGCACTCGACGTTGGATCGAGGTTTGTAATTTAATTATGAAAGTGTGTTGGAGGTACGGGTTATAATTAATTAAACATGTGAACTAAGGTGTGATAATGCAAATGAACGATTAATTACATACAAGCATTCAATAAAGCGAGTAAATAAATTAAAAGCCCATACAAGGTGGCTGGCACAAATGAATAAACGATTTATCTCGTGTAGGTGCATGCGCGAAATAAATTTAATCGACTAATTAAACAAAAATTAATCAAGTAATTAGTTTAATAAAATTAATTAGGTAAACTAATTAATTTTAAATAACCTAATTAGATAATTAAATAATGTTTAACTAATTAATTAAAGTTTCATTGTAAGCCCAAGAGTAAGCGTGGTGTGTGCAAAAAGGTGTGGCCGTTGGGACGCTTCAAAGCTTTGTCCACTCAGGGTAATAAAAAGATGGCTCGCATGAGTATTAGTTGGAAAATATTTTCGGCTTGTGCTTTGTAAGTGAATAATTATTGTAAGTGCCTTTGTTTAGGATTGGCTCAATTCGTGTAAAACAAATAACAACAACAATAATGTAATGTACAATAGGATAGTGAACAGCCTGAAAATCCTATTGTAATGCCTAAACATGTTGTGTTGAATTAAATCAACATCTGGAACAACATGTCACACGAGATGTCATAACATCATATCAGACATCATACTCTTGAGCTGTCATATGCATGTCGATTCTGTTCCTAAAGTTATACGAGAATATTACATCAAATAGAATGCACAACAAGTAGCGAAAATTCAAGGCATATGTGGAGCCTAGAAGATTCAATCGGAAGCTAAGGATAAGGAGAAAAGCTCGATTGAAGACCTAACTTATAGCGAAGTTTCTGCTTAATGTTATGCGAGTTGTTAAAACATTATGCTATCACATGAAGGCCCAAATCAGTTGGGTAAAGGGTTATAAATAGAAGCATTGTAACCTAGTTGTAAGCAAGCCGTGTATTGTAAAGATGTAATCATTAGGGCTAGTTTGTTGTGAACCTCCGGTGTGGGATGGTCACCATACTCCTTGAAGCCGTAGGCAAGAGGATGTATGAATTGTACTTGATTAAAGCTTTTAAGCATGATCAAGTTGTGTAATGGAAGTGTATCTTGAGCAGTTTATGAGCTGAAAGTAATCACGGGGTGTGATTGAAGGGAGTGAGAGGGTTCTCGTATCTAAGTAGGACTTAGGTAAAAGTGTCATTGGGTAGTGATTAAGTGAGAAGGCATCAGCGGGGTGTTGGTAGGGGTCTTTGAATTGATCGCTAATAGTGAACTTTATCCACGGCTTGGAAGCCTCGGATGTAGGTTGGTTGAACCGAGGCGGGTGAACAATTCGTGTGTTATTTACTGCATTGGTTATTTGTTTGATGTCATAGCATTCATCATGACATCGGTTTGTATAATTAACCTTAGCATTACGAACTTCATTAATCGAACTGCACTTATCAATGGTGTTACGAGGTTACGGTATGATAGTTCATTATGCATTGTAAACGAAATTTAAAAGTACAGCGCATTCTACATTGACGCAATGTCGGATCGGATGTCTTAACATTCCATTAGACATCACAGTGCATGACATACCGAAATTTCAATTGGTATCGGGCGGGCATCACTGCATTTCGGATGAGATCCATGGGGATACTTTACGGTTGTGTTCAAGGTAGAAGATTGTTTGAGCGTGTAGTGTTCATGTTAAAGGTCCTAGAAGTGGAGGATGGACCAAATTGGGAATAACTAGACCAACTGATCAGTGTGAGGTTGAACTAATTCGAGAGACTTCATGCGGGAGTGAAGATTTTTGGAGTGCATTGTTCAATCTATATTCGACCTGAGAGGAGAAAGTTATCAAAACCTTCATGCGGGAGTGAAGATATTGATAAGGTATCCTTTATGTTTAAAAAGCTTCTGAGCAGGGCTTTAGGGTTTGGTCTAGGATGTTGCTTGGTGAAGAAGCAAACAAATTGTAGGATTGATTTATTTTCAATCCTTATGTGCCATCTTACAATATGGAGTAAGCATTGTGTAAGTCTGTTGAAATTTGGCTATTCCATTTGCATAACCCGATACAACCCCTAAAGTGAAAGTAGAACTCTAGGGTTGTTGGTTTGTCTCAACGATTTTAGCGAGACTTTACAACCTATCAATGTTGTCAAAGATACTTGGGTCTTCCTCAAGTCCACTCATAAAGGCATTTATTGATAGTCTTGATGAGTATCAATTGATCAATGATTCTCATATTCATCGCAAGTTGTTTTGAAAACCTTGAAGATCATCAAGGATGATGTATTCAAGAAGATGGGCGATGTTCTTAAGAATGTTAGAACATTATCAGTTTCCATTTGAAGAACAGATATTGGGTGCTAAACACATGTAGTGTGAGTACATATGTTTGGGACCTACTCACGATCGGAAGAGGAGACATACGCTTTGTATTAGTTGATCGGGACACGATCAGCGGTTATCTACTCGATGTCGGTTTATTTCGACCAAAGCTTATGGGAGTATAGTATTGAGCTCAATGTACTTAAAGGACTTATAAAGGTATCTTGACAATCCACGTATGTGAAAGCAAGATAAGCTCTTGTCTGGAAGATCCTTCTGATCAAAGGAACCAGAATTGAGGAACTCTGTTCATGTCCATAGAACATATTTCTTTTGAAGAAAATCATTATGATTTGATTAGATACTTGAACAACTATTGTTAGTTGTGATTTCCATGTTTCCCCTCAAGTGATGGATGATGTCTTATCTGATGTTAGAACATCATCTGTGTGACTTCAGCCAAGTAAATATGCTTGGTAAGTGTGAAGATGTGATCAGTCAACAGTATCTAGTGTGAGTAGATAATTCTAACTGACTAACTGATGGGAGTTGAATATTTATGTGATAAATATGTGGAAATCAGAATCAAGAGTTTTGAAGTATGTGATGAAAAGGATGTACAACATCACAACTTTTGAAGACACGGATCTTGAGAAGAGACAGATGAGATCTTGTTAAATTGAACATTCTCATGATTGATAATAAAGTTTCTTCTAGTACAAGTGACAGTGTGGCAATCGAAACTTGTGTAGCAAGCAAACTAAGGATTCTAAATTTGGAACACGTGGCAAATTCAAATAAAGAGTGCTTACTATGTGTGCAGTGAAGAGCTCAACAATGTGTCCATAAAGAGGGATGATGGATAACATTACATTCGGAGGCTGCGGGGTGATCAATCACTCACGGTTTATAAGATGCTTGAGTTTATTTCTCATGATCTTTGTGGTCTCCAAGTATAGGAGTACAACGGATGATTGGCTACCAATCTCATAAACTGCAGCATTTATTGGAGAATTCCATGATTCTACGAAAGGATCGGTGATATTCGGGGGGTCCTTGACACGAAGACCTTTGAAGACATGTCATACAAAATGTCTTGACATTACGGTATTGAGAATCTGTTATCTCAATTTGTCTAGTGATGACTCTCATCAAAGGAATATAGGCTTTGTATCTTTTGTCAAGTCTATATGAGCATGGAACACACCTTACGATGAAAAATCATCCATGGAATGTTTTGGCATTGGAATTGTTTCAACCAATGTCCAATAGTTGGTGTCTGCACCTTGAAAAGTCATCCATTTCACCTAGGATGATCTTGTTAGGCGTGTGAAGCAAGGAGGAGTTATTATCAAAAGATCATGGTTCCCGACTCTTTCATGAGAAGTTCCTCTTCCTACTTGAGTTCAATTATGTGGTGTCCTCACATAATAGAACAGTTAGGTATGCACTTGTCTCGAGGTATGTCAAGAATAACCGACCATCTTATCAAGGGTAGCGAAGCGGACAAGGTGAAACGTTACATGCTAGTTCTTGCATGTATTTATGGGTGTTGTGGATCGATCATGAAGGGTGATCGACTTTTGGTGTACTCTTGTATTCCTACAAGAAAGTGTGCTTGAATTACTATGGACATTCATCCAAAACCATAGTACAAGCCGGGGTCATGTGTTTGAGATCAATGTCGGTCGATGTTGCAACATCATCTCAAATAAGTTATTTCTTGACAAAGGAAGTTTGTAAGGATCGGTGATTCTTCAAGTATGGAGCAGAAGATTGTTAGATCAATTATCCTACCTTGAGAAGGTGGCATAATCTAACCATTAATGAATACTTTGACGGGAGACTAAGTATTTATTAGGATCTTGCATAAAGATATACACAAACACTTTGATGGGAGACTAAGTGTTTGTATGATATCATGCTGTTGGATCTGGACACATTTTTGAGCATGGTAGAGAGTTTATTTCTCTCTAGGGTATACAGTGAGTTTATTCTGAAGATGAAGATCATGTCTTTCATATGAGGAATATAAAGAGCATGGATGAAAATAAATCCCACAGTTGTCAACTTGAACCAAGCGAGATAGGTTACGATGTCGAGATGATGTTATAACATCATTATTGTTAAAACTGTGGCGAGACTTGGGACTATGAATCTTAATATTCAAACGCCTCATATAGAAGTGGCGGTTCTATCTTTGGTTTAGAATAAGAAGATTCTACTTGTGTTTTAAAAGTAGTATGCTCAACAATGCATAACTACCTTTTGGTTTGAGTATTTACTAGTATCGGACTACTAGTAAATGTAATGAAGCGAAGGATGATATGATCAACGTTTGATTAAGGGATAATCTTTACGGATGCATTAGAGAGTCGAATCTTAGTAAAGCTTGTAAGCACACTAAGAAGGTTGGAGGTAGGTTTCGGACTATGGTTACATGACTTACAACCATCCGAGTCATGTCAAAATTTGTGGAAATACAAAGACATATTTTCTTAGATGTCTTTGTTATCTTAAAACCGATTCAAGGTGATTGGAGTTATCACCTCGAGAGATAGTGGTTAATTGTTTTCCACAATGGTTTTGATTGTCCATAACAAAGGAGGTCAATATGTGTTGTACTTTCCATAATGACAATATACCTTTGAAGGAGACTTTGTATATGTCGAGAGAAAATTGTTGGACTTAATCGAAGATCGAAGTCGAGAGAGGACATGGATATCTTTGATGTTTATGTGTTACGATAATATGACATTGTGAACTTCTAAGTGAAGTCTTGGAGAATGTCTCAACATCGGGAATTGCTCTTGCTATACATGCGAGTTTAAGAAGAAAATCTCGAGATCTTTGAAAGAATCATCGGTGGCGACTTTGATTCTTTTGGAGCAATTTTGTAGATTCGGATCTTATTAATAGCAACAGTGCAGCAAATTAAAAATGCTATTATGGTAAAGACTTCACTA
Source organism: Vicia sativa (assembly GCA_021764765.1). Classification (NCBI taxonomy): domain Eukaryota; kingdom Viridiplantae; phylum Streptophyta; class Magnoliopsida; order Fabales; family Fabaceae; genus Vicia; species Vicia sativa. The sequence goes on along the minus strand of CM038794.1, from coordinate 22,431,417 downwards.
GTACTAGCAACTACTAGTGAATGGAAGATCGGAAAAGTAAATCAGTTAAGGAATCGATATATTGACATATGTTCAAGGGTTTCTTTTACTACAAGAAATAGAAGTGGCATCTAAATCTTGTGTATTTGAGCTAATCTGTGTTGTCTTGTGAAGCGGTTTGGAGTCTTCGGTTTATTCCTTCCTTCCTTCTTTTCTTTGGAAAAAGGAAGAAAGTAATTGTGTTGGTTCTCGGCAACACTCAAGAAAGCATGATTGATGACCATGCTTATTGATACTAGTCTCTTGCTACTAGTATCCTTCTCTTTGTCGGATGTGAGAAGAAAATGAAAGCTAGTTGAAGGCGTAAGGTAATGTCTATCTGAATGTCATGACATTCGAAGACATTGCACCCTTGAGAGAATCAAGAAGAATCGTGGAAAATGACTTAACCACGTGGTGTGGATATCTGAGGAGCTATATTTGGCATTCTGTTTCCCATAAGGAATAAATCTTGACCTTGAAGCGGTCAAAGGCTAAATTTGTTCGATAATTGCCTTAGAAAATTTGTGCATGTTTTGGGATTGGTTCATGTGGTGAAACAACTGGAGATATTAAAGGCATTCAACGGTTTATAACTATCCGTGACCAGGATTTATTAATGCCATCTTCTTGAACTGCTATCTCCTATATAAACTCCGTCACACATTCTTCTCTCTCACAACCATCATGGGGTTTATGCGGATCTGGGAAAGGCATTCTTGGATCGGTTTTGTGAGGGCTTTCTTTGTCAATTTTGGCCAAGGGGAGAAAGGAGTCTTGCTATTGTTGTCATTGTCCTTATCGCAACTACACAAAGTTATGATCACAATTATACATGTCACAAATTCATGAGAAAATTCAAATCTTTGTGAATTTTTGTGACTTGTGATCTGAGTTAGGAACTGATTGTGACACGTTACGAGTTACAAGGGAGATATTACGGTCACTCCTTAAGGGTTCTCGGATGCCCCGAAAGGATAGTTTATCTCCATGGACCTCTTTCTACACCTCCGATGAAGGAATGGTTCGTGGACTAAAAGGAATGTGATGCATCTTCTTCCTCATGTGCATCAACTCACGAAAAGGTGAGGTCTGGATAGTTAGTGTTGGTTACATATAAAGATGTCAAGATCAATGTCAAGACATCCTACAATGGTATCTGAACACTTTTATTGTTTTGTTTATTGTTGTAATCACTAAATAGTGAGGTTATTTGTTTTAGCCAAAATTTGCCAAAGGGAGATTGTAAGTGCCTTTGTTTAGGATTGGCTCAATTCGTGTAAAACAAATAACAACAACAATAATAATGTACAATAGGATAGTGAACGACTGAAAATCCTATTGTAATGCCTAAACATGTTGTGTTGAATTAAATCAACATACGGAACAACATGTCACGAGATGTCATAACATCATATCGAGACATCATACTCTTGACTGTCGTATATGATTACATTCCTAAAGTTATGCGAGAATATTACATCAAATAGAATGCAAAACAAGTAGCGAAAATTCAAGGCATATGTGGAGCCCTAGAAGATTCAATCAGAAGCTAAGGATAAGGAGAAAAGCTCGATTGAAGACCTAACTTATAGCGAAGTTTCTGCTTAATGTTATGCGAGTTGTTAAAACATTATGCTATCACATGAAGGCCCAAATCGGTTGGGTAAAAGGGTTATAAATAGAAGCATTGTAACCTAGTTGTAAGCCGTGTATTGTAAAGATGTAATCATTAGGGCTAGTTTGTTGTGAACCTCCGGGCTGGGATGGTCACCATACTCCTTGAAGCCCGTAGGCAAGAGGATGTATGAATTGTACTTGATTAAAGCTTTTAAGCATGATCAAGTTGTGTAATGGAAGTGTATCTTGAGCAGTTTATGAGCGTGAAAGTAATCACGGGGTGTGATTGAAGGGAGTGAGAGGGTTCTCATATCTAAGTAGGACTTAGGTAAAAGTGTCATTGGGTAGTGATTAAGTGAGAAGGGCATCAGCGGGGTGTTGGTGTGGGGTCTTTGAATTGATCTGCTAATAGTGAACTTTATCCACGGCTTGGAAGCCTCGGATGTAGGTTGGTTGAACGCTGGGTGAACAATTACGTGTGTTATTTACTTTCGCATTGGTTATTTGTTTGATGTCATAGCATTCATCATGACATCGGTTTGTATAATTAACCTTAAGCATTACGAACTTCATTAAATCGAACTGCACTTATCAATGGTGTTACGAGGTTACGGTATGATAGTTCATTATGCATTGTAGAGCGAATTTAAAAGTCTGCGCATTCTACATTCGACGCAATGTCGGATCGGATGTCTTAACATTCCATTAGACATCACAGTGCAGTGACATACCGAAATTTCAATTGGTATCGGGCGGGCATCACATGCATTTGGATGAGATCCATGGGGATACTTTACGGTTGTGTTCAAGGTAGAAGATTGTTTGAGCGTGTAGTGTTCATGTTAAAGGTCCCTAGAAGTGGAGGATGGACCAAAATTGGGAATAACTAGACCAACTGATCAATTGTAAGGTTGAACTAATTCGAGAGACTTCATGCGGGGTGAAGATTTTTGGAGTGCATTGTTCAATCTATATTCGACAGGAGGAGAAAGTTATCAAAACCTTCATGCGGGGTGAAGATATTGATAAGGTATCCTTTATGTTTAAAAGCTTCTGAGCAGGGCTTTAGGGTTTGGTCTAGGATGTTGCTTGGTGAAGAAGCAAACAAATTGTAGGATTGATTTATTTTCAATCCTTATGTGCCATCTTACAATATGGAGTAAGCATTGTGTAAATCTGTTGAAATTTGGCTATTCATTTGCATAGCCGATCAACCCCTAAAGTGAAAGTAGAACTCTAGGGTTGTTGGTTTGTCTCAGATTTTTAGCGGACTTTACAACCTATCAATGTTGTCAAAGATACTTGGGTCTTCCTCAGTCCACTCATAAAGGCATTTATTGATAGTCTTGATGGTATCAATTGATCAATGATTCTCATATTCATGCAAGTTGTTTTGAAAACCTTGAAGATCATCAAGGATGATGTATTCAAGAAGATGGGCGATGTTCTTAAGAATGTTAGAACATTATCTGATTTCCATTTGAAGAACAGATGTTACGGGTGCTAAACACATGTAGTGTGAGTACATATGTTTGGGACCTACTCACGATCTGGAAGAGGAGACATACGCTTTGTATTAGTTGATCGAGGACACGATCAACGGGTTATCTACTCGATGTCGGTTTATTTCGACCAAAGCTTATGGGAGTATAGTAGCTGAGCTCAATGTACTTAAAGGGACTTATAAAGGTATCTTGACAATCCATGTGAAAGCAAGATAAGCTCTTGTCTGGAAGATCCTTCTGATCAAAGGAACCAGAATTGAGGAACTCATTCATGTCCATAGAACATATTTCTTTTGAAGAAAATCATTATGATTTGATTAGATACTTGAACAACTATTGTTAGTTGTGATTTCCATGTTTCCCTCAGTGATGGATGATGTCTTATCGATGTTAGAACATCATCGTGTGACTTCGACCAAGTAAATATGCTTGGTAAGTGTGAAGATGTGATCGGTCAGCGATATCTAGTGTGAGTAGATAATTCTAGCGACTAGCGATGGGAGTTGAATATTTATGTGATAAATATGTGGAAATCGAGAATCAAGAGTTTTGAAGTATGTGATGAAAAGGATGTACAACATCACAACTTTTGAAGACACGGATCTTGAGAAGAGCAGATGAGATCTTGTTAAATTGAACATTCTCATGATTGATAATAAAGTTTCTTCTAGTACAAGTGACAGTGTGGCAAAAAACTTGTGTAGCAAGCAAACTAAGTTCTAAATTTGGAACTGTGGCAAATTCCAAATAAAGATGCTTACTATGTATGCAGTGAAGAGCTCAACAATGTGTCCATAAAGAGGATGATGGATAACATTACATTCGGAGGGCTGGGTGATCAATCACTCGGTTTATAAGATGCTTGAGTTTATTTCTCATGATCTTTGTGGTCTCCAAGTATAGGAGTACAACGGATGATTGGCTACCAATCTCATAAAGCTATGACATTTATTGGAGAATTCCATGATTCTACGAAAGGATCGGTGATATTCGAGAGTCCTTGACACGAAGACCTTTGAAGACATGTCATACAAAATGTCTTGACATTACGGTATTGAGAATCTGTTATCTCAATTTGTCTAGTGATGACTCTCATCAAAGGAATATAGGCTTTGTATCTTTTGTCAAGTCTATATGAGCATGGAACACACTACGATGAAAAATCATCCATGGAATGTTTTGGCATTGGAATTGTTTCAACCAATGTCCAATAGTTGGTGTCGCACCTTGAAAAGTCATCCATTTCACCTAGGATGATCTTGTTAGGTGTGTGAAGCAAGGAGGAGTTATTATCAAAGATCATGGTTCCTGACTCTTTCATGAGAAGTTCCTCTTCCTACTTGAGTTCAATTATGTGGTGTCCTCACATAATAGAACGATTAGGTATCACTTGTCTGAGGTATGTCAAGAATAACCCACCATCTTATCAAGGGTAGCGAGACAAGGTGAAAAGCGTTACATGCTAGTTCTTTGCATGTATTTATGGGTGTTGTGGATCGATCATGAAGGGTGATCGACTTTTGGTGTACTCTTGTATTCCTACAAGAAAGTGTGCTTGAATTACTATGGACATTCATCCAAAACCATAGTACAAGCCAGGGTCATGTGTTTGAGATCAATGTCAGGTCTGATGTTGCAACATCATCTCAAATAAGTTATTTCTTCAGCAAAGGAAGTTTGTAAGGATCAGCTGATTCTTCAAGTATGGAGCGAAGATTGTTAGATCAATTATCCTACCTTGAGAAGGTGGCATAATCTAACCATTAATGAATACTTTGACGGAGACTAAGTATTTATTAGGATCTTGCATAAAGATATACACAAACACTTTGATGGGAGACTAAGTGTTTGTATGATATCATGCAATTTGAATTACGGACTTTTTGAGCATGGTAGAGTTTATTTCTCTCTAGGGTATTACAGTGAGTTTATTCTTGAAGATGAAGATCATGTCTTTCATATGAGGAATATAAAAGAGCATGGATGAAAATAAATCCACAGTTGTCAACTTGAACCCAAGCGGATAGGTTACGATGTCCCGGATGATGTTATAACATCATTATTGTTAGAAGCACTGTGGCGAGACTTGGGACTATGAATCTTAATATTCAAGCGCCTCATATAAGTGGCGGTTCTATCTTTGGTTTAGAATAAGAAGATTCTACTTGTGTTTTAAAAGTAGTATGCTCAACAATGCATAACTACCTTTTGGTTTGAAGTATTTACTAGTATCGGAACTACTAGTAAATGTAATGGGCGAAGGATGATATGATCAACGTTTGATTAAGGGATAATCTTTACGGATCATTAGAAGTCGAATCTTAGTAAAGCTTGTAAGCACACTAAGAAGGTTGGAGGTAGGTTTAGGACTATGGTTACATGACTTCAACCATCCAGTCATGTCAAAATTTGTGGAAATACAAAGACATATTTTCTTAGATGTCTTTGTTATCTTAAAACCAGTTCAAGGTGATTGGAGTTATCACCTCGAGATAGTGGTTAATTGTTTTCCACAATGGTTTTGATTGTCCATAACAAAGGAGGTCAATATGTGTTGTACTTTCCATAATGACAATATACTTTGAAGGAGACTTTGTATATGTCGGAAGAAAATTGTTGGACTTAATCGAAGATCGGAAGTCGAGAGGACATGGATATCTTGATGTTTATGTGTTACGATAATATGACATTGTGAACTTCTAAGTGAAGTCTTGGAGAATGTCTCAACATCGGGAATTGCTCTTGCTATCATGCGAGTTTAAGAAGAAAATCTAGAGATCTTTGAAAGAATCATCGATGGCGACTTTGATTCTTTTGGAGCAATTTGTAGATTCGGATCTTATTAATAGCAACTTGGTGCGGCAAATTAAAATGCTATTATGGTAAAGACTTCACTAGTACTAGCAACTACTAGTGAATGGAAGATCGAGAAGAAATAAATCAGTTAAGGAATCGATATATTAACATATGTTCAAGGGTTTCTTTTACTACAAGAAATAGAAGTGGCATCTAAATCTTGTGTATTTGAGCTAATCTGTGTTGTCTTGTGAAGCGGTTTGGAGTCTTGGTTTATTCCTTCCTTCCTTCTTTTTGCTGGAAAAAGGAAGAAAGTAATTGTGTTGGTTCTCGACACTCAAGAAAGCATGATTGATGACCATGCTTATTGATACTAGTCTCTTGCTACTAGTTGTCCTTCTCTTTGTGCGGATGTGAGAAGAAAATGAAGGCTGCATTGAAGGCGTAAGGTAATGTCTATCTGAATGTCATGACATTCTGAAGACATTCACCCTTGAGAGAATCAAGAAGAATCGTGGAAAATGACTTAACCACGTGGTTGTGGATATCTGAGGAGCTATATTTGGCATTCATTTCCCATAAGGAATAAATCTTGACCTTCAAAGCGGTCAAAGGCTAAATTTGTTCGATAATTGCCTTAGAAAATTTGTGCATGTTTTGGGATTGGTTCATGTGGTGAAACAACACGGAGATATTAAAGGCATTCAACGGTATATGACTATCCGTGACCGAGTTTATTAATGCCATCTTCTTGAACTGCTATCTCCTATATAAACTCCGTCACATTCTTCTCTCTCACAACCATCATGGGGTTTATGCGGATCTGGAAAATTGTTCTTGGATCGGTTTTGTGAGGGCTTTCTTTGTCAATTTTTGGCCAAAAGGGGAGAAAAGTCTTCTTGTTGTTGTCATTGTCCTTATCATGACTACACAAAGTTATGATCACAATTATACGTGTCACAAATTCATTGAGAAAATTCAAATCTTGTGAATTTTTTGTGACTTGTGATCGAGTTAGGAACACAGATTGTGACACGTGTTACGAGTTACAAAGGAGATATTCGGTCACTCCTTAAGGGTTCTCGGATGCCCTGAAAGGATAGTTTATCTCCATGGACCTCTTTCTACACCTCGATGAAAGGAATGGTTCGTGGACTAAAAGGAATGTGATGCATCTTCTTCCTCATGTGCATCATCACGAAAAGGTGAGGTCTGGATAGTTAGTGTTGGTTACATATAAAGATGTCAAGATCAATGTCAAGACATCCTACAATGGTATCTGAACACTTTTATTGTTTTGTTTATTGTTGTAATCACTAAATAGTGAGGTTATTTGTTTTAGCCAAAATTTGCCAAGGGGAGATTGTAAGTGCCTTTGTTTAGGATTGGCTCGATTCGTGTAAAACAAATAACAACAACAATAATGTAATACAATAGGATAGTGAACAGCTGAAAATCCTATTGTAATGCCTAAACATGTTGTGTTGAATTAAATCAACATACGGAACAACATGTCACGAGATGTCATAACATCATATCGGACATCATACTCTTGGCTGTCATATGCATATCTGATTCTTTCTAAAGTTATCACGAATATTACATCAAATAGAATGCACAACAAGTAGCGAAAATTCAAGGCATATGTGGAGCCCTAGAAGATTCAATCGAAGCTAAGGATAAGGAGAAAAGCTCGATTGAAGACCTAACTTATAGCGAGTTTCACCTTAATGTTATCGAGGTTGTTAAAGCTGTTATGCTATCACATGAAGGCCCAAATCGGTTGGGTAAAAGGGTTATAAATAGAAGCATTGTAACCTAGTTGTAAGCAAGCCGTGTATTGTAAAGATGTAATCATTAGGGCTAGTTTGTTGTGAACCTCCGGTGTGGGATGGTCACCATACTCCTTGGCCCGTAGGCAAGAGGATGTATGAATGTACTTGATTAAAGCTTTTAAGCATGATCAAGTTGTGTAATGGAAGTGTATCTTACGAGCAGTTTATGAGCGTAGAAAGTAATCACAGGGGTGTGATTGAAGGGAGTGAGAGGGTTCTCATATCTAAGTAGGACTTAGGTAAAAGTGTCATTGGGTAGTGATTAAGTGAGAAGGTCATCAGGGGTTGGTGTAGGGTCTTTGAATTGATCACTAATAGTGAACTTTATCCACGGCTTGGAAGCCTCGGATGTAGGTTGGTTGAACCGGCGGGTGAACAATTACGTGTGTTATTTACTTTACGCATTGGTTATTTGTTTGATGTCATAGCATTCATCATGACATCGGTTTGTATAATTAACCTTAAGCATTACGAACTTCATTAAATCGAAACTGCACTTATCAATGGTGTTACAGGTTACGGTATGATAGTTCATTATGCATTGTAGAACGAATTTAAAAGTACAGCGCATTCTACATTCGACAATGTCGGATCGGATGTCTTAACATTCCATTAGACATCACAGTGCATGACATACCGAAATTTCAATTGGTATCGGGCGGGCATCACATACATTTTGGATGAGATCCATGGGGATACTTTGGTTGTGTTCAAGGTAGAAGATTGTTTGAGCGTGTAGTGTTCATGTTAAAGGTCCTAGAAGTGGAGGATGGACCAAAATTGGAATAACTAGACCAACTGATCGGTAAGGTTGAACTAATTCGAGACTTCATGCGGGAGTGAAGATTTTGGAGTGCATTGTTCAATCTATATTCGACAGGAGAAAGTTATCAAAACCTTCATGCGGGGTGAAGATATTGATAAGGTATCCTTTATGTTTAAAAGCTTCTGAGCAGGGGCTTTAGGGTTTGGTCTAGGATGTTGCTTGGTGAAGAAGCAAACAAATTGTAGGATTGATTTATTTTCAATCCTTATGTGCCATCTTACAATATGGAGTAAGCATTGTGTAAATCATTGAAATTTGGCTATTCCATTTGCATAAGCTTGTCTGACCCCTAAAGTGAAAGTAGAACTCTAGGGTTGTTGGTTTGTCTCAATGATTTTTAGCGGACTTTACAACCTATCAATGTTGTCAAAGATACTTGGGTCTTCCTCAAGTCCACTCATAAAGGCATTTATTGATAGTCTTGATGAGTATCAATTGATCAATGATTCTCATATTCATACGCAAGTTGTTTTGAAAACCTTGAAGATCATCAAGGATGATGTATTCAAGAAGATGGGCGATGTTCTTAAGAATGTTAGAACATTATCAGTTTCCATTTGAAGAACAGATGTTACGGGTGCTAAACACATGTAGTGTGAGTACATATGTTTGGGACCTACTCTGATCGGAAGAGGACATACGCTTTGTATTAGTTGATCGGGACACGATCAACGGTTATCTACTCGATGTCGGTTTATTTCGACCAAAGCTTATGGGAGTATAGTAGCTGAGCTCAATGTACTTAAAGGGACTTATAAAGGTATCTTCAGCAATCCCTGTATGTGAAAGCAAGATAAGCTCTTGTCTGGAAGATCCTTCTGATCAAAGGAACCAGAATTGAGGAACTCTGTTCATGTCCATAGAACATATTTCTTTTGAAGAAAATCATTATGATTTGATTAGATACTTGAACAACTATTGTTAGTTGTGATTTCCATGTTTCCCCTCAAGTGATGGATGATGTCTTATCTGATGTTAGAACATCATCTGTGTGACTTCAGCCAAGTAAATATGCTTGGTAAGTGTGAAGATGTGATCAGTCAACAGTATCTAGTGTGAGTAGATAATTCTAGCGACTAGCGATGGGAGTTGAATATTTATGTGATAAATATGTGAAATCGAATCAAGAGTTTTGAAGTATGTGATGAAAAGGATGTACAACATCACAACTTTTGAAGACACGGATCTTGAGAAGAGCAGATGAGATCTTGTTAAATTGAACATTCTCATGATTGATAATAAAGTTTCTTCTAGTACAAGTGACAGTGTGGCAAAACTTGTGTAGCAAGCAAACTAAGGATTCTAAATTTGGAACACATGGCAAATTCAAATAAAAGTGCTTACTATGTGTGCAGTGAAGAGCTCAACAATGTGTCCATAAAGAGGATGATGGATAACATTACATTCGGAGGCTGCGGGTGATCAATCACTCACGGTTTATAAGATGCTTGAGTTTATTTCTCATGATCTTTGTGGTCTCCAAGTATAGGAGTACAACGGATGATTGGCTACCAATCTCATAAGCTGACATTTATTGGAGAATTCCATGATTCTCGAAAGGATCGAGTGATATTCGAAGTCCTTGACACGAAGACCTTTGAAGACATGTCATACAAAATGTCTTGACATTACGGTATTGAGAATCATTATCTCAATTTGTCTAGTGATGACTCTCATCAAAGGAATATAGGCTTTGTATCTTTTGTCAAGTCTATATGAGCATGGAACACACTTACGATGAAAAATCATCCATGGAATGTTTTGGCATTGGAATTGTTTCAACCAATGTCCAATAGTTGGTGTCTGCACCTTGAAAAGTCATCCATTTCACCTAGGATGATCTTGTTAGGCTGTGTGAAGCAAGGAGGAGTTATTATCAAAGATCATGGTTCCGACTCTTTCATGAGAAGTTCCTCTTCCTACTTGAGTTCAATTATGTGGTGTCCTCACATAATAGAACGATTGGTATGCACTTGTCTGAGGAGTATGTCAAGAATAACCCACCATCTTATCAAGGGTAGCGAAGCGAGACAAGGTGAAAAGCGTTACATGCTAGTTCTTTGCATGTATTTATGGGTGTTGTGGATCGATCATGAAGGGTGATCGACTTTTGGTGTACTCTTGTATTCCCTACAAGAAAGTGTGCTTGAATTACTATGGACATTCATCCAAAACCATAGTCAAGCGAGTCATGTGTTTGAGATCAATGTCGGTGCGATGTTGCAACATCATCTCAAATAAGTTATTTCTTGACAAAGGAAGTTTGTAAGGATCGGTGATTCTTCAAGTATGGAGCGAAGATTGTTAGATCAATTATCCTACCTTGAGAAGGTGGCATAATCTAACCATTAATGAATACTTTGACGGGAGACTAAGTATTTATTAGGATCTTACATAAAGATATACACAAACACTTTGATGGGAGACTAAGTGTTTGTATGATATCATGCGGTCTGGACTGTTTTTGAGCATGGTAGAGAGTTTATTTCTCTCTAGGGTATTCGGTGAGTTTATTCTTTGAAGATGAAGATCATGTCTTTCATATGAGGAATATAAAGAGCATGGATGAAAATAAATCCCCTAGTTGTCAACTTCAGAACCCAAGCAGATAGGTTCTGATGTCCCAGATGATGTTATAACATCATTATTGTTAGAAGCCTGTGGCAGAGACTTGGGACTATGAATCTTAATATTCAAACGCCTCATATAGAAGTGGCAGTTCTATCTTTGGTTTAGAATAAGAAGATTCTACTTGTGTTTTAAAAGTAGTATGCTCAACAATGCATAACTACCTTTTTGGTTTGAAGTATTTACTAGTATCAGCAACTACTAGTAAATGTAATGGGCAGAAGGATGATATGATCAACGTTTGATTAAGGGATAATCTTTACGGATCATTAGAAGTCGAATCTTAGTAAAGCTTGTAAGCACACTAAGAAGGTTGGAGGTAGGTTTGGACTATGGTTACATGACTTCTGACCATCCAGTCATGTCAAAATTTGTGGAAATACAAAGACATATTTTCTTAGATGTCTTTGTTATCTTAAGGCCGATTCAAGGTGATTGGAGTTATCACCTCAGAGATAGTGGTTAATTGTTTTCCACAATGGTTTTTGATTGTCCATAACAAAGGAGGTCAATATGTGTTGTACTTTCCATAATGACAATATACACTGAAGGGAGACTTTGTATATGTCGGAAAATTGTTGGACTTAATCGAAGATCGAAGTCGAGAAGAGGACATGGATATCTTGATGTTTATGTGTTACGATAATATGACATTGTGAACTTCTAAGTGAAGTCTTGGAGAATGTCTCAACATCGAAATTGCTCTTGCTATACATGCGAGTTTAAGAAGAAAATCTCGAGAGATCTTTGAAAGAATCATCGATGCGACTTTGATTCTTTTGGAGCAATTGTAGATTCGGATCTTATTAATAGCAACTTAGTGCGGCAAATTAAAAATGCTATTATGGTAAAGACTTCACTAGTACTAGCAACTACTAGTGAATGGAAGATCGAGAAGAAATAAATCAGTTAAGGAATCGATATATTAACATATGTTCAAGGGGTTTCTTTTACTACAAGAAATAGAAGTGGCATCTAAATCTTGTGTATTTGAGCTAATCTGTGTTGTCTTGTGAAGCGGTTTGGAGTCTTACGGTTTATTCCTTCCTTCCTTCTTTTCTTCGGAAAAGGAAGAAAGTAATTGTGTTGGTTCTCCAACACTCAAGAGCATGATTGATGACCATGCTTATTGATACTAGTCTCTTGCTACTAGTCCTTCTCTTTGTGCGGATGTGAGAAGAAAATGAAGGCTATTTGTTGAAGGCTAAGGTAATGTCTATCACGAATGTCATGACATTCTTGAAGACATTGCACCCTTGAGAGAATCAAGAAGAATACGTGGAAAATGACTTAACCACGTGGTGTGGATATCAGGAGCTATATTTGGCATTGTTTCCCATAAGGAATAAATCTTGACCTTCAAAGCGAAAGGCTAAATTTGTTCGATAATTGCCTTAGAAAATTTGTGCATGTTTTGGGATTGGTTCATGTGGTGAAACAACACGGAGATATTAAAGGCATTCAACGGTTTGTAACTATCCGTGACCGAGTTTATTAATGCCATCTTCTTGAACTGCTATCTCCTATATAAACTCCGTCACATTCTTCTCTCACAACCATCATGGGGTTTATGCGGATCTGGAAAGCATTCTTGGATCTGGTTTTGTGAGGGCTTTCTTTGTCAATTTTGGCCAAAAGGGGAGAAAGAGTCTTCTTTGTTGTCATTGTCCTTATCGCAACTACACAAAGTTATGATCACAATTATACGTGTCACAAATTCAGTGAGAAAATTCAAATCTTTGTGAATTTTTTGTGACTTGTGATCGAGTTAGGAACACAGTTGTGACACGTGTTACGAGTTACAAAGGAGATATTCGGTCACTCCTTAAGGGTTCTCGGATGCCCTGAAAGGATAGTTTATCTCCATGGACCTCTTTCTACACCTCCGGTGACAAGGAATGGTTCGTGGACTAAAGGAATGTGATGCATCTTCTTCCTCATGTGCATCGACTCACGAAAAGGTGAGGTCTGGATAGTTAGTGTTGGTTACATATAAAGATGTCAAGATCAATGTCAAGACATCCTACAATGGTATCTGAACACTTTTATTGTTTTGTTTATTGTTGTAATCACTAAATAGTGAGGTTATTTGTTTTAGCCAAAATTTGCCAAAGGGGGAGATTGTAAGTGCCTTTGTTTAGGATTGGCTCAATTCGTGTAAAACAAATAACAACAACAATAATGTAATGTACAATAGGATAGTGAACAGCCTGAAAATCCTATTGTAATGCCTAAACATGTTGTGTTGAATTAAATCAACATCTGGAACAACATGTCACACGAGATGTCATAACATCATATCAGACATCATACTCTTGTTGTCATATGCGTATCTGATTACATTCCTAAAGTTATGCAGAATATTCTATCAAATAGAATGCACAACAAGTAGCGAAAATTCAAGGCATATGTGGAGCCCTAGAAGATTCAATCAGAAGCTAAGGATAAGGAGAAAAGCTCGATTGAAGACCTAACTTATAGCAGGAGAAGTTTTCTGCTTAATGTTATGCAGGTTGTTAAAGCTGTTATGCTATCACATGAAGGCCCAAATCCAGTTGGGTAAAAAGGGTTATAAATAGAAGCATTGTAACCTAGTTGTAAGCAAGCCGTGTATTGTAAAGATGTAATCATTAGGGCTAGTTTGTTGTGAACCTCCCGGGCTGTGGGATGGTCACCATACTCCTTGAAGCCGTAGGCAAGAGGATGTATGAATGTACTTGATTAAAGCTTTTAAGCATGATCAAGTTGTGTAATGGAAGTGTATCTTCTGAACAGTTTATGAACTGTAGAAAGTAATCACATGGGGTGTGATTGAAGGGGAGTGAGAGGGTTCTCATATCTAAGTAGGACTTAGGTAAAAGTGTCATTGGGTAGTGATTAAGTGAGAAGGCATCAGCAGGGGTGTTGGTGTAGGGTCTTTGAATTGATATTGCTAATAGTGAACTTTATCCACGGCTTGAAGCCTCCAGGATGTAGGTTGGTTGAACGAGCTGGGTGAACAATTACGTATTATTACTTTACTGCATTGGTTATTTGTTTGATGTCATAGCATTCATCATGACATCGGTTTGTATAATTAACCTTAAGCATTACGAACTTCATTAAATCGAACACACTTATCAATGGTGTTACGGTTACGGTATGATAGTTCATTGTCATTGTAGAGCGAATTTAAAAGTCAGACCCATTCTACATTCGACACTTAATGTCGGATCGGATGTCTTAACATTCCATTAGACATCACAGTGCAGTGACATACCAGAATTTCAATTATATAATGAAGCAATAAAAATTTATTTACTAACTTTTACAACAAATGGGAATGGGGGTACAAATTTACAAATGGGGAGTAAAATAGAAAAGAAAATGCTAGAAACTTTCTAATAATAAGTAAAAAACTAACTAACACCACTATTACTATTTGTATTTTTGGGATATTAATAACTTAAAAAAAAAAAAAGGTAATAATAATTATTGTTAACTAAAAAAAAGGATGATAACAAATAATAGCAATAATAATAAATAATAGTAATAATGTGAATGACAGTATAGTAATAATAATAATGTAACAGTAGTGATTTTAATAATATACCTATAATAATAACACTAATAATAATGATAATAAAAATAATAATAATAGTAATGATATGATAATAAAAATAATAATACTAATAATATTTTAAAATGATAATAATAATAGGTAAGTAATAATAATGATGAGAGTATAATAATAATATAGGTGATAATATAATAGTAATACTTAATAATAATATTAATAATAATACTAGTGATAATATGATAATATAGTAATAATAATAATAGGATTAGTAGTTAGTAAAATAATATAACCTAATAGTAATAATAATATCTACTGATTAGTATAATAACATAGCAGTATTAACAATAACCTATATCACTAAACAAAATTAGAGTTAAAAGCAAAAGAAAAGGAATGAAAATTCACGATCTTCCATCTTCCTTATGGCTCTCTCTCTCTCAGTCCCAAACACAAACCCTTCTCTCATCTCTCTCGTCTCTTTCGGTGAACCCAGAAACCAGATCCCTCAAATCATCTCTCTCGCTCGACTCACCGCCTCTCTCTCGCGATTATCCCTCGCCGTACTCTCTCACCGTCGCCGGGATTCTGTCCCTCTTTCCTCGCGATTTCTCGCCGAAACCCCAACAGTTGCGATTTTTATTTGCATGTTGGTCTCTGATGTTGCTTATTATGTTTGTTTTGCAGCTTACCGATTGTTGGGAGCCTTGATGGTTTGGGAACTCCAAGTCAGCGATCTGAGTTCGGTTGTGAGTGAGTTCCGGGTGAGATTGTTCTTGGCTTTGTGTCTTTTCCTCCTCTTCTCTTTCTCTGTCAGAACATGTTTCTGAAAACAAACCTCTGAAGGGCTAGCTTTAGGAATATGATGATGAACGGTTAGGGTTTGGCTATTGTGCTTTTTATGGGTTTGGCTATTGTGTTTTGAACAGATACTTGCACTTGTGTTTCCTGTTTTTTGTTTGGTGATTTTGAACAGAACTTCACTTGTGTTTTTTCTGGTTCTTTGGCTTTGAGTTTTTGGTGTTGATTTTTTTCTAAGTTCTCAGAACAGATGCTACTCTCTCTTTTTACTATCTCTTGAGTTGGTTGATATAGAACAGATACTATCTCTTGGCCTCTGAGTCTTCTCTTTTCTGCTGCTATATTTTTGACCAACAGATATAACTTGATCTTGGTTAGTTGCTGCCACTTTACTGATTAATTGGGACAAACTTTTGCCTTGTTCTTCTTGTTCAAAACTGTTTTTTATATCACTCTTGTGCAAACTATACCTGTCTACCTTTGGGAACAAGAACTGTGGTATTAGGTTGCTTGTAATCAATGTCAATTTTCCTCTTCTGGCATAAGATACCTGCTGTGCTATTGCTGCTCTGTGCTACTACTGCTCTGTTTTTCTTTATCTACTATCTTTGGTTGCTATTTATTGTTTGGGTAAAATAGATTACACGATCTTTGATAACATGGGTAAAACAGCTTCTTGTCTTTTCTTGCTTGAAACATAACTCAACATACTCTTTTTGGCTGAAATCTGGAAAATTTAAGTGAAACATTGGGCTATCTTGATCTTTGTTGGGCTATCTTGATCTTTGTTGGGTGATTCATTGCTTGATTCTTAAGAAAAATGATCTTTATCGGTTTTCTTCCCATCTCCTTTTGTAGACCAAACACGGTTTGTGATTTGCAAAGGAGATTATAACCGATGAAAAATTTTCAAATTACGAGGCTTGATCTATGAGCATTTGTTAAATCCTTTTTACCTGATTCCTGACACTAGTCCTAATGATGAGTTACAACAATTCTTTTGTTCTTTTCTTTGCTGTTAAATTGTAACTACTGATCATTCTTTTTCCTTGTTTTTTCATGTGATGATGCGGATAGCAACAAATGGGAAAAGCAGCCCGGGTGTGGAGCAGAATTCGGAGGAAGGGACAAATAACTCGGACCAATATAGTACTTGTAGCAACAATAGAATTAGGACATTCCTTAGAAACTTGTAGAGTTATGATATCTTGTGTCTTTTTGTAACTTGTATTTGTAATTTGAATTCCAATGAAATAATAACAAGAATTTTCCCTTTTTTTGTTGACATTGTGTATCTTGAGATGAACTAATACCAATCATTTGCATAGTATTTCGATCGAATGGAAACCCATACAAAAACGGAATTAATCCTAGCCCGAGTACCTTTTGCATTCAGTATGAATTGAACAACTTCTCATAATTATCTCTTTGCTAATGAATTCAAATACCAGTAACAAAGAGATTCTTCTTAAACTTTAAATTCTAAAATAAAGAATTATTTTCGAACTCAAGTTCTAAAACAAATAAACCTTTTTTCATACAAACGGATCCAAACAAATCTTTTCGAACCAAAAATTCGAAACCATTCAATCGAGAAACAAATCGAAACCTCTTGAATTTGAATTAAATCGATAATAAAATAAAAACCTTCCTAACACATTTTTCGAAGTATAACGAAGGGGAAATTTTGGGGTGCGACACTTAACATAAATTATGTATCGACACTATGGCTTTCTTTTCCAGTCACCTGATTGTGATACCCCGGTAACCTTACCGATGTCATCCACTTTGATATCATTTCAACCGAAGTTGGTAAATTTACCGTAATTTGTTTCCAAATACTTATTTCTCAGTGACCCCACCGACGATAATGATCTCATTATGGCTTTCTTTTCCAATCACTTGATTGTGATCTCCCGGTAACCTTACTGACGTCAGCCACTTTGATATCATTTCTTGCTTAACCAAAGTTGGTAACTTTACCATAATTTCTTTCCAAGATACTTATTTCCCGGTGACCCCACCGATGATAATGACTTCACTATGGCTTTCTTTTCCAATCACCTGATTGTGATACCCCGGTAACCTTACCGACGTCGGCCATTTTGATATCATTTCCATTCTAAATCGCCTGATTGACTCGTAAACCAGTAACCATACTGAAGTCGAGCTTTTTTTACTAACAATTATTTTTCAAAAAAAAACTTGGTCGTCACCCAGTAACCTTGTTGTCGAGTCGCCCAGTTGTAAATATTCATCATTCCTTTCCCCTTCGAGGTAAATCTTTTGGGAATATCTTACCATTATCCGCCAAAGCTTGTTAGCGGAGGCTTAAAAAAAATAAAAAAATAAATATTTCTACTTGTTTTTCGGAGCGCAAAGTTTAGGGTTCTTTTAGTATTTAATCTTCTTCTACCTTGAAAGTTCAAAAGGCTAGCACCAATTTCACTTTCAGGTTTAAGACGATTAAATAGGGGCAGCTGTTGTAACACGGTGAACTGACTTTGTAGGATTTTGTATCGCAAATGTGCGGATAGCAAGAGTCGCCACCGACTTTTCTTTTATCCAATTAAGGGAAGGTAAAAAGTACAGAAAAAGACCTTCGTTAGATTCTGAGTAAGGGAGAAGGTTATGAAAAGGGAAGGTATTAGCACCCCTTTCCATCCGTAGTTATCTACGGGCTCTTAGTTTCTCTTAGATCACTTTAAAACTGTGCTTTCTGTGTGTTTGACAAAAATGTTTTGAAAAGGAATTTCGCTTTGACTTTGCAATGATTCATGTAGGAATGTATACAAAGTGTTCGGAAATGTTTCGTTTTTGAAAAGAGTTTGAACTTTGAGAAAAGTGTAAGGTGCAAAAAGTATTTTGATTAGAGCAAGCAACTAAAAGTCTTATTACCTACTCAGAATTGGTCGTTTTCGTGTTGTTTTACGTTCCTTTAGAATAACGCTATCCATACCATTAGTTGGTAGGTAACTCCATTCGTTGGATGTAAGCGGGACATTCGAAGGGACATCGTATGGTCATAGAAAGCAACTTGTAGGGAGTATCCTAGCACATTCGAAGGGACTATCATCATTTTCGTGGCGACAATCGAGGTCAAGATCATGTATTCGTGGCGACATCGTGGGTCTATGATCTTTGTATCGAAGGGACTATGATGATTTGTTTTGAAGGCAGCGGTGCTAGAATACCTCACATTAGAGGACATGACCATTTGAAATCGAAAGGCATCGAGAGAGAATTACCCTAAGGGGTGCGTGTGTGAAAAAAGTGTGTTGATTCAGATATTTTATCTTGAAAATTAGAGTAAGCTATGTTCAATTTTAGTCTTGCCATACACGCCTAATTACTAACAGTTTATAGAGATGCGGAAATTAAAATGCGGAAAGGTAAAGGTGCGGAAAGATAAATCCTACGCTATTACATGACTTTGGGGCAGATACATAATTTAAACTTGCGGAAAATAAAAGCCCTAACTTAACTATTACATCCCATAAGCAGTGACATTATTAAAAAAAAGAAAACGGTAAAAAGAAATCGTCCGAAACGGGATAACCTGTGAAAAGATAAGAAATCGGAAAAATACGAGGAAATCGATCAAGAGAAAAATGTTAGTAAAAATGCAAATTTTTGAATGAGAAAAATACTTCATGCTGGAAATAACATTAATATGCTAGAATAATTTTTTGGGATTTTTTAGAGATAATTTGATAATTAAAAACTAATTAAAAGTGATTTAAATGATAAATTAGCAATTAAAATTAAATATGCATGCAAAATAATATTTTTTAATTTTATAAATTAAATAAACATTTTCTGGAAATAATGCAAAAAGAAAAATATTTTTTGGTGTTTTTAAATGCATGATAAAAATTATTGAAATAAATTAAAATGCATGTAAAATATTAAAGAAATAAGAAAAATATGAAAAAGTATTTGCAAACATGTAAAACCAAATGCCATGGCCAGGGATCGAACTGGAGACCTTCCTCTCACAACCCCACGCCTTTGTCAAGGTGGGCGCATTCTTGTTTGGCGGAGGCGAGTGAAGAAAGAACAAGTGTCGCTCCCTGATGCTCCAGATCATGCGCCAAGCTTCGTCTTCTTCGTTTCAAATTTTTGAAAATTCTGCGTCGGCCTTGGTTCGACGCTATGGCCCTGGCTAAATCAAAAATCACATACAAGTAATATAAATGAAATCTAAAGCCATGGTTCGATTCGTCTCGGTCCCCTGAACATCCTGATGGCATCGGTTTGGTTCAATTTAACCGATTTAAGGAAGCCCTAATTCGATTCAAGAAACCCTAACAATGACATATTTCGATTCAGGCCATAAAAACTCAATTCGATTGCCCAGATAGCTTGCAAACTTCATTCTAATCACAAAAACAACAACAAAACATGTTAATGATGCATGAAAATTGAAAATCGAAGTTTGAAAAAGAAGAACAAACCAAATTCTGGTTTTCGAGTTTCTTGATGGTTTTGGATGATGTAAGGGTCTGGACTGATTCCAGGGATGCCAAGGAATATGTTTGAATCCTCAAAAACGATTGAAACAGGCTGGATCGATGGCTGCTAGTAGCTTGTATAACACGGATTTTTTGAGCTTCAATAGGGTTTCTCCAGCCAGTTTTTCTACCCTAATTCGTGTGGCATGTACTGTATATATATAGTAGATGGAATTAGAGCTGATTTGAGAAAGAATCAATCATCAATCAATGCAAAACATATTTGATTTTGTACCAAATCAAATATTCTCTTCTTTGATCAATTTTCAATCAATTCTTGCCATATCCATTCAAATTTCGAAATTTGCTGGCTTTATTGAGTTGCTTGGATCTCAAGGAAGAGAGAAAAATCAAATTTGCATTTAATTTTGATTTTATACTTTATTTTTGAATTTAATTTGTATTTAAATGAATAAAATACAAATAAAATAGAAAAATAAAATAAAAATTTGTGGCATTGGGCTTGGATATTCCTAATTGTATAAGGAACAAGTTTGGATGAAGAAAAAGTAAGCCCATTTGCAAAATTTTTGATTTTTAGAAGTATCTCTCTTTGTGCACTTCTTCAAAATTGCCCAACTTGTGAAGGGTGTATCTTGCTCAATTTTCCACATTTTTGAGTGTTCTTGGACTTTTTGGAAAGCTCTAAGAGTCCTCTAACCAAAATCTTTAGTTTCATCTCAATTGGAGTTTCCATGCTTAATATATCTTCGAAACAAAATGTTGAGTTTTTGTTGACTTTGAAAAGGACCTGTAATGTTTTGATCCATACCTTCCAAATGAAGCATTTTTTGAACATTCTTGTGAGACATGAAGTTGTAGAGAATTGAATTTCCTTCAAAACAAGAGGTTGTGGAAAAATTTTTGAGAAAGTATGAAGAAGTTATGATCAGTCAAAGTTCAGTTGACTTTTCCTCAAGAAACCCTAATTTAGAAGGTTTGACTTTTGAGCAAATCTTGAGTTTTCTTGATGAATCATGATCAACCCTTGATCAAATGATGAATGTAACTTCAAAATGAGGATGTTGACCAAAAATTATGAAGTTTGGTGTATGTTGACCACATTGACTTTTGTTCAATCTGGTGATTTTCGACCATATGAGCAATTATGCGAGAAACTTGACTTGTGAGGCTTGAAACTTGACATGGAGAATCTTTGAAGCATATGAGGAGGCATGAAGGCCAATGGAGATGTTGGAAATCCATCTGGATCTGAGGATAGCCAAACCCTAGTTTGGGTTGATTGTCTAGGAGAGGGTTTGTCTGATCAACCTTTGAGGAATTCTTGAGTATGGATGCTTGGAGTGTCTTGAGAAGATGGAGGGAAAATTTTGGGGTATGACAGCTGCCCCTGTTCAATCTTCTTGTACCGGAAGGGGTTAGATTGGCATGTTCGCCTTTCGTGACCTGGAGGTAGAAGATGATTGAACACTCGAGTACACCTGAAAATTTGCACTCGATGTTGATTGAGGATGCGGGAATGGGCTTATAGATGCCATTTGGAGAAGGCGGAGACCTCGCTGGGGAATGAGTCATACGCTAGACCCGAGATTGTTGATAGGAGAACTGGCGGGGATGGGCCTAAGATGCCATCTGGAAAGATTGATCTTTGGGGGTAAGCCGTCTGCTAGGCTCAGTGAGCGTTTATGTGAAGTGAAAGGAGATGGAGATGGGCTTAAGATGCCATCCAGGGAGAGTCATGCGCTAGACTTCGTGTTCATCTTTGAATGAAGTTATTGGTTTGTATTGGTTTTAACCAAATATGCGACGATACGAAAATGGAGAAAGGTTGATAAGTAGTCGGGGATGGGCTTAAGATGTCATCCAAGGCAACTGAGTCGTATGCTAGACTCTGTAGTTGCTGTTGATAATAAGAAGGAGTCAGAATAGATCTTCGTGCTGACTACTCGAGGGATAATGGTGGGCAAAGTGTGGAAGCTTCACTGTTGCATCGGTGTTGGTCCTTGCACATTATCGAGGATAACTTGCGATCGTTCGGATAAGGTTTCCCGTCTAGCTTCGGGTATTAATCCTGGATCCGTTGTCGGAGGACAACGAGGGTGGTCGTTCGGATAATTTTCCCATCGGGATTCGGGTCTTAATCCTGGACCAGTTGTCGGAGGACAACTAGGGCGGTCTTTCAGATAGTTTTCCCATCTGGATTCGGATCTTAATCCTGGACCAGTTTACGTCAAAAGTGATTTTCACCTGCTTTGGAAAAAACAAGAGAAATTTTGATAGAATATTGATTAGTATGATGCATGACGATGCATATGAATGCCATATGCACAAGTTATGACTTTTATGAGTAATGTGTGAATGATAGATGTTGTGGTATTTCAAAACATATCCATCTTGAGGAAAATGCGGAT
Organism: Vicia sativa; assembly: GCA_021764765.1. Taxonomy (NCBI): domain Eukaryota; kingdom Viridiplantae; phylum Streptophyta; class Magnoliopsida; order Fabales; family Fabaceae; genus Vicia; species Vicia sativa. The sequence goes on along the minus strand of CM038794.1, from coordinate 22,408,946 downwards.
GTTACGCTTGAATTTCGACTTACATTTGAGGATGGAGATCCTGAGAAGAAAGATTACTTTGATTCCTCCGGTGCGCTATCTGACCAAGTTTCAGGCCTAGATATTGTTGAGGATTTCGTAAATAGACCGTGCTGGAGAGAGTCTGGGAGGTACTCTACCGGGGATTTTGTGTGTAAAACTTGCTGGAGAGTATTTGGTAGTTACCGGGAGACCGGGTTAGAGGGATCTGGGAACTGTTGTAGTCTCTGACTGAGGCATAATAGACGTAGGTTTCCTCCGGTGCACTATCTGACCAAGTTTCAAGTCTGGACACTGCTGCTGGAGAAAAGGGGAATAGTTGAGAGATATCCCCTGGGGATAAATATCTCATTTGGGGATGAAATCTATTGCTTTCGAAGGGTGTAATGGGTTAAGTGGAATCCTTTGGGGACCGTCGTACTCCTTTGGGGAAGGTTTATAGTGAAAGCAGCTTACGTGGGATCGTGCTACTGTGGGGATGGTGACATCTCGTGGGAAATGTCTGCGAACATTTCGGTGGCTTTTAAATCATCTCAATTCACAGGTCCGTAGTAATTACTTCTGCATGTTCACCTTTTGCATGTTTGTGAATAGATTTTTATTGTCAGATGCATATAATCATTCAAAATAAACATTGGACTTTATGCAAACATCAACAGTGAAAATTGTAAAGAGGAAGAACTTGTATTTATTCGAAATGTGGCGTATGGCCAAGTAGTTTGTACAAAGAAAGGTAAAAAGCTATGCGGAAACAATCTCGTTAAGTTCCAACTATGCTAGTACTCATATTTCAGCTATCTCATCTCCTTGCTGTCAGTAGAAAGTGAGTGAATTGATTTTCGCCATTCGAATCTTGAATGCTGATAGTAGTCTAGAAGTAGGTGATCTGGACGAGACATAGTCGTACGCTTAAATCCCTAACTTTTGCCTAGACCGCCCTTTCGGGTTTCATCTACGGGATACCCTTTTTGCCCAAGCCGCCTTTTCGGGTTTCGACTTGCTTAGGGTGTACATGTTTTGTATATGCTTAACTTTTGCCCGAACCCTTTTGGTTCGCCAGGATGCTATATTTTTCCTAGGTCGATCGACCTAGCGGGTCTTTATCGTAGTATTTTTGACTATGTCTGCGTTCATAGGGTGTGGGAAGTCTTCACCATCCATGGTGCTAAGTATCATAGCTCCGTAGGAAAATATTGTCTTGAATACAAGCGGTCCCTCGTGGGTGGGAGTCCATTTGCCCACAGGATCACCTTGTGGAAGAATGATGCACTTGACTACTAGATCACCGACTTGGTAGACTCGATGCTTGACCTTCTTGTTGAATGCTCGATCATTCGCCCGATGAATCTTACCATGGCGGATGGATGCGGTCGTTTCTCATCAATCAAGTTAATCGGTCGAGAGTGCGGACCCATCGTCTTCGCCTAACTTCGTGTCTGGAGGACTCGGTTGAGGGTATTTGAACCTCGATGGGTGAGCGCTTCCATACCATACACGAGAGTGGGTTGCCCATTGATGTTCGTCTTGTAGTCGATAACCATGAAGAGCAAAGGTAATATCTCATGCCAATCTTTGTAAGTCCTTTGTCATCTTGTATAACCTTCTTAATGTTCTTATTGGCGGCTTCCCTCGCCATTCATCTTAGGTTGATATGGAGAGAGTTGTGATGCTTGATCTTGAGCTGCGTGCGAGTTCGGTGATCATCTTGTTGTTGAGATTAGAGCCATTATACGTGATAATCCTTTCGGTGTGCCATCCGGCGGATAAGATTATGCTTGATGAACGAGCCACACATTCTTGGTAACGAGATCGACGAGTGCTTCTACCATTTGGTAAAGTAGTCAATTGCCACAAGGATGAAGCGATGTCCATTGGAAGCGGTGGGCTTGATTTCTCCAATCATGTTAATGCCCACATCGAAAGGCCAAGGAGTGTTAGAACATTCGTCTTGGAGGCGTGCACTTTGTCTGCATATATCTGGCATTTGTGACAAGATCGAGCGTAGCGGTGACAATCAGCTTCCATGGTGGACCAATAGTAACCTGTTCTCAAAATCTTCTTAGCCATAGTGTGTCCACTGGAGTGGGTACCAAATGCGCCTTCGTGTAACTCTTCCATGATACGTTCTGCTATTTTCCAGTCTACACAGTGGAGTAAACACAAGTCGTGGTTGCGCTTGTATAAGATGTTGTTGCTGAGGAAGAATTTGGATGCAAACCTTCTCAAAAACTTCTTATCGTTGACAGATGCCCCTGCGGGATATTCCTGAGTCTCAAGATACCTCTTCATGTCATAGTACCAAGGTTTCTCTTCTGTATCAAGCTCGTAACAATATACTGGTTCGTCAAACTTCTCAATGATGATCTGGGGAGCCTCGTTGTCCCATCGACCTTGAACATAGGCGACATAGTATCGTCCGTTGATTCCTTCTCGTGGAATGTGGTTGAAAGTGATTTCTTCAAAGTAGGGGATCAAACTCAGAACATGCTCTCGATATGGAATGAGATTTGGATGCTTTGTATCCCACTCGCCCTTAATCTGACTGATCACTAAAGCTGAGTCTCCATACACTTGCAAGAACTTGATTCTTAAGTCAATAGCAGCTTTGATACCCATGATGCATGCTTCGTATTCGGCCATATTGTTAGTGCAACTGAAACATAATCTGGCGGTGAAAGGCGTATGTCCGCCTGTGGGGGATGTAATGAAGGCGCCAATGCCATTGCCAAGTGCGTTTGAGGCTCCATCAAAGACCATAGTCCATCGGATCCTTGTTCGGTCCTTAAATGCGGGCTGGCTCTTCAATCGATAACTAGTAAAACATCTTCGTGGAAATTCGAGCGCATAGGCGGTAGTCATCTACGGCTTGATGAGCCAAATGATCGGCTACACTTCCTTTGATCGCTTTTTGAGAAGTGTATTGGATGTCGTATTGATCAAGATCATTTGCCATCTTGCTATTCTTAGGAGAGGTGGTTTCTCAAATATGTATTTTATCGAATCCATCTTGGAGATCAATAAGGTAGTGTGAGTCAACATATCTTCTTAGTCGTGAGTAGCCCAGCCAAAGCGTTGCAAGTTTTCTCAGTTGTGAGTATCTTGTTTCACGCGTCGGTAAACTTTTGCTAAGGTAGTATATTGCATGCTCTTTTCGACCGGACTCGTCATGTTGCCCAACACACCCCATTGAGTTCTCTATCTTCAAGTACATGATCTTCCTTGACGGGCGAGAATCGAGGATAGGAGGATTACATGGGTACTCCTTGATTTTGTCAAAGCGATGCGGATCATCGTTCCATTCCACCACTTAATCTTTCTTGATAACGAAGATTGGCTCAAGTAGCGATTAGATGTGCAATGAATACGGCAATGTAGTTTAATCGGCCAAAAACCTCGACTTCCTTCTCGGTGCGGGGCTGGCATCTCTTGAATCGCTTTAACCTGCGGGGTCAACCTCAATACCTTTACCACAGGAGTTTTCGGATCGACTCAAAGGTGCACTTGTTGGGATTAAGTCTTAATCATACTTCTTCAATCATCAAGCAGTTACGCAAATGATCAAGATGTTCTTCTTGATTACGTGATCTAGCTATCATGTCGTCGGCGTAGACCTCTATCTCGTGATGAATCATGTCATGAAATAATGTCACCATATGCACGATAAGTGGCGCTGCGTTCTTCACCCGAGCGACATAACTTTGTAGCGAAAGTGCCCCAACTGCGTAACAAAAGTAGTCTTCTCCATGTCTTGAGGAGCCATTTTGATCGATTATGTAGGAGAAACCATCCATGAAGGAGAAACTTTATGATGGCGGTGTTGCAACGGAACATCAATATGAGGAAGTGGAAATCGTCTTCGGACTCGCTTTGTTCAAATCTACGTAATCCACACACATTATTACCTTGCCGTCTTTCTTAGGCACGGGCACCACATTAACAACCATTGTGGATGAAGTAACACTAAAGCCGGCGTTGAGCTGCTTCATAACCGGCTTTGATTTTCTCGACATCTCGGGACGCGTCGACGGACCTTCGCTTTCTTGGGAAAACCTTCTTTGTCGGTGATCGGTGTACCACAATATCAATGTCTAAACCCGACATGTCTTCGTATGACCAAGCAAAAACCTCAATATAGTCTCGTATCATCGAATCAACCTTTCTTTAACACTTTTCTCAAGACCGCTCCTATCTTGACCTCTTTTTGTCTTCGTCGGTACCCAAATTCACAACCTCAACTTGCTCTTCGTGTGTTTGTATAACTCGCTCTTCTTCTTTAGCGGTCGACAAGTTCTCCTGGCACTTCACAATCTTCCTCACTTTCGTCTTGACGTGTAGATCGGATTATCAAGTCATATTTAGCAATAACATAGCTTTTATCAACGAGATTCGGAGTGATTACGGGTGTATCACGTGGGTGTGTAAAAACACATAGCTTTTGAAGGGGTGACAAAGTAAAAGAAAGCAACAATAGAATGAAAAAGTCCAACGATTTTATTGAATGAAAATATGCAAATGACAGATAATAACCCTCACAAACGAGCCATGATGCCCCGGGCAAGGCACTAGGCTTTCAAAGTTTATTGTTCAAAACATAAAGAAATACGAAAAGCAAAACAAAACAAGAGCAATTACTCGACTAAAGGAGATTGGTATGGCGATCCTCGATCTTCAATTCTTTGAGTCCGTTGTCTGGAGTTGGGAAGATCCATTTGCTGATGTCGAAGTCGATGTTGTCGTCTTCTATAGCATGGATTCCACTCTGGATAAGGCGGAAAGGAAGTTGGCCGGCACTTTTGCAGCGTATCATCTTCTGTCCTCTAATGGTGAAGCCTAAACCAGTCTTGTCAGATTTGAAAGGAAGATCAGGGAGTTGTCCCCAAATAGTACTACCTTAACAACATGACGGCGTCTTTCAATGAGGCCATTCTAGCGGAACTTGCGTAAATTCGGGGTAGCGGGGAGAGTCCACAGGCATGACTGGGTATTGTTTCAAAAGCAGCGAGGGAGTCTCGAAGAATTCACCCTCCATCTCGAGGTATCGAACGTCAGACGACTAACCATATACTCTTCTTCACCACATCTTGTGACGACTTCCCTTTCACGGGTACTTGGTTTACGGTGCAAGGTAGAAATGTACTTGCCCGATGTATCGAGGGCGTCCAAGTAGGCAAGAGTGGTGGACGGATGTTCATGACAAAGAAAGTAGAATTAAAAGTCGGGAACCGACTTTAGCGGTGAAGTGAGCTCTCAATCTTGTTTGCTTAGAACCATCAAAAGCTCTCACAATTATGTCACTGGGTTTCAGAACCAACCCTTCAACATCAAACCGATCAAACGCAGTCTTCCGAAGGATATTCAAAGCAGAACCGGTATCCACTAAAACATGAGACAATGTAATGCCCTTGCATTCAACAGAGATGTGCAAGGCTTTGTTGTGTTTCTTTTCGGCAGGAGTCAGATCAGCATCAGAGAAGCCTATGCCGTTGTTGGCAGCCAGGCTAGCAATACAAACTTCGAACTGGTCAGCGGTAGTGTCTTGTGGCACATGAGCATTCTTCAGAAATTTCACCAAGGCATTGGCATGAGCCTCAGAGCACAAGAGCAGTGCAAACATGGAGATCTTGGACGGAGTCTGTCCCAAATGTTCCACAACATTGTAGTCACTCTTTTTGATAATCTTCAGAATTTCCTCCATTTCTTGTTTGGAGGTGTCTTGACAACTTCCTTTGGCACTTACGGTTGAGCGGGATGAGTCAACGGTTCTTTCCTCTAGCTTGGGAATGGATTGAATATTTGGAATGCGAGCGGAGTCGTGATGTCTTTGGGAGGAGATATGGAGAGAATACTCTTCCGGTTACGGTCACCTTGATCCAGTGATGTTGTCAATGTCAGGAATGGTAGTTTCAACTGTAAGATCTTCGATGGTCAGAGGGTCTTGCTTGACGCCATGATAGTAAACATCAGCTCCATAATTCCAAGGGATAGCCTTGTCGGAGGAATATGGGCGGTGGGAAGTAATAATGAGAGGTGCCACTCTAGGCACAAGATCGTGGAGAGAAATCCTTAGGGTGTTAACGTCGGCATAGTCTTACGGAAATCGTCACTGACCGGTTGCTTTAACATCTTCAATAGGAATCTTGTAGCTTTCTGGAACAGTGTACTTCACCATGTAATCGTACTTTCCACTTGGCTGACCCAAGGTATCCCACACAGATGGTGCAATTTCATTCACATCTTCGATCTTCAGTTTAGTCATATCTTCACACAACTTCTGCACAGGTGGTTTCAAGAATAGTATTTCACGGTTATCCATCATGCACTGAACACGTCTTCTCGACCAACTGACCATCAGTGCGAGATGGGCTGCTTGCAATTCTCTGGGCATCTGGTTGACACCGGCTTGTGCAAATTCTTCTTAACATCGGAGGAATGGTCAGGTCATCTATGTTGAAAACATAGGTATCTTCTCCAACAGCATTGGAACTCTTGTCATGGTTAGGCATAGGCGCGTTGATCACATTCGGGGTCTCAACAGGAGGGTCAAACTCAATCTGCTTAGCTTCAATCATATCTTGAATCTTGTTCTTGAGCCCAGATTTATCGGTGCGTGCCACGGCTATTTGAGTGGTAAGCACACTTAGCATTAGGATTGTATCTCGGAGAGGAAGTGTTGACATTTTGAGGAGGATCCCTCAAGGAAATCAGCTATGCTTTCAACATGTGTGGCAAGGCTTGCGACAATGGCATGTTGATCTTTGTGCTGTCTTCGTGGCGCGTTAAGCTCGCGTTGTCTCGTGGAGGTTGTCTTGATGTAGGATTGGAGATCACAACTTCCCCCGCAGTTGAGCACGGTGGGTCTTGGCTCGGCTTTCGACCATACGGCATTAACTTCTTTCTTACCACCAAAAGATTTCTTTGCAACATTTGAAGATGACTCTATATGAATCTTTCCACTCTTGATACCCGGCTTGATCGTTCTTCATATCAACTCGGTGAATCCGGTGAAGAGTTTCAATCGAGATGATTGAAGAATGGACTGTCGGTGTTCCGTGAACATATCAACCAACTCCCTATTGGACAAGGGTGGTTGAACTCTGCCTGCTAGATCTCTCCATTTCTGAGCATACTCTTTGAACTTCTCGTCACGACCCATAGACATGCTTTGTAGTTGCATGCTGTCATACCACAAAATTTGGCCTCCATCTTCTCAAGATATCTCATACATCCATACTCAAGGATTCCTCAAAGGTTGATCAGACAAACCCTCTCCTAGACAATCAACCCAATCTAGGGTTTGGCAATTCTCAGCTCAAGATGGACTTCCAACATCTCCAATGTTCATCATGCCTCCTCATATGCTTCAAAGATTCTCCATGTCAAGTTTCAAGTCTTACAAGTCAAGATTGCTCAGACAATTGCTCAGATGGTTGAAAATCAGTTGTATTGGACAAAAGTCAGCGTGGTCAACATCCGTCAAACTTCATAATTTTTGGTCAACATCCTCATTTTGAAGTTACATTCATCATTTGATCAAGGGTTGATCATGATTCATCAAGAAAACTCAAGATTTGCTCAAAAGTCAAACTTTCTAAATTAGGGTTTCTAGGTGAAAAGTCAACTAAACTTTGACTGATCATAACTTTCTCATACTTTCTCAGAAATTTTTCCACCACCTCTTGTTTTGAAGGAAATTCAATTATCTACAACTTCATGTCTCACAAGAATGTCCAAAAATGCTTCATTTGAGAGGTATGGCTCAAAACATTCTGGTCATATTCAAAGTCAACAAAAGTCAACATTTTGTTTGAGGATATATTGAGCATGGAAACTCCAATTGAGATGAGACCAAAAGGTTGGTTAGAGGACTCTTAGAGATTTCCAAAGTCCAAGAACACTCAAAAATATGGAAAATTGAGCAAGATACACCATTCACAAGTTGGGAAATTTTGAAAGAGTGCACAAAGAGAGATGCTTCTAAAAATCAAATTTTTTGCAAATGGGCTTACTTTTTCTTCATCCAAACTTGTTCCTCATGCAATTAGGAATATCCAAGCCCAATGCCACGAATTTTTATTTATTTTCTATTTAATCTGGAATTTATTCATTTAAATACAAATTAAATTTAAAAATAAGGTATAAAATCAAAATTAAATGCAAAATTGATTTTTCTCTCTTCCTTGAGATCCAAGTAACTCAATAAAGCCAGCAAATTTCGAAATTTGGATTGGTATGGCAAGATTTGATTGAAAATTGATCAAAATATGAAAATTTGATTTTGTACAAAATCAAATTTGATTTGCATTGAATAATGATTGATTCTTCCTCAAATTAACTCCAAATCCTTCTACTATATATACATGACTCATGCCACACGAATTAGGGTAGAGAATATGGCTGGAGAAACCCTTATTGCAACACAAAAAACCGTGGTACACAAGCAAATTGCAACCCTAGTTCCAGCTGTTTTCAATCGATTCTAAAGTGTCCATTGCATTCCTTGATACCTCTTGAGTCGATCCAGACCCTCACATTGCTCGAAACCATCAAGAATCAAGAAATCACGAATCGGTTTGTTCATACTTTTTTTCAAAATCGTGTTTCATTATCCATGCATTATTAACAAGTTTTGATGTTTGTTTCATGCTTAGAACAAAGTTTGCAAGCGATCTAGGCAGGTTAATTGCATTTCCATGGCCTGAAACGTAATATGCCATAACTAGGGTTCCTGAGCTCGATTTAGGGCTTTGCTTATTAGGAAAAATTGGACCACGAGACTAGTACCAATGCATTCGGAATGATGTCTGGAGTCGAACCATGCTCTTAGAATTTATTTATATTATGTGTGCTTGATTTTTGAATTAGCCAGGGTCGTAGCGTCGAACAATGGCCGACGCTGAATTTTCAAAAATTCAAATCGGAGAAGACGAAGCTTGGCGCGGAGACGAGGCAATGGAAGAAAGACGCGTGCTTGTAATCCATTCGCTCCAGCGTTTGAACACATGTGCACACTGGCTCAGTTGGTTAAGGTGTTTCCTGTTGATAGATTCCATCCCAGGTCCCCAGTTCGAATCTCCCCAGGACCGGTTTTGATTTCTTTTTTCACAAACTCAACCTTTTCAAATATTTTCTATTTTCATGTTTATTTAATATTTTGCATCTATTTTAATTCTTTTCAATATTTTTTATTCATGCATTAAAAATCATCAAAAATATTTTTCCTCTTGCATTTATTTTCATAAAATACTTATTTAATTTACAAAATTAAAAAATATAATTTTGCATGCATATTTATTTTTATTCATAATTTAGCATTTAAATCAATTTTAATTAGTTTTTAATTATTAAAATGCATCTAAAAAATCCCAAAAAATTATTTTAGCATATTTATGTTATTTCCAGCATGTCATATTTTTCTCATCTAAAAATTTGCATTTTTACTAATATTTTCCTCTTATTCGATTTCATCGTATTTTGATTTCTTATCTTTTCACGGGTTATTAGTTTGAGACGGTTTCTTTCTTTTTTCTTTTTCCAATAATGTAACTGCTCATGGGATGTAATAGTTTAAATTAGGTTTTTATTTTCCATAAGTTTAAATTATGTATACGCCCCAAAGCCATGTAATAGCGTGGGACATTTATCTTTCCGCATCTTTACATTTCGCATTTAATTTACGCAACCTATAAATTGCTAGTAACTAGGCGTGTATGGCAAGACTAAAATTGGACATAGCTCACTCTAATTTCAAGATATAATATCTGAAAAAACACTCTTTCACACATACCCTTAGGGTAATTCTCTCGTTGCCTTACAATTCAAATATGGTCAAGTCCCTCGAGCGTGGGGTATTCTAGCACGTTGCCTTCAAAACAAATCATCATAGTCCCTTCGATACAAGATCATAGACCCACGATGTAAGCCTCGAATACATGATCTTGACCCTCGATTGTCGCCTACGAAAATGATGATAGTCCTTGAATGTGCTAGGATACTTCCTACAAGTTGCTTTCTATGACCATACGATGTCCTTCCAGAATGTCCGCTTACATCCAGCAGATGGGGTTACCTACCAACTAATAGTATGGATAGCACTATTCTAAAGGCGTAAAACAATACAACGACCAATTACGAGTAGGTAATAAGACTTTTAGTTGCTTGCTCTATCAAAATACTTTTCACACACACTTTTGTCAAAATTCAAACTCTTTTCAAAAGCGAAACATTTCCAAACACTTTGTATACATTCCTACATGAATCATTACAAAGTCAAAGCGAAATACCTTTTCAAAACATTTTTGTCAAACACAGCAATTTTAAAGTGATCTAAGAGCAACTAAGAGCCCGTAGATAACTACGGATGGAAAGGTGCTAATACCTTCCCTTTTCATAACCTTCTCCCTTACTCGAGAATCTAACGAAGGTCTTTTACATACTTTTACCTTCCCTTAATTGGATAAAATAAAATTCGGTGGCGACTCTTTTATCCGCACATTGCGATACAAAAACCTACAAAGTCGGTTCACCGTGTTCTGAGCTGGCGACTCTGTAGGAGACACCTAAAAAGAATGCCTTAAGGATTTCTAAATCACATTCTTGCTTGACTTGCTTGCTTTATCTTTAAGGGTTGCTTGGGTATTATGGGGATCCTACACGGATCCGGGTTTCCTTTTAGGTAAGTAGCAATAAATCGTCGCGACCATTAGGCGTATACGAAGCGGTCAACATGATGGCTACGTTAGCGTGACACTTTGGATGTCTGATACTCTTCATTCCCAAGTTGAGGATAGTATTTGGCTTGCGTGGTGTCATCGGTAACTAAACTTTTAGAACCTTAATTGACCCATCTTGGCCATTAGAAGGTAGTGAGATGGCCGACTTTGGTGTAGACCGAGGTTGGTTGATACTCGATGCTACGCTCATTGAGATCAGACTTTTGGGATATTTTCGGTCGACCACTTGGCGATCGTATTGAAATAAACGCCTACGAGAAGATCAATGATGTGATTCCTAGAACTTGGTTACTATTATAGGACGGATGAACCAACTCAAACTTTTGGTGGGGTAATCACCTATACCTCATACAAGCCTTAACCCTAGGCTCATTGTGTGAATTGCTTGTGTGTGCAAACATGACATCATGACATCATTTGCATTGCATACCATTTCTAACTATTTCAAGGACCTAAGGTTTATCTTTGCTTTTTTTGGGGATTATGGCCTCTAGAAAGACTATCTGAATCAACTTCATGGGTATACCTTCTCACTCAAAATTGGTTTAGAAATTCCCGACCATGCTCACTTCATCAAAGACATGGTTATCTACTTGATTTGGTTATCTCGGTTTTGAAGAAGATATAATGCATGTCTATTCGGTTCTTTGATCCAGAAACACCATTGCTTTACATTCCCAGTTATCGGTTGGTTCCTACCTTGGAAGAGTTCTATAAGCTACTTGAGGTACCTATTCTTGATCAAATGCCATTCATAGGTTTGAAAAGGTTCCTAAGTATGAAGACATCGAATCCACCTTATATCTTAAGCGCTCAGTTGTTGAAGCCAATTGGGAAACAAGAAGTGGAGTTAAGGGTTTACTTGCCAAATTCCTCATTAAAGCGAGAATTCCTCAAAGTTATGAGTTTCCATGCATTTGAAGAAATTGTGGCCTTGCTAATCTATGGTTTGGTTCTATTCCTAACTCGGATCAATTCATAGATGTCAATGCCATCAAGTTGTTCCTCACCGTAATCGGTGCCTACTTTACTTGGAGACATCCTACATTCTCTCACACTTTCGTACCCTCAAAAGACAAGGAACTCTCATGTGTTGTATACGTTACTTTCGGTGGTTTATTTCGCACCTTCCTCCATCAGTTTTGAAGAGCGAACAAAGGTTGAAGTGGTCTCAAAGACTAATGTCCTCTCTCATTCGGACATCCGTTGGAGTCTTTTTTCTCAAAAGTTTCACATTCATTGAAGCGTTGTGGAGAATTCCCTAATGTACCCTACTTGGTATAAGGGAGGTATTACTTACAACCCTTCTCTGGCTCTCGTCGGTTTGGTTTTGCTTTCGAAGAGATGGTCCGCATGATATGCTTCTCCAAGAAATTGTGTTCGACTACAATCACGATCTCGAGTTGCAAGCGAAGGTTTATACACGCTTGGGGCATGGTAAAGAAGGCGATACCAAGACTTTGGGGCACGAGAACTCCATTCCTTGGGAACCTCAAATGGGTGAGCTCGAACTCAAAACCTCATGATGCCATTCACGCCTATTTTACCGTAATTATAGAACTGTTGCTATAGGTGGCGTACTATCTTGTTCTCCATCTAGACATGCCTCTACGACTTTGAAGACTTGAAGAGATCACGGATTGACTTAAGAAGAAGGTTGTTATACGGTGACGACTTTGTAGGATTTTTGTATCCAAATATGCGGATAGCAAAGAGTCGCCACCGACTTTTTTTATCCAATTAAGGGAAGGTAAAAGTAACGAGAAAAGACCTTCGTTAGATTGAGAGTTCGGAGAATGGTTATGAAAAGGAAGGTATTAGCACCCTTTCCATCCCTGGTTTATTCTCGAGACTCTTAGTTGCTCTTAGATAACTTTTAAAATTGCTTTACGTGTGTTTGACAAAAATGTTTTGAAAAGGCATTTCACTTTGACTTTAATGACTGAGTATGAGGAGTGTATACAAAGTGTTCGGAAATGTTTCGTTTTGAAAAGAGTTTGAACTTTGAAAAAGTGTGAGGTGTGAAAAGTATGTGATAGGCAAGCAACTAAAGACTTATTTACCCACGACTGGTCGTTTGTTGTACTTCTACATTCCTTTAGAATAGCGCTAGCCATACCATTAGTTAGTAGGTAGCTCCATTCGTTGGATGTAAGCGGGACATTAGAAGGACATCGGATGGTCATAGAAAGCAACTTGTAGGAAGTATCTAGCACATTCGAAGGACTATCATCATTTTCGTGGCGACAATCGAGGTCAAGATCATGTATTCGGGCGACATCGTGGGTCTTATGATCTTTGTATCGAGGGACTATGATGATTTGTTTGAAAAGGCAGCGGTGCTAGAATACCTCTACGTTAGGGGACATGACCATTTTGAATCGAAGGCATCGAGAGAATTACCCTAAGGTGCGTGTGTGAAAGGGTGTGAATTGATATTTTATCTTGAAGATTAGTGTGAGCTATGTCCAATTATTATCTTGCCATACGCCTAATTACTAGCGATTGATAAGGGTGCGGAAAGTAAAATGCGGAATGTAAAGTGCGGAAAGGTAAATCCTACGCTATTACATGGCTTTGGGCGAGATACATAATCAAAAATAAAAGCCTAATTAACTATTACAACCATGAGCAATTACATTATTGGAAAATAAAATGATAAAGGAAAAAGCGTCAGAATCGGAGCAGCACTGTGAAAGAATAAGAAAATCGGAAATATGATGAAATTGAAATAAGAGAAAATGTTAGAAAAAATGCAATTTTAATATGAAAAATTATGCATGCTTGGAAATAAGATAAATATGCTATATAATTTTTTGGAATTTTAGATGCATTTAATAATTAAAAATAATTTATGATGATTTAAATGCTAAAATAAAAATAAAAATAAATATGCATGCAAAATTATATTTTTAATTTTTAAATTAAATAAAGATTTTATAAAACTACTGTAAGAAAGAAAATATATTTTTGATGATTTTTGATGCTTAAATAAAATATAGAAAAATTAAAATATGATGAAAATATTAAAATAATGAAAATATGGAAAATATTTTGAGTTTGTGAAAAGTGAAAAAACCAAATGGTCACGGGGATTGAGCCGAGACATGTTGAAACCTTGAGATCCAACACTGACCACTCGCCATGTGTACATCAACTGTTGAAGTCGGGTGAGGTGCGTTATAGCAGTGTCCTTTCCCTTGCCTCGTCTCGCGCCAACGATCGTCTTCTCCGATTTGAATTTGAAAGCTTAGCGTCGGCTTTTGCTCGGCTTCGAGCTACAACCAAAATAGGAAGCAACATACATAATATAAATGGTTCTAAAGACATGGTTTAATTCGGGCATCGTTCGACAGCGATGGGCATGGTCTCGTGGTCCAATTTTGTATTTCGTGAAACCTAAAGCGAACTCAGGAACCCTAACCATGGCACCTTGAGTTTCGGCCATGAAAATGCAATTAAAGTACCAAAGCTTGCAATCTTCTACTAGTCACAAAACAAACACGAAACATGTTAAATATGCATGAAAATCAGAATACGATTTTGGATTTTCAAGAACAAACCGATTTAATTTCGATTACGGATGGTTTTGATGAAGTAAAGGTGCAGGATCGATTCGGTGGATGGCAAGGAATGTATTTGGATGCTCAAAACCATTGAAACAATTTGAATCAATGAGCGCGGTTGCTTGAAGGTCAAATTTTTGAGTTTGAAACTAGGGTTACGGAGCAATTCTTCATCATAATCATGTGCTATGCATTGTGTATTTATATTGGATGGAATTGGGAGGTGATTTGAGGAAGAAATCATCATCAATCAATGCAAATCAAATTTGATTTTGTACAAAATCAAATTTTCAAATACTGATTAATTTTCAATCCAATCTTGCCATATCAATTTTCGAAATTTCTTTGGCTTGAGTTACTTGGAAAGGAAGAGAGAAAATCAATTTGCAATTAATTTTGATTTTATACTTTATTTTAATTTAATTTGTATTTAAATGAATAAATTCCAAATTAAATAGGAAAATAAAATAAAAATTCGAAACTTTGGGCTTTGATGTTCCAAATTGTATGAGGAACAAGTTTGGATGAAGAAAAGTAGGCCCGTTTGCAAAGTTTTGATTTTAAGTATCTCTCTTTGTGCATTCTTCCAAATTGACTTGTAGGTGGTGTAACTTGCTCAATTTTCCACATTTTGAGTGTTCTTGGACTTTTGGAAATCTCTAAGAGTCCTCTAACCAATGTCTTTGGTCTCATCTCAATTGGAGTTACCATGCTCAAAATATCTTCAAAACAAAAGTTGACTTTTGTTGACTTTGAAAATGACACAATGTTTTGAGCTATACCTCTCAAATGAAGCATTTTTGGACATTCTTGTGAGACATGAAGTTGTAGAGAATTGAATTTCCTTCAAAACAAGAGGTGGTGGAAAAATTTACGAGAAAGTATGAGAAAGTTATGATCGAGTCAAAGTTAAGTTGACTTTTCATGAAAACCCAATTTAGAAAGTTTGACTTTTGGGCAAATCTTGAGTTTTCTTGATGAATCATGATCAACCCTTGATCAAATGATGAATGTAACTTCAAAATGAGGATGTTGACCAAAAATCGAAGTTTGTTATGTTGACCACGGTTGACTTTTTTCCATACACTCGATTTCGAACATCCGAGCAATTGCACGAGGAAACTTGACTTGTGAGCTTGAAACTTGGCATGAGAATCTTTGAAGCATGAGGAGGCATGAAGGCATTGGAATGTTGGAAATCCATCTTGACTTGAGAGATACCAAACCCTAGTTTGGGTCGATTGTCTAGGGAGAGTTTGTCGATCGACTCTTGAGGTCCTTGAGTATGGATGTATGAAATCTCTTGAGTAGATGGAGGGCAAATTTTGGGGTATACAGCTGCCCTTCAATCTTCTTGTACTAGAAGGGTTAGATTGACATGCTTGTCTTCGTGACACGGAGGTAGAAGATGATTGAACAAAGTACAAAATTTGCACTCATTGTTGATGGATGATCGGAGATGGGCCTAGGATGCCATTTGGAGAAGTTGGAGACTTATTTGGGGAACAAGTCGTCACGCTAGACTCGGGGTTGTTAATAGGAGGCGGCGGAGATGGGCTTAAGATGCCATCTAGAAGGTCGATCTTGGAGGGTGGTCGTCGTTAGACTACATAGATGTTCTACAGGTGGAGAGGAGATGGGCTTAAGATGCCATCAGGAAGTCGTCGTTAGACTTCGTGTTCACTTTAAATGAAGTTATTGGTGCTGTTGATTTTTAACCATATATGCGCATTACGATAGTGAAGAGATGTTGACAAATAGTGGGAGATGGGCTTAAATGCCATCGAGCGAGCGGAGTCGTCGCTAGACTACTGTAGTTCTTTGTTGATAATCGAATAAATCTTAGCGATTACTACGGGAGAGATTGTAGTTGGCAAAAATGTGGATAGCTTCCTGTTGTGCGTCGGGTGTTGATCCATTGCACATTATCGGAGGATAACCGGTGGTCTTCGGTTAGTTTTCCGTCGGTTAGGGGCTTAATCTGGACCGATCGTCGGAGGCGGTCTTCGAGATAGTTTTCGATCGGCTCGGGGCTTAATCTGGACACATTCGCGTCTTTGAATAGTTTTCCGTCGGCTCGGGGCTTAATCCTGACTGTTTGCGTCGGTAGTATTACATTTTGGAGAAAACAAGAGAAACTTTGATAGAATATTTGTTAGTCTTATGCAAAGTATGATGCATGATAGTGTATATGAATGACATATGCATGAATTATGACTTTATGAGATGTATGAATGATGGATGTTGTGTATTTCAAAACATATCCATCTTGAAGAAGATCTTGGATATTACGTTTGAGATTTCGACACATGGGGGCTGAGTGGGTGAGATCCAGCTTTTGAAGGAGAAGAAAGATATCAAGGATTCCTCCGATGCCCTATCGACCAAGTCTTGGGCCTAGATATTGAGGAAGGTAGAGATTGAAGCTCGTTGTTGGAGATCTCACATATAGACCTGTGAGGAGAACACGGGAGGCGATCCGTTGGGGACCTTGTATATAGATCTGTTGAGGAAATTTAAGGCGCTCTGGGGATTAGAGTGTAGATCTCATGGAGAGCATTTGATGGTTCTTGAGGCCGGGCTAGAAAGTGCAGGTCCGTTGTAATCTGGGAATAAAGGTGTATGCTTCCTCCGATGCACTATAAAGCCAAGTTTTGAGTCGGATCTGCTGCTTAGGGAGAGGGAGGATTGAGACACGCATGGGGATGAAGTGTTCTTGCTTGGAGGCCCGATGTGCGTTGCTCGATTGAGTGAAATTCTTTGCTCGTGGATTCCTTATACTCATGGGAAGGTGTGTTGTGGGTGACACCTTTATGCTCATGGGGAACTATTAGTTGACTTTCGTCGTCATCCCAATTCACGGAACACTGTAGTAAGTACCTTTGTATGTTCACTTTTAGTATGTTTGTGATTGATTCTTATTGTCAAATCGTATAGTCATTCAAAACATTGGACTTATTGCAAATAACAACAACGAAATGTAAGAAAAGAAAATTGTATTATTTTGAAAGGTGGCGTATGGCCAGTGGTTTGTACACAAGAAGGTAAAAGCTGTCAGGAAACAATCTCGTTAAGTCCCACTATGCTAGTACTCATATATTTGACTATCTCATCTCCTTCTTTGTCGGTGAAAGTGAGTAGATTGATCTTAAGCCATTTGAATCTTGAATGCTTGATAGTAGTGGAGGATGATGCGGAAGAGACATAGTAAATGCGCTTAAATCTAACTTCCTAGACCGCCCTTTCGGGTTTCGGTCTAGGGATACCCTTTTTGCCCAAACGCCTTTTCGGGTTTTGACTTGCAGGTGTACATGTTTTGTATATATCCTTAACTTTTGAACCTTTTGGTTCGCAGGATCTCCTTATTTTTGCCTAGGCGATCGACCTAGCGGGTCTCTTTTATCGTAGTATTTTTGACTATATCGCGTTCACGGGGTGTGGAAGTCTTCGCCATCCATGGTGCTAAGTATCATAGCTCCATAGGAAAACAACATCTTGACTACAAGCGGTCCCTCGTAGGTGGGAGTCCATTTGCCCACAGGATCACCTTGTGGAAGAATGATGCGACTTGACTACTAGATCATGACTTGGTAGACTCGGTGCTTGACCTTCTTGTTAAATGCTCACGATCATTCGTTTACGATAAATCATCCGTGGCGGATGGGCCTGATCGTTTCTCATCGATCAAGTTAATGGTCGGCCGTATGCGAACCCAATCGTCTTCGTCTAACCCTGCGTCTGGAGGACTACGGTTGAGGGTCCGAACCTCGATGGGTAAACGGCTTCCATACCGTATACACAAGAGAAGGGGTTGCCCTGTTGATGTTCGTCTTGAAGTGCGATAACCATGAAGAGCAAATGGTAACATCTCATGCCAATCTTTGTAAGTCAAAGTCATCTTACGTATAATCTTCTTAATGTTCTTATTGGCGGCTTCCTCTAGCCATTCATCTTAAGCCGATATGGAGAAAGTTGTGATGTTTGATCTTGAGCTGCGTGCGAGTTCGGTGATCATCTTGTTGTTGAGATTGGAACCGTTATCGTGATAATCCTTTCGGGGTGCCATAATGATAAGATTATGTGATGAATCGAGCCACTACATTCTTGTAACGAGATGCATCGAGGCATACACCTTGGTGAAATAGTCAATTGCCACAAGGATGAAGCGATGTCCATTGGGCGTGGGCTTAATCTCTCGATCATGTCAATGCCCCACGAAGGCCGAGAAGTTAAAACATTGAGTGCGATGCGTGCACTTTGTCGGTATCGTCGGCATTTGTGACAAGATCGAGCATAGCGGTGACAATCGACTTCCATGGTGGACCAATAGTAACTGTTCTCAAAATCTTCTTAGCCATAGTGTGTCCTTTGGGTGGGTACCAAATTAGCCTTGTAACTCTTCCATGATCACGCATTCGATTGTTTTGGTCTACAGGTAGAAGCACAAGTCGTGGTTGCGCTTGTATAAGATGCCGTTCTTGAGAAAGAATTTGGAAGCAAATCTTCTCATGAACTTCTTATCATTACGAGATGCCCTGCGGAATATTCACAGGTCTCAGATACCTCTTCACGTCATAGTACCAAGGTTTCTCTTACATATCAAGCTCATAACAATCATTTGGTTCGTCAAACTTCTCAATGATGATCAGGGGAGCCTCGTTGTCCCATCTAACCTTGAACATAGGCGACATAGTGTAATAATGCACTTGCGATTCTCTTCTCGTGGAATGTGATCAAAGTAATCTCTTGAGTGAGGATCAAACTTAGAACATGCTCGTCTGGAATGAGATTCGGATGCTTCGTATCCGCCTTTTATCGTTGATCACTAAAAGGTGAGTCTCCATACACTTGTAAGAACTTGATTCTTAAGTCAATAGCGACTTTAAGACCCATGATGCCCGTGCTACGGCCATGTTGTTAGTGCAAGCTGAAACATAATCTGGCGGTGAAAGGAGTATGTCCGCTTTGTAGGGGATGTAATGATGGCGCCAATGCCATTGCAAGTGCGTTTGAGGCTCCATCAAGACCATAGTCCATCGGGATCCTTGTTCGGGTCCTTCGTGGGCACAGTTCTTCATAATCTGTAACTAGTAAAACATCTTCATCTGAAATTGAGCTATAGGTGTAGTCATCTGACTTGATGAGCCAATGATCGCTACCACACTTCCTTTGATCGCTTTACGAGAAGTGTCTTTGGATGTCGTATTCGGTCAAGATCATTTGCCATCTTGCTATTCTTAGGAGAAGCTGGTTTCTCAAAGATGTATTTTATCGGATCCATCTTAGAAATCAACAAGGTAGTGTGAGTCAACATATCTTTGTCTTAGTCGAGACAGCCGAGCCAAGCGTTGCAAGTTTTCATTTGTGAGTATCTTGTTTCACGATCGGTAAACTTTTGCTAAGGTAGTATATTGCATGCTCTTTTCGACCAGACTCGTCATGTTGCCCCAACCACGCCCATTGAGTTCTCTAACTGTCAGTACATGATAAGAGGTCTTCCTTGGCCGGTGGCATCGGGATAGGAGGATTACAGGGTACTCCTTGATTTTGTCAAAAGCGATCGGCAATCGTCGTTCCATTCCACTACTTGATCTTTAAGTAACTTGAAGATTGGCTCACAGTAGCGGTTAGATGTGCAATGAATCGGCAATGTAGTTCAATCGGCCGAAACCTCGACTTCTTTCTCGGTGCGGGGAGTGGCATCTCTTGAATAGCTTTAACCTTGGCGGGGTCAACCTCAATACCTTTCCGACACAAACCCTAGGAGTTTTAGGATCGACTCCAAGGTGCACTTGTTGGATTAAGTCTCGATTGTACTTCTTGACCTATCAAACAGTTTACGCAAATGATCGAGATGTTCTTCTTGATCATGATCGAGCTATCATATAAATCGTAGACCTCTATCTCGTGATGAATCATGTCATGAAATAATGTTACCATAACGCGATAAGTGGCGCCAGCGTTCTTGATCCGAGGGCATAACCTTAGCGAGAAGTGCCCCATGTGTAACAAAAGTAGTCTTCTCCATGTCTTGAGGAGCCATTTTGATCGATTGTAGGAGAAACCATCCATGAAGGAGAAAACCTTATCTTGGCGGTGTTGTCAACGAACATCAATATGAGGAAGTGGGAAATCGTCTTTCGGACTTGCTTTGTTCGGATCTACGTAATCCACACATTCGTACCTTACCATCCTTCTTAGGCACGGTACCACATTTGCAACCTTTGAGGATAGGAGGTGTGACTAAAACCGGCGTTGAGCGCTTCATAACTTGACTTTGATTTTCTCGACATCTCGGGACCATGTCTGGACAGACCTACATTTCAGGGAGAAAACCTTCTTTTGTCGACAATCGGTGTACCACAATATCAATGTCTAAACGAGGCATGTCTTCGTGACCAAGCAAAAACCTCAATATAGTCGTAGTATCTGACCAATCTTTCTTTATTTGTTCTCAAGACCGCTCCTATCTTGATCTCTTTTACATCTTCGTCGGTACCCAAATTCACAACCTCGACTTCTCTTACGTGTGGGTTGTATAACTCGCTCTTCTTCTTTGTGCTTGATCGGCAAGTTCTCCTGGCACTTCACAATCTTCCTCACTTTCGTCTTGGCTTGGTAGATCGGATTATCGAAGTCATATTTAGCACTAGCATGGTGTTATATGAATTCGAGTGATTACTGCGATGTATCACGTGGGTGTGTGTAAGAACACATAGCTTTTGAAGGGTGATAAAGTAAAGAGAAAACAAACAATTGAATGCAAAGTCCAGCGAATTTATTGAATGAAAATCATAAGCGATAGATAATAACCCTCATAAGCGAGCCATGATGCCGGGCAGGCACTAGGCTTTCAAAGTTTATTGTTCAAAACATAAAGAAATCGAAAAGCAAAACAAAACAAAGCAATTACTCACGGCTAAAGGAGATTGGTATAGCGTCTTGATCTTCAATTCTTTGAGCCCTTGATCAGGTTGGAAGATCCACTTGCGATGTCGAAGCCGTTGTCGTATCTTCTATAGCATGGATTCCACTACGGCGTCACGGAAAGGAAGTTGGCCGCACGTTGGGCGTATCATCTTGACCCTTGATGGTGAAGCCTAAACCGGTCTTGTCAAATTTGAAAGGAAGATCAGGGAGCTGTCCCCAATAGCACTACCTCCTTGTTCAACGATGGCAGGCATCTTTCGGTGAGAGCCATCCTAGGCGGAACTTGTAACTCGGGAGGGCGGGAGAGTCAGCAGGCATGACTGGGTATTGTTTCAAAAGCTGCGGTCTCGAAGAATTCACCCTCCATCTCGAGATAGCGGAATAGGTTGTAGATGGTGACCATATACTCTTCTTCACCACCTTGTAACAACTTTCCCTTTCACGGGTACTTGATTTACGATTAAGTAGAGTGTGGCCTTTGCCCCATGTATCAAGGCGTCCAAGTAGGCAAGAATAAGCTGACGGATGTCCATGACAAAAGTGGAATCAAAAGTGGGAACCGACTTTAATGAGTGAGCTCTCCAATCTTGTGCGCTTAGAACCATCAAAAGCTCTCACGATAATATCGGGTCTCGAGAACCAACCCTTGACATCAAGCGATCAAAGCGGTCTTGGTAGGATATTCGAGGAGCGAACGGTGTCCACAAAACATGAGATAATGTAGTGCCCTTGCATTCAACGGAGATGTGCAAGGCTTTGTTATGTTTCTTTAGGGAAAGTCAAATCGACATCGGAGAAGCCTAGGCCGTTGTTGGCGGAAGGCTAGCAATACAAACTTGATTGATCGGTAGTAGTGTCTTGCGGCACATGAGCATTCTTGAAACTTCACCAAGGCGTTAGCATGAGCCTCGGAGCATAAGCGAAGCGCAAGCATGGAGATCTTGGGGTCTCATCCCATTGTTCCACAACATTGTAGTCCTCTTCTTGATAATTTTGAATTTCCTCCATTTCTTGTTTGGAGTGTCTTGACAACTTCCTTTGGTACTTCATTGGCGGGATGAGATTCTTGGTTCTTTCCCTCTAGCTGGGGATATTGATTGAGTTTGGAATGTTGGAGTCATGATGTCTTTGGAGGAGATCTGCGGAGAGAATACCCCGGTTGGGTCACCTTCTTGGATCGGTGATGTTGTCAATGTCGGGAATAGAAACTTCAGTGTAAGATCTTCAATGGTCGAGAGGATCTTGCTTGACACCATGATAGTAAACATCGACTCCATAATTCCAGGGATAGCCTTGTCGGAGGAATATGGCCGGTCTTGGAGAAGTAATAATGAGAGGTGCCACTCTAGCGGGGATCGTGGAGAAATCCTTATAGTGTTAACATCGGCATAGTCTTGGAAATCGTCACCCCATCCATCGCCTTAACATCTTCAATAGGAATCTTGTAACTATCGAGGACGATGTACTTCACCATGTAATCATACTTTCCACTTGGCTGCCCAGGTATCCCACCTGAGATGCGCAGTTTATTGCATTGTCGATCTTCACTTAGACATTTCTTCACACGACCTGCACGGGTGGTTTTGATAGTATCTCACGGTTATCCATCATACTGAACCACGTCTTCTCGACCAAGCACAACCATCGGTGCGAGGATGGGCACCAACGACAATGATCTCACGGGCATCACGGTTGACAGAAGCACAGCAAATTCTTAACGATCATCGAGGAGGAATGGTCAAGTCATCTATGTTGAAAATAAGTATCGTCTGCATGACATTGGAACTCTTGTCATGGTTAGGCATAGGCGCGTTGATCACATTCGGTCGGCGGAGGATCAAACTCAATCCTTAGCTTGATCATATCTTGAATCTTGTTTTGAGTGACAATTATCGTTATGGTACTGCAGAACATTTTGAATGGTAAGCACACTTAGCATTAGGATTGTACTTGGAGAGTGTTGACATTTGTGGAGGATCCCTCAAAGTAATCAACTCTGCTTTCAACATGTGTTGCAAGGCTTGCGACAATGGCATATTGATCTTCGTGCTGTCTTCGTGGCGCGTTACGGCTCTGTGGCGTTGTCTCGGCGAGGTTGTCTTGATGTAGGATTGGAATCTGCGCCCCACAGTTAGTAGCGGTCGGTCTTGGCTCGGCTTTTACGACCATACCTGACATTAGCTTCTTTCTTAGCACCAAAGATCTCTTGATGACATTTGAAGATGTCTCTACATGGATCTTCCCACTCTTGATACCGGCTTGATCGCTCGCTTTGTCAATATCACTCGGTGAATCCGGATGAAGAATTTCCAATCGGATGATTGAAGAATGGGCTGTCGGTGTTCCCATGAACATATCAACCACTCCCTATGGACAAGGGTGGTTGAACTCGCACTGCTAGATCTCTCCATTTAAGGCATACTCCTTGAACTTCGTCGACCCCATAGACATGCTTTGTAGTTGCATGCGAGTGGGTGTCAATTGACATTATACTCATATTGTGCAGAAAGCATCAGTAAGTCACTCCAAGTGCGGATCACGGTCATTCTCTGTGATGTTCCAATTGGAGTTAGGACAAACTCTCTTGAAAATAGTGCATCCTGACTACATCATCGATGTGGGGTTGATCTTACGGACATAGGACTTGAATGCGACTTAGGGCAAGACATGCCATCATACTTGGAAAAGTAGGAACTTTGAACTTGGGAGGAATCACAACACCGGGAACAAGACTTAGATCATCAAAATTCAGCCGGACATTTGAAGTTTTCCACGACATTCGGGCGGTCTTCAAG